>JALIZH010032781.1:0-332500 GCA_030522465.1 Rhipicephalus appendiculatus | reverse complement strand
CACCCAGACGTAGGCGGCTAGATAGATAGATAGATAGATAGATAGATAGATAGATAGATAGATAGATAGATAGATAGATAGATAGATAGAACAAGCGTTCCCAATAACGCTTGTTCTGCTGGCGTGCCTGAATAGCATATCGAGTTGGTTACGACGCTCGCCTTCGGACCGTGGCTACCCGTGTCCGAATTCCGCCTCACTAAGAAATTTAACTTTGTTTAATCTATTTACTATCCTCCTCTCCTCTTTTCTTCTCCTCTCCTTCTCCTTTCCTTCCTCCAACGATCTTCCTCGGTACTATCGCCCTATCCGAGGGTTAATTGCATCCCACGCCGAACCAATTAACGCACGTGTTATGGGTGCGCAACGGAAGATAAAGAAGAGGAAGAATAGAACGAAGACAAAGAGATTTACATAATAACCACGATTCCAAAGCTCCGCAGCTAACCAAACTAGACTCCAGAAAATTTTTTTCTATATTATTCATTTATTTCTTATTCGATAAGAATCAATTCGACCGAACTTTTTGTATTTTAACAAAAATAATTTTTCGAAAATCTTACTTTTACCCGAAACGAGAAATTACTCTCTTTTCTAGTTTCTTCATTATCTTTTTTTTTTAAGCTACCCGATTCTTCGGCCAATCCCCCCAGTGTGGGTGTGAGCCAGAAGCGTAGGATCTACATCTACATCTACATCTACAGAGAGAGCGGGCTGGTTCATGAGGATGATAATTTCTGTTCGCGACTAGCGGTGTTTCTCCGAGCTCAAACAGCTCCGCTGTTAATGTTATCTGATCACGAATTACTATGTAACGTGGGCGACGCTTGATCGTAATGAGTTGCCCTCTATAAATGTTCGCGGGAAGAATGCATACTTATGTAAGTGTCCGCGAACACGGACTTTACGTCAACTGCTCGTACGGCTTGTATTCCTAGTTAAACCAAAGTAAAGTGAATCTGGCTTCGCAGTCGAAACGAAATTAAAAACCGACAAACAAACCGTTTTTGTTTCCCCGAATCCGGAACAGCACAACTGTTTCGCTACGGCAGCCGATGCGCAAACAGGGCGTCTATTCCACCAACGCGTTCCCTGCCGGCACCTCCAAAAATACACTGGCTGGCGACAAAACTGTCAAGGTCTCTTCGAGCATAGTGTTTATACATGGGTGTGTTGAATGGCGAGAAGTTGTGTGCGTGAGTGTGTGCTTGTGTTTTGTGGTTTGTATGTGTGTGTTTTGTATACATACGTTCTGTGTGTATGTATGTGTGTGTTTTGTGTGTGTATGTGTGCGCGTTTGGTGTTTATGTCTGCGTGCGTGTTTTATGTGTGTTTTACGCATGTGTTCTGTGTGTCTGTGCGTCTGTTTCGTGCATATGCGCGCGCGCGTGTTTTGCGTGCGCATGTATGGGTATGAGTGTGTGCGTGTGCGTGCGTGTGTTTGTGTGTGTGTGTGTGCGTGCGCATCCGTTTCGTGGATATGCGCGCGTGTGTTTTGCGTGCGCATGTATGTGTGAGTGTGTTTGTGCGTGTGTGTCATTTGTGCGTGTGCGTGCGCGCGTGCCTGCGTGCGTGGCAGCGCATATCCAGTCAAACAATAGAACGAGCCACGAAATGCAACAAAAGAACAAAAGGAACGATGTTGGGCGTGCACTTTTTGGCCTTATCTACAACAGCTACGTGCAGCAGCCAAATGGGCCTCCTCCCTTGGAAGTGTCGACTGCGAACCGTAAACAGGCAGGGGCGGCATACCCGATCACAGCTGCGCGTATCGATGCATCGAACCCCCGACTTCGATCGGTGTACGCGAAGGTCGACTCCTCTTCGCTTGTTTTGTTTCCTCGGAATAGCACAAAGATTGGAGGCGTTTTAACGCGTTGGCGGGTAGCCACGGATGCGAGTATGGTCTCGTTGAGGGAACTGTACACAGACACATGTCGAAAAACAATGTAACGTTTCGACCTGTTTTCAACTACAGCAAGCTTTAATTACCCGGGACTGAACAATGGCTGCCCTAATATAGTGCGGCTGTATATTTTTGGGCCGGCGTATGTGGACGAGATAGATAGATAGATAGATAGATAGATAGATAGATAGATAGATAGATAGATAGATAGATAGATAGATAGATAGATAGATAGATAGATAGATAGATAGATAGATAGATAGATAGATAGATAGATAGATAGATAGATAGATAGATAGATAGATAGATAGATAGATAGATAGATAGATAGATAGATAGATAGATAGATAGATAGATAGATAGATAGATAGATAGATAGATAGATAGATAGATAGATAGGCATTCTTTAATACAGGGCAAATTAAAGTATGACATGCATGTACGAAAGGCAGGCGTATTATGCCAAACGGACTCAGAGACACCTAATACACTTCTCAGTGGGTGAACTATTATACAGGAACATAAAGTGATATAACCACCGACGCTAAGACCCACAGGTATAACCGGCAGGTATATAACGTGGCAGCAGAAAGCACAGGACAGGGTTGATTGGCGGAACATGGGAGAGGCCTTTGCCCTGCAGTGGGCGTAGTCAGGCTGCTGCTGCTGCTGCTGCTGATGATGATGATGATGATGATGATGACGACTAAAACCTACAAATGTATTGGCAAAGAAGGCGTTATTAACGAGAATGAGCGTAAATACAATCTTAGTTGTGAATATGAAAAAGAAGTGTACACATGAAAATGTCAATGCTAGACAACACACTGTGTAATCCTTGGTGCGATACTGCTTTTTTTTGTTTCGTGTTATGTGTTTGCATAACTATTCTTTCACGAACATATTTTATGTACGGGCTCCAGATAATTCCAAGGAATGAAACATTGGTTTCATGCCAACCTCTCTAAAGCTTGCACTTTTCAATGCCGTACCATCGCGCTCTCTATTGCATGTACGGGAGCTCTCCGAAGTCGAAACCGTATCTCTTGAGGGCTTCTTGCAATCTTGCAGTAAAACACAACAAGAAGTAAAAGTCCCTTGCGGTAAAACATTTCTCTAGGGTTTTTGAAGTGCTCTCACTAAACTGTCTTTCCCCCTTCTTTTGATCGGTTGCGGCAACGTATACATGAGGTGATCCCCCGAACAAACAAAAACTTGTCCACTTACCCCCCGCCTGCCAAGGTGTGTTTACGCATAGATGCTTTCTTGGAGTTGTAATCGCCACAGTTTCTACCCAATCCAGTTCCCAGAGCGATCTCCTTTCGGCCGAGGTGACACCCGAGCCTTTTCCCATTCTACGGCCCCAAACAACACCGGACCAATTTCCAATACCGAAGGCCTAGAGCCTTCTAGGTTGGAGGTGCTCTTTGCGGAACAGCATTGGACGTTCGCGACCAGCTAAGACTGATTGACCGGGGGCCAGCCGGCATGCAGCAGCAAATGGGGAACCCTGGTCTGAGGGCCCCACCCTCTGAGAGTAAACAATCAAAGATAACAAACAAAGTTTTTCTACTACTATACTACATCGGACTTATCGGCGAGTGGTTTGGATTACACTTTGTAGTCTCCCGAATCCATACGTTCATTGTCCCACTTTCTTGCCTCTTCAGGTGTCGTACCTTGAGGCAGAAATAAAAGAAAAATGCTGTTTGTCTTTCTTTTTTGTTTTTTGTTTTGTTCTGTAGACTTGTCCTTAAGACATGCTTGGTGTGTACAGTCGGCGTCAAATTTAGAGGACACTAGGTCTGAGAAATCTTTGAACTTCTCAGCAATTTGTGACTGCATTTGGTGGAACTGCACAGCACAGACACTCAGTGTGTTCTAAAACAGGCCGGAAATGTAAATTCATTACTACCTGGCGAATCATAGAGAATATTTAGCTTTTTCTTGCCTCTAGTGGTTCCCAAGCCTTTGACGTCAACTGCATAGGCTGCGTATTATAGGTGTGCTGTGAGACCTGTGTTGTCTATGAATTGAAGCAGTGCTTTGTGGAATCTGCTATCGTGTACCCGACGATCATAGCTCGTTGTGCCGCTTATGTTCGAGTAGGTACGGTACCTTTTTCGCCCCCGTTCTGTATTACGCGTTCGGACGCCATCTTTGTGTGACCCGCCGCCGTCGGAAGCGTTCGCCGGACGTTGATCGAGCGGGTAAAAGTTCACGGGGGCTCCACGGTGCTTCGCAAATATTTGCGTAGGCTTTCCTCGCAAGTGTTTTCTCAACGGCCTATGTTCCTCCTCCCCACCGCTTGTTGTTCTGTGAGGGGTATCTGAAGCCTGTAGGCTTCTGTACATTACTTTACTTAGATCTTTATTTTGTGCTGCCCGGTGTAGAGTGTTGTCTTGCGCTGCTGGCTATTGGTCTGCGAAAAACGACAGGTCAGTGGAGGTCGTCATAGAGTTACAAATCAATCAACCAATCAATCAATCTAAAAGATAACTTTGCCATGTGATAAAGAAAATATGATGCAGATCAAAAATTTTTGAACGATTGCCTTAAAGGGCCCCTCACCACCCCGCGTTCGAAGACGAGGGAGTTGTTCCCTCCTCGCCTTCCTACAGGCGATGTATCCTCCTCGCCACTTATTTCTTAAAAGCACGTGAACAATGTCAGCACTAAGCGCTCGAGCCTATCAGGATTTCGCGCTTCTCGGCTACAAGATGTTATCGCAGCTTGCGCAGCCGGAAACACACAAAATGAAGCGAAATCGGTTGATCGCGCACGATAGTAATGCGAGACAAGGAAGAACGGATGGGCGGCTGCATGGCAAAGCAGTGCAGGAGACAAATCACATCTTATATTTCGCGTATATGGACCAATCGAGAGCATTTATACTATGTGCGTCACGGGAATCACTGTCTGCGTCACGAAAGTGTGCAAGAAAAACGAGAAACGCCAGGAGAGAATAATGCGCTCGTTTTTTTGTATTTTGAGAGGCTGGTGAGGGGCCCTTTAATGGCAGGCGCAGGTGCAATGCTGAAATATGGTCAGCAGTCGTGTGCAAACTGTGTAGGGTAGCAAGTAAAGATGCGTATTTTCACGATTTATTCAAATTGCGTGTTGTGTTTATAGTGGTTTATCATAGAGTGTATGTATCAACAGTGGGAACGAAATGCTTGTACCTAAGATGCTGGCTTTGCCTGTACGGGGGCGAAGGACTCCTTCAAGCCGTACTTAAAGGGACACTAAAGGCAAATACTAAGTCGACGTTGATTGCTGAAATAGCGGTTCAGAAACCTCGTAGTGCTACGTTCGTGCCAAGGAAATGCTTATTTTAAATAAAATCGCCTTTTAGTGGCCCGCGCCGCGTTAGCGCACTTCAAGTCACCTGCCTGAACGGGCCTCCTCTGACGTAGCAGTTCCCTAGCCCAACGTTACCCGCCTTTACTGCGCGGCCACCGACACTAGTAGCACCAGAGCGAAAGTAGCGGGAGCAACAGCAGCAGAGACGGCCATCGAAGCTTGTCCGCGATGGATGTCGTCGGTGAACCTGACTACGAGACATTGGCTCGCGACGCTGGCGCAGAAGGCACGGCGCTCGGTCACTTCAAGCGTAGGCATAGGCGTGCGCACGAGGGGGGGCAGGCCCCCCCCCCCCTAGTCACCTAAGAGGGGGGGCGCAAAGTCTGCCCCAAACATTGACTTAATAGGGAGGGGGGGGCGCTGCGATAAACCTCCCCCCCCTGCCCCCCTGAAGGGGAACCCTGCGCACGCCTATGTGCGTAGAGGTGCGTTTTGCGGCCACCCAGTGGAAGGTCACGTCGGTTCCTGTGCTGCAGCTCAAGCGGCGTACACCAATTCGTGCATCCGGTAACATCACATGCTCGCGGCATTTTGTCGAAGTTTTTTTCACAGCGACTTTCGTGAGCGTGCAAAGCACACCCACCAGTACGTGACATCGAAAGTATACCACTGAGACGCGACCGCGTGAGCGAAGCGCAGTTTGGCTAAAACGGAACTTTTGAATCACCTGCCACGGTGGTCTAGTGGTTATGGTGCTGGACTGCTGACCCGCAGGCCGCGGGATCGAACCCGGCCGCGGCGGCCGCATTTTCGATGGAGGCGCAAAGGCTTGAGGCCCGTGTACTTAGCCTTAGGTGCACGTTAAAGAACCCCCGGTGGTCGCGCCGTTCCCCATGGTAACCCCAAGCGGTTCTTTTTTCCATGTACCAAACAGAAACGGACAACCAGCATTTTATTACGTGTTGTAATGCACGGAAGATCTTTTTTTTGTTGTTGTTGCAACTGGTTTGATTAATAGTGATTAATTGTACTCGGGACTCTTGACGTCATCGGGAATTATTACAAAATGTACCACTCTTGGCGCATATGGAGTCATACACTTGCCTTAATTTCTCGATTAGTAGGGCAGCTGTTGATTATATTGACGTTTTAGACGCTCTCAAACATTGATCTTTCACTCTGACGTAAATTGTTATTTGCCTTTAGTGTCCCTTTAAATGGCTTTTCGCTTCGCCTCCGACCCCATGTGTTGTGATAAATCAGTATATATCAAAGCAAATCAAAATCAAATCATACTGTTACCAGTAAATAGTATAGATACTTCCTAAACATAAGCAACAATAACTATACATAATTGTACATAAGTACACCAGAACTACACACAAGCACCTTAGCCCTTCCCCCCTTCTACATAGTTTAGCAGCATGCGCACTCAATCGCTTTATTTGGCTGCTTGGTTGGCCAGTCGATCGATCAATCAACGTGTCAGTCATTCAGCCAATTTGTCAGCAAACACTGTCTCGATATTCACGGTTCGAGTGGCGCAATGGCACACGTTTTTTAGCGCAGACCTACAGGGCCCTGGTACACCACTCTGCAGGAACCTTCGGGCTTTTACATGCAACAGAATGCGTAAAGCAGTACATCCTTTCCTACCACCGTCATCCCGATGCCGACGCAATAGGTAATTCCCCCCGAAGAACGCAATGACAAAATATGGGTCTCTAGGACCAACAAAGAAATCAAGGGCTTTAACATAGAGAGCTTCCGTCTGTTCTGTATTCTACTATGGGCAGTTAATGCTGCGCACGTGGTCAGCGCACGGACTTTGTGCGTCGCACTGGCCATTAGACCAGTGAACCTGCTGTTGCAACGGGTTCATAATGTGCTCACAGTGAATCCCAACGAGGACTGCAAAGCCAAGCCGTAGGCCACTGTCCTTGCTCATCCTCGCCAGGGACGTCAGGACGCGGACATCGTCCGAGGACATGCCCGCGGGAATCAATGCCATCCTCTTTTTTTTTTCGCCTCACCTCTGTTTCAGTGATTTCTTCGCTAGAGGCGTCCTGGTGTCCTATTTCGCATGGAAATTTCTGAAGTCAGCCGTCCAATTGTGCATCTTTATTAGTTGGGGCTTTGACGAAAACTTTCGTCTGGTCAGGCAACATGTTCGAAGAAACGAACGAACGAACAAACGAACGAACGAACAAACAGATAAACCAACAAAAGTTTTCTAATCATAGACGAAGTCAATTTAATCGACGTTTACGAATCCACATAAATTCTCAGTCTGGCTTAAAGAACTTCAGCGAACTTCCCTCAGGCCACCGTCGTTGTGTGTGAAGTATTTCATACAGAGAGACAATGGCACAATAGTAGTCTGCGCTTGTTATTTTATCACATTGTGATAAGAGCGTGAACCTACCGTAATCTAAACTAACCTAAGCTAAACTACTTCTGTGTTTGGCAACGAACAGAGGAGCTCCTTCACAAAGGGACCAACCTAACCTAACCAAGCTTTTGAGACACGCTCGCGACTGGTTAATCCCAAACTCTTAATCACCCTGAAAGAAACCAGGCTGTTCCTCTCTTCACATTTACGGCTTTAGAGCGCAAGCGCGCGACTATGATAAATGTCTGCACGTAAACGCATGTTGGTAAGGTGCCTTGCAGAATACGCTGTAATACCTGCGCGTCTTCTGTGCCCTTGATTTGCCTGTTCTCTTTTACAATGTCGCCATCTGCATTCCATCTTGTACCTGGATTCAGTCCACGCTCGTGTACAGCCTGTAATGAGGTAAGACTGCAGCGCAATTGCGGGGAATGCCCAGAGTGGGCTTCACAAGTCGATGTACCACTGGCTATGCTAAGTAGGGCAGATGTATGCCTACAGAGGGGGCGTACATTTAATTCCTTATTGCATTCGAAAATCGGCGTGCAACGACCGAAACTAGCTCGAATGGCAATCCCGAAGGTTTTGAATTTTAGTCAAAAGAAGTAGTGTGGACGAGCATCGGTGTCAAGGCAGCCATTTGAGATTTCATCGGTGCAACGTACGCCGTGCAGGAACCTTATGCAAAAGTTTCAAAATGCCCCGGCAGCTAGCAATAGGACTGTGCGTTGCAAGTCAATTAGCTCGAATACCTGAATCCTTGACGAAAGGTATCAAAAAGAACAAGAAAGCATGTTGGGGCGTTTACTGAACTGGCTTTAATGCGTTCCTTAGAAAATGGCACGGGTGGGCATTTGCAAATCCGCGCTTCTTTTGCCCAAGACCTCCATCCCTAAAGGCATGCTTCGGGGCCCTCTTTTTTTTGCATATAATCCACTGTTTTACATGCACTTCGCGTATATTCCTGGTACGAAAGTTTCTTAATGTCGATTTCGACTCGTTCGTATAATGGACACGCCCTGTTTGGCTTCGGTGCCATCGCTTTATTACTCGACGAATGTCAAAGCGAAGTCCAAAACGAGCCACAAGCAGACAATCCAGTAGTTCTTGCTGGATGCTATTGTGCACGCTGCCAAATTCAGCCTTGTTGTTCAAATTCCACCATTTATCCAGTTTGATTGGCTCAGAAGGCTGCTACGGCTTCTCTAATTGGCTTAAAATGCCGGAACTACGAAATTTGACAATATGGCGGAATTGGACTGTGCTCACACTGCCTGGGTCTGAACGATGAGGATAATCAAAAGTTACAGTTGCGTCCTGGTGTATCCGATGTAAGTTTAGACCTTTAGGACGTCAATTAGTACGCTCTGTCCGTCAGGAGGCCTTTATAAAAAGCTTCTCAGATTGCGGCTGACAAGACTATCCAATCCAATCCCGATGTCAAGTCTCTCAAGCAAGTTTGCTCGCGTGGTGTCAGGGAGCTAACTCTTTTCGTAATCGGCACGTGCTGAAAGTGACCGAAAGAACCCGGAAAAAAATGTAGTGCTTTACGAATCTAGCGGTGATACGAGCCAAGATCGGCTAATTGACAGTCTACAACCATTCGAGGTCCCTGCGCAGAGGAGAGGGTGAAATACAAGGACGTCTACCATTAGAGTTCAGCTCTGCTCTATTTCGATATCACCCTTTCCACTTTTTCTTGCCTTTATTCTTCCGTCTGGTATATATAACGGTCTCCGTCTGTCTCATAGCGGTGCAGACGACATTTGAGCCCGCGATGCGCTCGGTATAAAAACTGCCCGCCAGGCATTTGAACCTGGATCGCGGCGCCATTATCAGTGCTGTAAAGCCCTGCCAACGCGATGATCGCTCAAAGGGCTCCCCGTATCTATATCGAGATTGTTCTATTTGTTTTTAATGTGCCCCTCATTAGCATATTTGAGACTGCGTGCTCCGTAACACGTCGTACCACCTTGCTATACCCTGTCGTCGCGCGCGACCGTTTCGTCGTCTGCTTTGGAATTCTGAGCAGACGACGCAGGAGGAGGCTGGATGCAGCCGTTTTAGCGATGAGAGATACTGAAACCTGTTCGCTCTCGTTTTAATTTCTATAGCTGTGGTTCTCTATAAAACTTTGTTTCGTTCGCATTTCACTTAAGCTGCCACGCTTTAAAAAGCAGTCACTTGAAGACCTCAGAATAAAGAAGTGCATAGCTAAGGGTAGAGGGGTGTAGAACATCTATGCAGTCTGCATGCCTAACCATTGGTGAGCAATGTGGTCATCGAATCCATTATTTCAAGACAACACGTTTTGTGAATCTAGTTTTATTGCAGGTACATGGCTCGTATGACGGCAAGCGTGTAAGTGTGATGTTTAACACCGGCTTCGCGGTTAGCAAATCTCTGGACCCGAAATGATTGATGGGCTGTGGGTGAGCTCAGAGAAAAATATATAGCCACACCCAATCAGTCGTTATAAGCTTTGACGCTGTTACAATGGTGTTTGCCTCTTTGAGAAAGTCACGTGTTACAAGGGAAGTAAACGCTAAATGGAGTGTAAACTTGGTCTCGAAGCAAATAACATTCGTACTAGCATGAACTGAGGCAACTGTGGTTACATCAAGCGGTATCCATAAAACATCGCAAACGTGACTCGTATGTATGTATGTATGTATGTATGTATGTATGTATGTATGTATGTATGTATGTATGTATGTATGTATGTATGTATGTATGTATGTATGTATGTATGTATGTATGTATGTATGTATGTATGTATGTATGTATGTATGTATGTATGTATGTGTATGTATGTATGTATGTATGTATGTATGTATGTATGTATGTATGTATGTATGTATGTATGTATGTATGTATGTATGTATGTATGTATGTATGCCGCACCACGTGCACTGATTACCGCGCATCATCACATTTGCAAATACCCGAAGGAAAGATAACAGGCTTACGTAATGGAAACCATTTACAACGTATATTACAAAACAAACTCAAACAGAAGCCCACACAGTATTTTATCAACACTTAAGCGGGAATTCACGAATACACGCCAAAGCATTCGCAATGAAGCACGCACTGCAAGCACAGCACGAGTATGCAATGCCTGCATCCAAACTGCCGTTTTGTATCTTTTATCTCGTACGCAATACTTTGTAAAACAGGCAAAGGCTGATCTGTACAGAACATTTTAAACGTTTCACCCGATAAGCCCTCTGAAATGACGGCACCCTGATCATCGCACGCCGTTAACTTCCAACTTATCCTGCATAGGCAGAGCCGAAGCTGCGTTACGGTGTGATAATCATCCATAAACGGGGTTTATCTCCCCCCAAAAAGGCGTTCTCCATCGCCATGTCGTGTTGTCTCTACGCACCCCGTTGGCCCTAAAAATCCAATCGCGCCTACTGTTTTTTTTTTTTTTTGCACTCTAGTTTTATCTCAATCGAACAGCTATAGCCTTACCGGGCTGCTTAACGCTGGCATGTCACGCATTTTAAGGGGGAAAACGTTCCCAGAGACGAGATGTTTGCCCGAGATTTTGAGCGGTAAAATGGAACAAAAGACGAAACGTTCGCGCAGCCGGTGATATACACGCGAAAAGAATAAAAAAAATAATAATCAAGCTATGCGATCGGTGTGAGCGAATGGGACGTGGACGATGTTCTCACCTTTTTTCTTTCCGGCCGCCATCTTTCTGCATCGGGGGAAGAGAAACAATCGCGCGATATGTTAATTCATTCGGAGATTCGAGCACGGGAATTGTGTGCTGTGCTTCTCAGAATGACTGAAAGTAGCTTCTGCAGTCGTTTCTTTTTAAGTGCGGAGCACATTAGGGGCTGTCGCATGCTGTCCTATGCGGTCAGCGCTTGGCGTAACGCAGGCAAAACCACGTGTAGCATAGCCATCTGAAGCATATTGAGCGCGCGCTCACGCCATGGAGAAATCGTCTTCCTCTTGTTCTTCGAGCGCCTTGATGATGATATTAAGTGTGGAGCACTTTAGGGGCCCGGGCTGTCGTATGCTGTCGTCGCTTAGCGTAACGCAGGCAAAACCACGTATAAAAATAGGAAAAAAGAGGAAGCAATCGAGAAATAGAAAGAGAGAGAAATAAAGGGAAAAAATGGGAAGAAGACAGAGAAAGCTGGAAAAGATAAAAAAGAATGAAAAAGAGGAGGAAAGAAAGAGAAAACCGAAGAGAAAGAAAGAAGGCTGCCCAGCTCAGCACTTCCTTCAGGCTTGGCACCACTAGTGCGAAGCTGCCTTAATTTTTTTATTGTGAACGCGCAATTACGAAACAAAGATAGTATGAGTGTCGTTTCGGTGTTCGCTGCCATTGTTGGCGAATATAACGCGCTAGCGTTGCACCCTTAAGTGCGCTGATTGACATTGAGAAGGTGTGAGTAGCCGATCGATTTGTCGTCATCATCAGGGAAGATGTTGGCAGAAACGCCGGGAGTGCTATTCTGGGTATTAGATGTCGAATTGCGCCATATTGTCCAATGACACAATAGCGCGACGTGCCAAATCAATCAGACAAGCCGCGTAGTAGGTTTTTCATCGTATTGTTACATTTTTCGATTAGACTCTTAGAGCACGAATATTATTACCAGTAAAAAAATATTCGTGTCGTGCGCGTAAACGATAACCTTTTCTTCCAGGCTAGTATTGATTATATAGTTCACATAAATGTTAAAAAGTAGTGGCCCCAAAATGCTTCCCAGTAGGACTCCACAATGGAAGGATCTGGCCTTAAAAGTAAATATGTCGATTTTCACAATCTGTGTTCTGTCGGTTAAGTAGGATTTGATGAAGGATAACGTGTGTCCTCGTATTCTATAGCAGCTTAATTTTTTCATTAGAATGTTATGATCAACTAAATCAAAAGCATTAGAAAAGTCTACGAAAATACCAATCACTATTGCTTTGTTTTCAAACAATGTTAATATATATTCTTTCCTGCTCTACTAGTGCGAACTCAACTGATTTGTTCTTACGGAAACCAAATTGGTTTGGTGTTAACAGGATTATGTTTTTCAATAAATGTTGCTATTCTGGATTGCGAAATTTTTTCGAATACCTTTGAAAAGATTGTGGATACCAGGGGCGTAGCCAGAAAATTTTTTCGGGGGGGGGGGCACCTCCTTGATTTCGGGGGGGGAGCACTTCCTTGAAATGGCCATTTTTCACTCTGTATGCCATGGCGAAAAATATTTCGGGGTAGGGGATTGGGGGGTGGGGGGGCACGGGCCCGGTGTGCCACCCCATGGCTACGCCACTGGTGGATACCTGGTCTGTAATTTCCCAGATCATTTCGATCTCCCCTTTTGTGTAGAATGGTAACTTTCGCTGATTGCATTTTTTGCTGGAGAAATTGCCGATTGCAGACACAAATTCAATAGTTTTTCCACCCATAAACACAACACGCAAAAAGGAGAGGCTTGTGTGTGGGAATAAAAGCATTAACGAAGAAGAGATAAGCGAGATTTCACACTGCGATAAGGGAAACAGCTCTCGATCGAAAAAAAAAAGAATAAAGATTGGTGGGGGGGGGGGGGGGGGGTAGACATCGTCATTACCATTGGTGAGTCCCGAAAGGTCAAATAAATTATGAGTGCAAATTCGTCTAGTACGCAGGCAAAGCTAGCTTGCTAAACAGACAGACAGACACATAGATAGATAGATAGATAGATAGATAGATAGATAGATAGATAGATAGATAGATAGATAGATAGACAGACAGACAGACAGACAGATAGACAGACAGACAGACAGACAGACAGACAGACAGACAGATAGATAGATAGATAGATAGATAGATAGATAGATAGATAGATAGATAGATAGATAGATAGATAGATAGATAGATAGATAGATAGATAGATAGATAGATAGATAGATAGATAGATATGGACGCATTATTCTTTACTTTCAGTGGCACGTGTTGGCTATCTTGCTCAAATCATCTTACACGTTTTTTTTTTTTGTGCCTTTCACGTTGCCATCTTCATGAGCACCTTGCCAAACTACCGTTTAACAGATTGCCCAGGTTTCGTTACTTGTGAATGCATGTTACATGACCAGTTTTTTTTCTTTTTTTCTTTTTTTTTTCTTCTTCTTCTATGCCTTCAGTCGTGAGTCCAGTGGTGACCTATAAGGTATCTTTCGAAGGACGTTCGTTGAATACGGCCTTTACTGCGCGCCTGTTCGAAACACGGAAAACCACCTTTCCTCCTCACTCTCTCTCTTTTCACTGCACAACTCGCTGTTCGCATTTTTAAAAGCGCACTCGGTCGTTCGAGCAGGAGACTGGACTTTTCGTTCGGTGAACGATTTCAGAATACATTAGGCCGTACTTTTCTACAGTTCTTTCTTTCTTTCTTTCTTTCTTTCTTTCTTTCTTTCTTTCTTTCTTTCTTTCTTTCTTTCTTTCTTTCTTTCTTTCTTTCTTTCTTTCTTTCTTTCTTTCTTTCTTTCTTTCTTTCTTTCTTTCTTTGAAATCGACGGGGTAGGCTTGGCATTCTTCTGTGGACAGCGGGCTTGGTTCCCCGCCTCGGCCTACATTGTTTTTTAATCGAATTTATTAACGGTTACAGGGGTAGATTGGGCTTATTGGCTATCCATAATTAAACCATAAACAGCGCCAAGCACAGTGACAGGAGAGGCTGCAAACACAGCTCTGTGTTTGTAGTCTCTCCTGTACTCGTTTTTCACGCTGTATAGATTAACTATTATTAAAAACGCGGTGGTCTAGTGGTTATGGTGCTTGACTGCTGACCCGAAGGTCGCGGGATCGAATGCCGACCGTGGGGGGCCGCAGTGTCGATGGAGGCGAAATGCAAAGAACACCCGTGCATGGTGTACTACGTTAAAGGGCCCCGAAACCACACCGTAGCTTAGTGGTAGAGCATCGGACGCGTTATTCGAAGGTCGCAGGTTCGGTCCCTGCCGGTGGCAAGTTATCTTTTCGTCCACTTTTCTTTCTTCCAATTTACATTACAATTACTTCTAATAACATCCCCTATACTTTTCTTGGCTTCATTGTCCGTTACTTCTCATTAATATTGTGTTTAACAAAGCAAACGAGCCCTTAAATTTACGCTTCTTTCCTACCGAGTTCAAAGGCGAAACAATAGTTTCTTTCTCGCCTTCAGTACCATTCCTACAAGCACTCTATATTTCCTCCTCGCCACTTATTTCTTCATAAAACATGTGGAATGTCAGCACTAAGCACTGAGCCAGTCAGGACTTCGAGTTTTGGGGGCGAAGCTCCTAAGGCGCTCACTAGTGTCCGTTGTCGTCGAGGCTCGCCGTAGTCCCTAGTCGAAGCGCAGGTGCGAAACATCTGTGCGCAATACCGTCTACAGAGCTTACATATCGCGCATACGGTTTAAAAATAGACCGTACTCTGTCCGTGCATCTGTCCGTCCTTCCAGGGACGGATGGATGGACGGACGGACGGACGCACGGTATGGACGGACGGACAGACAGATTTCATAAACATTCTTTATATCGTTTATCATTTTGTCAATGGAGCTTCGCCTCATCAGCATTCACTTTTTTTTTACTACACACTGTTATCTCCGCTTGCGCAGTCGCAAACTCAGAAAACGAAGCGAATTCAGTTTATCGAGCACGGTAGCCATGCGAAACGAGGCAGATCGGGCATGCGACTGCATGGCAAAGCAGGGTATAGGTGACAATTCACAACAGATAACCCTCGTAAATCGACCAATCGAGAGCTAATTTGCTCCTGACGTCACGTGAACAAACAGCTGACGTCACGAATTGCGCCGCAAAGGACGGGAACCATCGGGAGAGAATAACGCGCTCGTTCTTCGTATATTCAGAGGATGTTTAGGGGTCCTTTAAACGAATGTTTTCTTGTTCTTGTCTATCGAGACGCGAATTGATAAGGTCGCGAAACGTCTAAGGCATCAACCGAACCGTTCTCACTCGTGTGGGTCTACCATATAGCCAGGCCCGTAGTCAGGGGGGGGGGCGATGGGCCCGGCCCCCCCCCCCCCCCGAAATTGAATGGAAGGGGGGTGTTTTACCGAGGAAAAATAATAAAAATGGGTGGTTTTCAAGGCTTTCAACAAGTGCCCCCCCCCCCCCCCCCCCCCGAAAAAAAAATTCCTGGCTACGGGCCTGCATATAGCACTCAGGGTTGCCGTTGGGTGGACATGAAAAGGCGCCAGAACTCACGCCAAAAGTAGCCAAAGTAGCCATGTCATCTGATATTATCGTCGAATTTCTAGTCCAAATAGAACAGAAGCGGTATTATCAACAGGGTCTTTACTATTGATGAATAAATAAAACCATTTTAGAATAAGTAAAACCCCAAGTTTAAAAAAAGAGCCATGGCGCCAACTGGAAATTTTCGTCGCCAACGGGTTCCAAAAGTAGCCAATTTGGTGCAAAGTAGCCACCAACGGCCAACCCTGAATAGCACTGTTCGTTTACTCATTAAAAATACAAAACGGCAAGATTGACAGCCCGACATGGCGGCACTGAAGCCCATAGTCTATACACAAGCAAAATTGAAAAATGCTAAGCACGCTCCGCTGCAGCTAACGCGAATATTCTCGATTTCCAAACAAGCGTTGCTACCATGTTTCTTCTGAACTAGCGTTAGTAATGCAATCCACTTGACTTTCCCAAAGTGCGACAAGCGTTAAAAGTATAGTTTTCGTGGCCCGAGTTAGTGCGGCTTGCTTTTGATTGCTAGTCTTTTTTTTTTTTTCATTTTCTCGCGATATTGAAGATTCCTGGCATACTCGATGCGAATTCAGTGAAGGTCGAGTTTCTTCTAGTCCGCGCACGCGCAGGTACACGAAATTTTTTGCGCATACTCACACTAATGTATAGCTACTGTGGGGTATACGCGTGCCATGCGTATCAGCAATCCGCTCGAGAAGTTCGCAGTCCTCCGCTCGGCTTTTTTCTCCATCGGAACGCGCATACATTATCCTCCGCGAAGCCATACACCGTGGGCGGCACTTTGCTCGAGTACGTAAATCTCTTTTGTTTCTGTTTCTTTTCCTTCTCTGTTTTTTTTTTTAATTTTTGTTCTTTCGAAACACAGTAACACTCTGGGAGTCTCGCACGAGTAGACAGGCACGACCGTACAGTGCAGTGGCTCGATAGAGAGAAAAAAGTCCGGCATAGCTATGGCTGCGCGTGCTTCGACAGTCTAACTAGCTTGCAGCGATGCAGCCTTTTTCCATATAGGCGCGTCTCGGGATGTTTGCACGCGAGTGCGAGTTCTGAAAAGGACACGAGACACAAAGTAACCTTTCTTCTCTTGTTTGTCGAGCGGTACAAAGAACCCTGCAGTTCTCGCTGGGTGTGGGCTTGCAACCACCGATTGCTCACGAGTCCGGTCTTTCGGAAAGCCCACGTAGTATACGTGAAAGGCTTTGTTTTTCGCATCCATGCCCTCCCTCTTCGCCGTAGCTTTCACGTGATCTCCTTTATCTGGCTCTCCGTCTCTCTGCTGTCTCTCTCTCTTCTTCTCAGTGCTTCTTTAGTTGAAGAAAACGTACACTCGCCAACTAAAATGGAACACAAAACAAGCAGAATTGACGTTTTGGTGCCCAATACGGTTGCCTTGTTCACAGTGAAAGAATGCATGGCGGTCTTTATTGCGCATGCGTCGAAATACATAATATGCTTGCGTATACCTCAGAGAGTGGACCTCGCGTTCGCTTTATTGTGTTAGTAGTAGATTGGATGCAGAAAGATTCGATGAGCAGGCAGGATGATAATTTTTTCTCTTTTTCGGTGATGGATGCCGATAGCCAGTCAAGACGGTGTCCAGCTTTTTTTTCCTATGATTTTCTGCTAGGGCGTCCGAAATCGTTTGTCCTTTGGCTACAAGCTTCCAGTCTCGCCTTATACTATAGCACGCCTTGCTTTGTTTAGCATCGAGAGCTATTTAATCTACCGTCAGGGTTTTATCACGCGTTTTTTTTTCTCTTTTCTTTGTGTGTGTGTGTGTGGGGGGGGGGGGGGGGGGTGCTAGGGGCGTGTTTGGAAGGCGGGTATAAATCCCTGCTACTCGTGCTTGCTTGACATTGGAGCAAACCTAATCCTAACGTGCACTACACAAACTTTACCTTGACTTGACCTATCAAAACCTAAGTGCCCTATACCGGGTGTTTCACAAATGTGTCCAAAAACCTCAAAATCAGGGTCGTTTTATATTATTTGCTCGCTGCCTTCACAATTGCTTCTTTTGTAGAGGCAGGCATCTTAAGATGGATGAAGGCATCATTTAGGACAGTAATTAAGAAAGACAAAGAATTAACTTTTAAATTAGTGGAGTTAGGCGGTGATGTCAAATAG
Organism: Rhipicephalus appendiculatus; assembly: GCA_030522465.1. Classification (NCBI taxonomy): domain Eukaryota; kingdom Metazoa; phylum Arthropoda; class Arachnida; order Ixodida; family Ixodidae; genus Rhipicephalus; species Rhipicephalus appendiculatus. The sequence goes on along the minus strand of JALIZH010032781.1, from coordinate 314,534 downwards.
GAGAGCTGAACAGTGATGTTCCGTCCTGGACAGAAGAATTCCCTTTCCGAGGCCCGAAAATTCCCCATTTCCGGCATTTTCCCCCCGCATACATCGCCAAAAATCCCCGCATATTTCCCTGCACAAAAAAAAGTTTATATATATATATATATATATATATATATATATATATATATATATATATATATATATATATATATATATATATATATATATATATATATATATATATAGTGTTCGACGTGTTCAGGCTCTTCCCATCGCTTTCTCTTCTTTCCTGCCCAACTCAAACCATCGCTTCTGAGATCGGCTTTTAATACTACCAAGGAGCTACCTTAGAGCTCGCTTTAAGTGCTATGCGATGCGGAAGGAATGCTGTACATGCTCATACACACGGCTACTGCATAAGAAGAAAAGTTTATTATTGTTGTTGTTTTTTTTTTGTTACTGAGTGACGTGGCGTACATTAATGTGCCTAGCAGACGCTCTGTATCTATATGCACCACATTTTGTACAAAAAGCACGTCAACTTTTCAATAATGGTGACTAAATATTGTGAAATAAAACAAGCTTTTGTGGTGATATTTAAGATTTTATTGACTTGATTAGCAAAGGTTCTGCAAACTACCGTAAAGAAAAAAAATAAATAAATGTGAAGTGACTAGAATATATATTGACTGGGTTTTTAAAGACTATGGCCTTTAAAAACGAACCTTAGAGGCTGTGGTTTGGCGCGCTACATGCGCCAGAAACGATTGCGACATGCGAAAGCCTCATGTCCACAGTCTCTTGATCATTATAAAAAAAAATTTCGCCGCCCCTCAAAATTTCCTGCAATATCGCGAAGATTCCCTTTTTCCCTTTCGTCCGAAATGACTGTCGAAAATTCCCTGAAAAAGGGAAAATTCCCTGCACGGAACATCACTGGAGCTGAAGTCCTTCATGCGAAGAACCCATTGCAGCTTTGACATTTCGAAAAAGCGGCCTCTAGCAAATATTGTGGTGTAATGAATTTCAACTAAATTCAACGGTGAAACCGAAGCACCGATGAGTGCATAAAGCGGGCTACCAGAATGACGTCGCTGTTCAAGGCAACGATTACAGAGGTGTAGTTCTTCCACGTTCGTTAACGTATTTGTGCCATGCGTGCTATAATTGCAAGTGCAGCGCTCACACCCACACAACGAAGTCTGTTGATGGTTTGATATAACGACGCTCACTCATTCTGGACGTCTCAGAAGAAAATGGCAGTTGCGCTTTTCCGCGTTTCGGTTTCACTGCTGAATTTAGGTGAATTTTATTACTTCGCAATTTTTCTGGGGGCCTCTATTTCGAAATCTCAAAGCGGCAAGGAGCTCTTCCCATGAAGGACTTCAACTCTCCCATTTGACGTAACCACCTGACTGCACGAACGAAAAATTTAATTAACTTATCTTTCTTAATTACTGTCCCAAATGGCGTCTTTATCCATTTTAAGATGCTTTCCTCTACAGTAGAAGCAATTGTGAAGGCAGCGAGCAAATATCGCACTTCTCTGATTTTTTAGGCTTTTAGACACATCTTTTAAGCACCCGTTCACGATATACCCGAACGCAGAACACTCTCACCTTCCCTTTACTAGCGTAGCCTAATAAGCTTAGGACACGTTAGTTCACCTCGCCATATCGTTCAGTACACTAACCTTTCCTGCTCTACATCGCTTACCCCAACACGAAGAACACTACCGTATACAACACCTAAACCGGCTTAAATGGGCCATGCATGGCACCCAATTTTCATAATCTGTGTTATGTGGATTAATCCTTGGGTCTTCACAAACAAGCTGGCGAAATTTCAGCGCATTTTGTTAAGCATTTAATTTATAATGAATACTTTTATAAACACGCGAGTTGCCCGAGAGTCTGACAACACTGGTGCACTCGCGAGCCGTGACGTAGCAAGCCGCTTGCTTCGCGAGCGTTTGTATTCCGGCAAACGATTTTGTTCCGTCGTCAGCTGCGCATGCAGTGGAGCTATTTCAGCTTTCTTCAGCTTTACATTGAAAAATGAATAATTTGCAGTGGCTGAAACTTAGGTAGAAGACGACAGCTCCACTCAATGAAGCACGTGACGTCACACATGTCATGGCAAAATGGCGGTCGCCGGCAGTGGGCGGGGTTTATAGCCGGCTACTTCCAGGGCTCGTTTTGCAATGAAATATTCTTTTACAGTTCATTTTTCATATATGCACAGACGGAATCACACTTGTCTAGAGCGGTGGAGTACGTGGCTGTGGACGCTCTCGTTGTCCGCAGCTGCTACCTCACGTGAACTTCAAGTTTCTCTTCATGATTCAATTATGGTAGAAGGGCCTAGCATGCAGTATGACTATGTTGGGTATCACTATACGGCGTTGATCTTTGCATATTATTGCAGAAAACGGTTTTTTTTTTGCTGCAAACAGAAATTTGGTGTACAGTAAACTGGGCAAGTTGTTATTGATTCATTATGTTTACAGCGCGAAAAGAACGAGAAAACTTACTAAGGCAGCGCTGTGTCCTGTCGTATGTGTGCCTTAGTAAGTTTTCTCGTTCTTTTCGCGCCGTAAACGTAATGAAGAAATTTGGTGGGTGACTGTGTCGTGGCCGCTTTAACCAACCACTTGCACTAAGTACGATATCATATGCTACCAACCATAGGCGTGCGCACAAGGGGGGGCAGAGGGGGGCCGCCGCCCCCCCTAGTCACCTAAGAACCTAAGAGGGGGGGGGGGGGGCGCAAAGTCTCCCCCTAACATTGACTTAATGGGGAAGGGGGGGCGCTGCGACGAACATTCGCCCCCCCCCCCCCCCCCCCCTGAACGGTAACCCTGCGCACGCCTATGCTACCAACGATACCATGAAGTACTGTCACATTATCTATCCAATCCACACTAGGTTACCCAGCCTGCAATACCTTTATCTTTCCTGCCCAGCGATAACATAATATTTTGTTGAGAACTGTACTTGTTTGGTCGAGACGGTAACAACTTATGATATCATAAGTTGATATCACAACTTATCATATCATAAGTTGTTACCGTCTCGTAACTGCTTTTCCATATGGAAAAGCAGTTAGCCTCATGGTTGAGTTGGCTTTCTCGTGGGATGCTCAAGCACCGAGAATGAAACTCCGTACCGCCGACATCTAGCGACTCCAATCAATCAATCAATCAATCAATCAATCAATCAATCAATCAATCAATCAATCAATCAATCAATCAATCAATCAATCAATCAATCAATCAATCAATCAATCGCATTTACAGGTAGACATACACTAAGCAGGTTTTCAGCGCACGCAATGTCCACTTTTACTTTCCGGAAGGGTTACTCCCTCCCAAACAGACCTTGAACCTTCAACATACTTTCATAGGCAGTGAACGAAGACAGCAGAAAAAAGTAACAAATTACCGATGACAAAAATTAACACCAGAACAGCACTGTTGTTTTGGTCCTTAGGCACGCGCTAGGCGCCTAGCGACGAAAGCAAACACCTCTCGTCCGCAATGAATATGAAGCTTTTCCCTTTTTTTTTTCAAGTGCTTTCTCGTGTGGTTCTGGCCGGTCGCGTGCTTCGAGATCATCAAGAGTCGGCCTCTCTCAGCAATGCACGCATGCTGCACATAATAAGAGTAATGGTGTCGCGGCTACGATCGCCTTCTGCACGGGCTTCGAGATCGATCTGGGCGTGACGCTCTCAGCCGGGCGTGCGGTATATAGCAGTTGCACCCTTCGCGCAGCGATATGGCTCGTCGTCACATTGAGACGAGTGAAAAAAAGAACGAGCCGCAGCATCCCGGCAAGCAGCAACGCGCCTTCTATTTTATAACCAGGGTGTGGCGCTAGTAAACACTCAGATTTGCAGTTTATACGGCACGCTAGCTTCAATGTTTCTTGATGAACGACCGCGTATATTAATGGGGGGGCGTTTCCGGCATGTATTACGAGAGATTTTCGGCAGTGCGTGAAGGGTTGCGCGTTACAACGTCACGCCTATGTTCATCCAGGCACACCTAAACGCTTTCCAAAAATTCATTGTTTTCTTGAAGACGTGTAAAGGCCACCTAGTGTTTAGCGTTTACAATCTCATTACGATTCCTGCCGGTGTCATCAGTGAGCAAGTAATGCAAACAAATCTACCCCTGAGGGTCGAGCTCATTGATTCGCTTTGTCGAACTTCAAAACTGCCGCCCACATAGTTTTCGTATAAGATAACACGTCACTAGCGCCATCTGTCGCGCGCTCGAAAACGCGTGCGGAAGGCGGGGCTGATTCACTCGTTCGGCCAACATGGCGGCGCCCGTTGTTATTGTGGTGATGTGCTTCTCATCGTAAAGGCTCACCGGCGATCGCTCGTCCGTGCCTAACGCCGCTGACTCGGCGTATCTGTGCTAACGAGAGTGGAACGGCTCGCCGTGCCGTCGCGTCAAGTCAGCCATGAAGAGGCGAAGCTCGAAAGTCAAGGCGGAGAATGCATCGAGTCGTGGCGTCAACAAGGTAACCCGACTGCCCTGCTGTACTGGCACGAGCCTTGGTTTTGCTACCGTGTTGTAGTGCGCTTTCGGATTAATTGTTTTCCCGACATGATGATGGGATACGTTGATCACCAGGTAACGCGGAGTTGTTATCTTGTTGTTGCGTGCATTGATTCATAGAGTGACAGGTTGTGAAGGTTGCAGTGAACGTCTCTGCATTGCGAAGGTTGCTGGTTGTCATTGACCTCCGTTTGGAGGTTGCTGGACCGGCATACCCGCGGGGGGCTGACCTTTAATTCCGGGCTTTGACAGTCGCAGTCGCTGTGTTGTTCGTTGAAGTTGCTTGCGCAGCCATGTTGCCGGCACGTTGCCGAAGAAGCAGCAATGATATGAAACCAAACTCCCTGATAACGCGGTGTATTGTGTCACTGTATGTTCGTTTAAACAATGCCGACCGAGGTTGCCGACTACGGTGTAAATGAGTGTTTGCGCTCGGTATATAATACTTTCAGAGTTTGCACGGCTCCTGCGATCATGGATCCTGTACTTGCATTTGACTTACGTTAGGCTTTCACTAAATACAACGCCAACATGTCATTGGCGAACGTATTTCTCTATTAGCTTTAGTTTGCTGATATCTAGCTGGGCTTTCTGCTTTGTTTACGTTATTAGGGAGTTTTCGAATAGCGTACGCAAAGCTTTGCGTTTGCGTTTGCCGCAACTGCGCATGCGTCATACGCTAACCTCTTGCGGGCGCCCGTCAAGTGACGGAAATAGCGGGCGACCGCAAAGACCGCAAAGCTTTGCGTACGCTATTCGAAAACTCCCAATTACATCGCTTAAAACTGCAGTGCCGCATGATTTGTTACTTGGGAGCTTGAAGTTTCTTAACGCGTAGGTTTAGTGCCAGTGTTTTAATTCGCAGTTTCATTTCAATTTGTATCTGATACTTAGGTGGCGACTCAGGCGATTTGTGTTTGGTTCATAGACAAGGCTGCCACTCCGCTGCTGTGAAAACTTGCTGAAAAAAAAAAAAATCGGCAGGGAAGTGAGTTGTTCGTGGCGCAACACGAAATTAAAAAAAAAAAAAAAAAAAAAAAAAAAAAAAAAAAAAAAAAAAAAAACCTTCTGACACAGTGTCTATGCTTCTACCGTAAAATTGTTGTTCCACTTGATATGGACCGTGCAGTCTTCATGGGAAGGGGTTGGGAGGGCGAATGTTGGCAATAAAGCGCTGTTCGAAGCAGCTATGACTATATTTCGCTGCGTGATGATGATGTAATTATACCGGAACCAACGAATGACAGTGGAAATGTGTTGACATGAAACTTGACATTCTAACATGCTGCTCAAATGCTTATTAATGTATTTTCCAGAATAGCCCTCTCACATAATGGCTATGCTTGTGTGGCCTTTTTTTTTTCTGAAGTAGGAAATCTCCAGAAGAAGTTTGTTGTAAAAATACCACCTTAATGTTCATAAAAGGCACAAAACTCGAGGCTCACACGTGAAAACCCTGTTATGTTTGTGAGAAAAAAAAAAAGAAACACTGGTTGTATGCAATGAAGACAGCTTCTCAGACACTCCTTCGGTAACTCCAAGTAGAACCGCCTGAAATATTTGCTATGTGTGGGCTGGGAAGGTCATATATGCAATTACTTCTAAGCTTGCTTTAATGCTTGTTATTTCAAGTAGCTGTGTGCTATTGTAAAGGGTTCACAATCCATGCTCTTGAGCAGTTCTTGCTTGGTAATGGTGCAGGAAATATACCGGGAGTACAGCATGTAGAGAACTAAGCTGACCACAATGCAGAGGTTAACATTGACGAATTTGTTAATAAGTAATTGTAGCTGTTTTTAAAAATACTTTTGCTAATGACTGCGCAGGAAAATTTGCGCTAAAATAGAAAAGGACAACACAAGGAATGACTGCCAGTGTACTTACCATTTGAGCAACATGGCTTGGTGAAATGAAGTGGTTGTTTTCTTCAAGATGCATGTGGCACCACCAGAGGTGCTGGAGGACCTGCCGTTGGCGATCAGTAGCAAGATCACCATGACCGACGAAGAGCTGGTGCACCTGTCGGTGCGTGACCTTAACCGGCAGTTGAAGGCTTCCGGCCTGACCCGGTCCGAGATAGTCAAAATGAAACAGCGCCGGAGGACACTCAAGAACCGAGGCTATGCAGCGAGGTATGAAGCCTTTCCGAAAGCCGCACAACCATTCTAGCACTCCTGGGGTGTAGCAGATGTGTACGGGGGAGCTCATTACCTAATAACTTGGCTTTAAGCAAGGCTGGTGTTTGCTACTAAATGGCAGCGGAAATCACACGCAATATAGTCTGTTGTAATGACATTCGAATATAAATTCCAACAAGGTAGCCCAAGTGTCAGTATTACTACTGGTCTTAATGTCCAACACATCTTTTAGAGTCTAAGGCATTCAAAGTACCCTTGCTTAATTTTATACATTCATACACAGGGAAAGAATAAATAAAACAACACAAACTGTGACACAGAAAAAATGTTATGCGACCATTTCTTGTTTCTTCGCTTTTTATTATTGATATGAGTGAATCTTCTGTAAGTGAAATGACTCAACAGAAAAGTAAATAATGTGTCTCGCAGTGCATCTTGTGTGTTCAGATGTTGAAATTGATTTATTATAGCATCTCTTTTACTGGTACCCAACTGCAAATGCTCTGCATAGCAACATAATGGTGAAGAAGAAAATACAGAATATGCCGAGTTTAATGATTTTCCCCACTGTCAAAAATAGCAAGCCACAATAATTCAGTGTTTCCTATAAAGAACAAGGCCGCACACTAATAGGCTGATTATACTAGACAAATAAATGCATTAACCTTCGTGCAACACGAAAAATGGGATAGTGTGGTCGTGCTTGTCATACATGTATCTTGCATGTTTTTTTTGTACACTCTGCTTTGTCGTACAAAGAAGAACCAATTAGGCCAGAAACAAGTTGTTTTCAGCTGCTAGTAGCTCTAATTGAAGTTCTTTTCAGTACTTGCCTTGGGCGTGGTGTTCTTGTAGAATCCAGGAACTAGTAGTTGTTATTGCTCTGAATTTCCATTGCTGCTCCTTTGGGATGGCACATCGTTGTTTGACGTCGTTGCAGCTGCCGCAACAAGCGGCTAGAGCAGAAGGATGACTTGGAAGGTGAACGGGCAGTCGTGATCCAAGAGATTTCACGCCTTCAGGAGGAGAACAAGACGCTAGAGGGAGAAGTGGACAACCTACGCTCTAAGTACTCCACCCTGCTGGAATACGCTCGTAAACAGGGCGTTCCCTTACCAGCCGACTTGAACACAAACTTCTAGCTGATGGATCTTTTCATCCGTCATCTTCCACACACAGCATGCTCAATGTACTTGACTCTTTCACACGTACACGAAAATGAATATTTGGCTCATCATGGTGCAATGGAGCCATGGTATCACTTCAATACGAGGATGGTATTGGGGTGTCAGAACAAACGGTACAAATGCCTCCGTTAGTGGAAAATTCAAACAAGGCTGAAGCCTTGAGCAAGAGACAACCTTTTTTTTTTAGGGATGAGAACTCTTTCAGCCAGGAATGCCCCGACAGGAAATCTTGTCGCTTGCATATTGGCTCTACCGTGATTCCTCATTTGACAGCTTCTCATCTCAAAAATCCGCTTTTGTTATATAATGCTCTGTGGCCCCATATAAGCTTGTAAAGCTGATTTGCCGCTTTTACATGGTTAGGTTATAAAGGAATGCCTTTATGTGTATTTGACGGCCACATTGTGCATAGCGCAGCACCTTATTTGCACACAAATGTACTGGCACCAATGTGAACGCCACATCATGGTAGTTGTCTTTCCTGAACGTCATAAGTGAAATTTTGGGCTTTTGCATGTTGTTTTCTATCATCATTTTATGATTTGTCTGTGCTGATGAAAGTTATCAGTGAAATAGAAGATCATCGCACATTTCTTTTGTTTAACTTGCAGACCTTCACGATTACTTCACGCAGGGTCACACCTTTATAACTTTAAAGCAGTTTTGGTATAATCTGCATTTTAATGCAGTCCAGTGCACCATGAACTATTTCCCAAATACGTAGGACTGTCATGCTGTTTGAGAAGTCCAGTTGCTTGTTGTTTACCATTGCATGGCCTATAAGGCATGCAGTCGTGTTGATGCATGTTTCATTATTGTTATACCACATACATTGTTGCTTGTTGTACATATACACTTTATTTTACTCTGGTCTTGGGGGAGGCGTCGCATGTTGTCACTGTTTATTTACCTTTTGTCAATAAAAGCTCATATACAGAAGTGTGGCATTCAGATATGTTTTATGGGTCATACATTCAGTAACACTGGATTTGTGCGCAAGACCGAATTCGGTGCACAGGATTTTTATGACCCACTTCCTCCCACTGGTCCTGCACATGAGGGCAAAGCAGATAAGCTCCTTGCAGTGCAATTTGTCGTAGCTCAGCTGTGCCAAGTTGTTCGTAAAATTCAGTCCATCGCGTGAATCCTAAATTGTACACTTTAGCATTGGAAGCATGCAGCATTCATATGACAAGCATACTGCTTCGCAGTGATCAACCCGGACAGTTGGTCTGTTATGCTTCCTAAAGTGTCAAGTGTCACATACAGAAATCGGAGTTTAGGGAAAGCAGCCTGCGTATTTCCTAAACAGAATACACTTGTGCCATTCATGGACCTCATGAACTGCATTTTACTGTTAATGTGTTAATACAGTTTGTGCTGATTCAGTCTTTGAAAACTCACTGAAGTGGTCTGGGTGGGAATTTGCAATAGTGTAAGGGGACAACTTCAGATTGTCGGGATGAAGCCAGCCAACAAAAACAGTGGCCTTGTTATTGTTTACATGCAGTGCTCTTTCTACTCTCCCCCCCCCCCCCCCTTGTTTTGGCTTCTTGGCTGTTTCATTTTATTGCTTTGCCACGCTGTACATAGTCCGGAATTGCAATAACAACTCACAATCTTCACGAATTTCATGGACGGGTTTCGGCACCGCCATATTCGGCTGTTAACTTCGCCCTTTGTACCTTTAACAACTCAACAAATGCTGCAGCAGACGCACGCGCGTGAAAATGGTTGGGTTGGTGCATTGGACGCTTCGTGAACTCGCTATTTGCACATCACGACATACGAAAAAATAAGAAAGCATTCATTTAACAGACCAAGATGGCCGCGCCCGTGTGTCAGAAGTAAAGTCGGCTATAACCGACCTTGTCCCCGTTTTATTTCTCATTTTCAATTGAAAATTGAATAAAACTGCGCGGGTGACGGCACACAAGTAGCAGTTGACAGGATGGGTGAAGACTAACTGAATTTATTGAAAACATCGGACTTCCACTTCTGACAACACACATACGCACAAGCACTCGCGACAATTTCACACACTTCATTCAAGGCCCTTTGTCAACCCTAAAAATTCAAGCTCTTTTTTGTGTAGATAAACAGAAGGTTCACTAACGCACTTATGTGAACCAAGCCTCAAGGTCACTGACGCTTCCATTATTTCACGCGCCCTTTTTTCTCTGGCATGCCCCAACACTTTTGTTTGCTCAGAGTGGCTTGCAAAGCGCAGGACCTACAATGTACAACGTACTGCCAAGTGTTGTCCACTATCTGAGCATACAGCAATTTTTAGGGTAGATAAAGGGCCTTGAATGTAGTGTGTAATACTGTCGCGAGTGCTTGTGCGCATGTGTGTCAGAAATGGAAGTCTGATGTTTTTAATAATTTCATTTGTTAGTCTGCCCCGTCCTGTCAATCAACTTCTTCTACTTGTGTTCCGTCACCCGCGCAGTTTTATTCCAGTTTCAATGTCGTATCAACTAGCCCTCCAATGCACATTACATTAATTCATTTTCAATATCTTTTTTTTTAACGAACACATTAAAATGTTCCATTCGTAGACCATCTATTGACTGTAAAAAAAGAAAGATTTTTAGATGCGTCAGTTCTTAAAGTCAAAACATCGTTAGAGATATTGATTCGCCGATATTTTTTTAGCGTTTGCATTATTGCAAGAACAAGACAGCGTACCTACATAACCCGCATACATAATGTACAAGATCGCGTTTTGCCGCACGTTCTAACCTCGTCACTCATTCGTGACAATCCCTGCAGCGTTTATTGCCAAACTACTATGTCATCCTCCGCCACTTCTTCGTCATTTCCATTCCAGAAAAAGGACAAAAAAGAACAAAAAAAAAAAACCCTAAAGGAAAGATGCAGTCGTGACGTGAGAGGCCCCCAAAACTCTCGTCTCTTCTCGACTCACGTATGGTGTGCACGCGATTTCCCGTCGTCGTCGTCGTCGTCCCATCCTTGCCGAACCGAAAGTGACCGGTAATCTCGAATCGCTCGCCGATTGCGCGCCGTCGTCGCGAGAGGCTCCACCCTTTTCCGGAGTGGAGGAAGAAAGACCGGCGAGTTCTTTGTGCGTGCCATAAACGGGGTGGTTCGCCTACGTCACGCATATAGTAGTCGGTGTCGAGGAAGCAGTTATTGGCGCGTGCGTAAAAAAGAAAAGCGTACAATAAAAGAAAAAGGAAAGGAAAGGTGTCGTGGTGTGTCGAAGAATCGAGAGCTGGGCTTGTTGGTAATAGTTCTTGGACATTATGAAAACAGCGCAAATGAAAAAAAAGACAACAAAAAATATCTCTGCCAGTTCTACCTTAAGTGATAGCTGTACGAACGGCGCTGCATTGGATTCGCCTGCGTTTGCCTGGTGTTTATGTTGTGTTTATCTGCCTTTTAACATGAAAGTGTTTTATGCCGGGGCCCACCAAGACTTTAGTGACGTTTTTCCGTCACGGATATGACGTTGATAAAATGGACGCCACTAAATGAGAAAAAACTTTTAGAAAAATGTTTTTTCTGTTATTTTCGCGTGATTATGTGATGCCTTACGTTGTGACTATCTCATTTGTTTCACGATTATCAATTTTTTCTGTTCTGTGGTCTCCTTTCTACTGCTTGCTCATCCGAGCGTGGTGGGTCGAACACCCGGCACTGGCGCTTCTCTCTTCCGTAGATCTATGAGTATGTGTAACTCCCCACGCTGGCGTTTCGCTGTTGCTTCGCTGGCTCGGACAAATCTATTAGTATCCGACAATGCTGGCGTTCCAAACGTGCAGCGCTGCTCGGCTTATTTGTACGAAACGTGGGAACTGCGTGGCGCCAACGCGAGACATGAGACAACAGGGTGGTCACTTCAGGGGCCATGACACCCAATTTTCGCTCAAAATCTGTTTTATGTAGGTTAATCCTTGGGTGTCCACGAACAAGCTGGCGAAATTTTAGCGCGTTCGGTCGGGACCTTAATTTATAACGAGCATTTTTATAAGCACGCGAGCGGCCCGAGAGTCTGACAACACTGGTGCACTCGCGAGCGGTGACGTAACAAACCGCTTGCTTTGCGAGCGTCTGTATACCGGCCAACGATTTTGTTTCGTGGTCAGCTGCGCGTGCAATGGAGCTATGAGAGCTTTCTTAAGTTCGGCATTGAACATTGAACGGCTTGCAGCGGCTGAAGCTTATAGGTAGAAGACGACGGCTTCCCTCAATGAAGCACGTGACGTCACACATGCCATGGCAAAATGGCGGTCGCCAGCGGTGGGCGGGATTGGTAGCCGGCTACTTATAGGGCTCATTTTGCAATGAAATACTCTTTTACAGTCCATTTTTCACACATGCACACACACAATAGACCCCCCTACTTCTATATGTCGCTGAAAACCGCAATTTGGTGGGTGACCGTGTCATGGCCCCTTAAACTGCTCAGCTGTGAAAAAAAAAAAGAAGAAACGACACAGACAAGAGAAGGCAGCGTGGTGTGTTAGTGGTGTGTCCTTCAGTCTATTCTTGTCCATGTCGCACTTTTTTCTTTGGGGTGTTCTCATGACGGTCATGAATGGTGGTGGATTGAGGCCTTGTCAGACCCGGACCTGGACCTCTCTGGGCGTATACTACAACGGGCCGTCGCGTACTTCCTCAGAGGTCTTCCGAGTCTCGTACAAGAGCTTCCGCTCCCTGTAGCCCCTGGCTGGCCACTTCGGAGAAAGCGCCGAATCGAAAATCGAAGAACTCTGGGGGAGACAACACCTATACTTCCCCTGTTCCCCCCGCTACCCTCCGATACATAGCTGCCACCCTTTCACTAAAAGCTTCGGTGGTCGATGCAGGAACACACCCACTTCCCGGTTCCTATACACCACGCATCGACAGTTTCTTGCACGCTACGCGCTCTGCATATTGGCGAAGGTCGTAAAAAGGGAGAGGGTGCATATGTTGGCGGCTCGGGTGGTGAAAAGAGGACGCGTAATTATGCTAATGAGGGGGGCGAACCAGCTCCTCCCCTTAATTTCTTCCTTCCATTTTGTACCGTGCGATGACAGGGTGTACGAACGGTGACTCAGCTGCTATTCGGGGCGGGTGTGTGTGTGTGTGTACACTGTCGTCCGCCGCCCCATCTCCCCGTTTTTAGGGATTCGAGGCGTCTGCCTACGTTCCCTGCGCTTTTGCGGTGATTCGGTATTCCGGGCACGTTGACCGCTTGACTGACGGCGTGGGCTTGTTACCAGTGCGTTTCGTGCGGCGGTGGCGGTGCCGTCTGCCGAACGTCTGGGTCTGGCTGGATCGGGGGGGGGGGGGGGGGGGGTTGCCATTTTTAAACGGTGAAGATTCCGCCATATTGTCAAATCACATCATCATCACTTTATTTTCTTAAAGACCCCTCAAGGGGGTATTACATAAGGGGTGGGTTTACACTACAGTACAACCAGGTGAAATTCATTCGGAAAGAAAATTGGTTACATTGTCCAAGAAGGTTGATGGAATAGTAATGGCTGCAGTGTTGTGGAAAATGCCATTACAATCTGATGCTGCTCGGGGGAAAAATGAATTACGTAATGGCGCCGTTTTAGGCCAATCGTAGACGCCGTAGCAGTCCTCCGGGGCAATCGACGTTGTCAAGATGGCGACTTTCACAACATGGCGGAATTCGGCAGCGTCCAGAAGCCTAGAATAACAGAGATCTGAGATAGTTGGTAGGTATTCATTCTAAAAGATAAGGCGTGCAAACACGGACACAAGAGAAAAGTCAAGACACCGCAGACACCCATTAACAACTGCAAAGGCGCACAACGGCGGAAAAGAAAGAAGGCACGGAAACTTATCTGCGCATGCCCATGGCAAGATCAGAAGAAGGCTCACCTTAATCTCTCTTTACATTGTCGAGAGTGGAAATGCACGCCGTAATTCGATGAGTTCATAGTTTTGTACATTCACAGGAATTAAGAAACGCGTCGAATGATTGAGGCATGGCATATCGATAGTAGTGGTAGCGCATATTAATGAAATTGTTTTGAATGAAATGAATGAATGAAATTGTTTATTTGCCATATTTAGGAAGTACAGATGGGGGGGTTTGTAGAAAAAAAGCTGTCTTCAGACAGCTTGACTAGCCTACAACCCCTTTGGATATTTGACAGTGAGGCAGTATTACACATGAACATTCATATAGATACTGTACACTTATACATGTGCGTGAAGCAACCGTCGACTAACTCGCATAAAGAAGAAATCAAATGCCTTAACAGTGATCTTTCACGTATAGACACTTCACACGTGCCTGATTGATAGGTTCGGCCTATATTGCTGGACATGCGCAAATAAGGTTTCGTGCATTCTTTCTTTTCCGCCGTTGTCGCCTCTGCAGTGGTTGGTCGGCGTTTTTGGTGTCTTGGCTTCTCTCTTTTGCACCTAGCTTAATCATGTAGCTTAATCGTCATTCATTCATTCATTCATTCATTCATTCATTCATTTTATTACCTCAAAGGTCCCGGTGGGGATATTACATGAGGGAGTGGGTGATACAAAGGCTAACAATATAATGGGCCTGGTCTTAATCATGTACCGACCAGCGCAACCTAGCTGGGCTGGTCGGTACATGATTAAGACGGGAACAAACAGTGCTGGACTCGTGACTGTGACAAACGACAGACAAGGCGCTGATGCTAACGTCCCGTCTGGCGTTATTTCACCGTCCTTTGTTTAGCGCTGTTAAGTTTTGTTCCCGTTGCAATAGTGTCCAGAACAGCACTCCCTGCTGGGTCTGGAACATTTCGGATCTGACTGGATCTTGAACGTGCGGATCTGGCGTGATCTGCCGTACGTCTGGATTTTTTCGGGCGGGAGGGGGGGGTGGGGGGGGGTACTTTACGTGCCTACCGCAGGGACGTGCAGAGAATTTTTTCTCGGGGGGGGGGGGGGGGGGTGTTCAACTACCCCTTATGTACGTGTTTCTATGTGTGAGTATACATATACACATGCAGAACTGAAAATTTTCGGGAGGGCGGGGGGGGGGGGGGGGGAGGGATGTAGACATCCCTCCCCCTATTTATCTTTAGTTGCGTACTGTAGCGTCCGGTATCTTTAGTTGCGTTCGGTACGAGCTGCTGCGCGACAAGATGCGTCCCTCAAGCAACAGCGATGTTGATAATCGTATCGTGGGTTAGGGCACACAAAACCTTAGCAGTCATTAATTTTTTTTTTTTTGCCCCATGAATGTTCCTTCAATCAGAGCCCGCTAGTGCCTGGTTATTCGGTCGCCCCTTCAACCCTCACGCGGTCGCGTGCGTCGTGGTTATACATTACGCGCCGTTGTCATAGCCCTTCGCAACACGCGACGTTCTTGTTAATCGGGGCACACCGTGTGGGCACAGCCTTCTGTGCGTCCATGTTACGTGCGCCCGCTTCTTGGCGAGCTAAAAATAGATTGCCAAGAGCATCTTGCTTGCCGTCATTATAACTCGGGTTTCCTTATCGTCTGTGCTCGCGGAGTTTGGACAAGTGGCTGTGTGCAGTGATATATATATATATATATATATATATATATATATATATATATATATATATATATATATATATATATATATATATATATATATATATATATATATATATATATATATATATACGCTTCTAAAAAACTGCTTATTTGTGACGTTTCGATCGGAGACCGATCTTCATCAAGACGGTCTTGATGAAGATCGTCTTCGATCGAAACGTCACAAATAAACAGTTTTTTAGAAGCGTATATATATTTCTCCTATTTGTTCTACGGCAACCGAAGCCTGACTCTTCATAATCTACGTATTAATATATATATATATATATATATATATATATATATATATATATATATATATATATATATATATATATATATATATATATATATATATATATATATATATATATATATATATGTGTGTGTGTGTGTGTGTGTGTGTGTGTGTGTGTGTGTGTGTGTGTGTGTGTGTGTGTGTGTGTGTGTGTGGCGCGTTATTCTGACGAAGGCAGGTCCCACGGCCGAAACGTTAAGAAACCACTGTTTTCGACGTCTGTCTGATTCTTTTTATTCATATTATTTACCGGCCTCCGAGAAGTTGTTCCCTGCGATTATATATATATATATATATATATATATATATATATATATATATATATATATATATATATATATATATATATATATCATGATATCGTCCTACCAAGACAGCGTGGTTTTTGTATAACTCTAACTCTACGAAGAAGATTAATTTCCTTTCAACAACACCACGACAGAGAAAGACAGCACTGGGAATCGTATGACGTTGTTATCGAAAGGAAAGCCGCGCGGCCTACGAAAAACAAAAGCGAGCGCGGAAGAGGAAATTAATATTATACGCCGTCATCGGGAGCTCGTGTGAACGCCGCTCGTTCAAGCTATGAGGGAAAAACAACGAAGAAAACAAAAAACATCCTTAGAACGTTATTAACACTTCAATCGACGTCGTAGGGTGTATTTTCGAGTTGTGGTCAGGATCGGAGATAGGGCCGTACCCAGGGATTTTCTTCAGGGAGGGGAGGGGGGGGGGGCGGGGGGGGGGGGGGGATGTTGAACTGCTTACCTTGGAAGCTGTTGGTCGCTGTGAAGGCGTGTAAATGTTTTAGTATCACCCGAAAAGTTAAAACATAAAACAATTTTGTGGGAGGGGGTGCAGAACCCCCTTAGCCTCCGCCACCACCCCCCTTGTTACGGCCGTGATCGAAGTCTCTGCACGCTGACAGCTAAAGAAGAGAGCTTTTGAGACGCCAGTTGGCCCGAGTAAATCAAAACGCTTTTGGAAGAAGTCCGCGGGACGTGACGCAATTTCGTATCCACAAAGGAGAAAAATAAAAATGCATGCACGTATTCTAGCCGTTCTTGTGGGGCTTCATTATTTCGCGTAATAAATTAACCACCAATGAATATACATTAAAGCTTAAAACTGGGGCTTCTTCGTGTTACCTAGCTTGTCGTCAGAGGGCCGGCCCACCGGTCTACCGGCCGCAACGTTAGTTAATAAATTGTCACTTGTTTCTGTTTGTTGAACCTGTGTATCTTCATTTGGAAATATTTCTTTGGTTTGTGGGAAAGGCATAAATATCCTCCTGCTAGAAAGAGTAGGGAGATCTAAGAAGCTTTTATTGATGAGATACCTAGCGGTGCGGGAGTAATCAGCAACAATGAAATACTCATATATATATATATATATATATATATATATATATATATATATATATATATATATATATATATATATATATATATATATATATATATATATATATATATATATATATATATATATATATATGCATTGCTCCATGTGCAGGCATCAGCATAACAACAGCGTCCACATTCAGTACCTGTCCGAAGCGCTAACTGCTATAGGCGCAATGCTTTCAGCTACAATGCTTTCAGCTACAATGCTTTTAGCTACACCTCGTTCAGGTGAATAGAACGTGACGACGTAGATCTGATATCTTCAGGGAATGGTCATCTCGCTGTGTTTATTTTCGTCCTGTCCAAGCGGGGCGCAGCCAGAAATGTTTTAGAGGGAGGAGGGTGGGGTGTTCAACCATACTTTATGCATGTGCGTGCGTGCGTGCGTTTGTATGTGCACGTGTGTGCAACATTGAACATTTTCGGGTGGTGGGGTGTTTAGCCCCCCCAACCCCGCCCTCCGGCTACGCTGGGGCTGTCCAATACCGGCTTGATCTAAGCGTCGAATACCCTGCGTCATCGTAATGGCCATTGAGTGTAGTACGCTGAAAAAAAAAAAAAAGAAAAGAAAAAGAAAGAATGGTTGCAAACAGCAAATCAATATTGCGAGAGTTTAGCTTCGAGTAAAAAAACCGGTACGGTCACTTCGAAAGAACTTCAGTGCGTGTTGCATCGTTCATTGTGGTTCAAGAAGAAGAAGAAGAAGAAAAAAAAAAAAGAAAGTAACAATCGCCCTTACGTAAAATGCATTACGGATACAGCACTACTTTCTGCGTTCGTGTTCAAAATTGTGTGTACCGCTTTTCGCTACTTGTTTCTTTTCTTCTCTACGACAAAAAAAAAAAAATGCGAACGCTGCTTTCTTTTTCTTTTTCGAAATGTAAGAATCACACTGCACTTGTGCTTTTAGGATTATTGCTCGCGACGCAGCAGACGCCTTGAAAGCTAGCTTTTCCGCATCAAGAGGCCCTGTGCGGCGAAGCCGCCTTGCTCAACGCGCTTCACAATGCAGATTTTTGCAGACGGTGTTAAGCGCATTCCCAGGCGTATTCCCGCGCGCGTGTGAGAAAGAAGGTTACCATGGCAACAGTGACCGTCTTCACACGAAGCGATACACGCGATAAAAAGGCGCATTAGCCACGATCGAACTTGCGTTCTTTTCGATGGCGCGCCGCGATGGCGACGATTGGTTGCGTAGATACGCTAAAGGGTAGGTTTGCCCAGTGCCTTTAGAGTTGGCGCAATACTCGTGTTAGTGGGTTAATGGATATTTCGCTGCATATGTCTGCAAGGTTATTCATGCAAGTCGAGCTATCTGGCGATGTCTGCACAGAAGCGCAAAAGCAGACGACAGTTCTTGGTCTGCACAAAAGCAGACGACAGCACCCCGCTCGCTGCATATTCGTGACTTCACGTTCAGAGACTATTCTACAGTTTACCTCCCTTAGACCTCTGCCACGCCGGTTACAATGGACTTAGAGGGAGCGACTTTCGGCAGTAGGCAACTGCAAAGGCAGTGCGCTTTAAAGTAGGTGGATGAGTGAATGCTATGAGCGTCTCCTTTATGACGGAGTGGTGACTTGCGTGCCACCAAGCTTGAAAAGGGAAACACTTTTATTGCGTTTAAGATTGGTCTAATGCCTTTTCTACTTCGATTAAATCGATCTTACTATAGAAAAAAAATAACACCCCAGTTCCCTGCCCCTATACGTCAGAAGGACCTTATTTTTCGCACCATTTATATTTGTGATTTCTCTCTAGTTTTCAGTCACCAATACTCTAACCGTCTCTTAGTTATTTCTATCGCGGACATGTTCAGCTTTCCATTGTTGTCCCTAAAACCCAAGGCTTCATGGAGGCTCGTGCCCAAACGTACACCTGGGTGGCTATCTCCAGATTCACTGAGAACGCTCTCAGTCGTTTCCTTTGCTTCCCCACAGTGTGTACATTTTTTTTTCTTCTTCTTTACTCAAAACATAACCACTGACAGCGCCCCCCACGCGCCCTGTTCTCGCGAAAATTTTAGAAACTTTTCTACAAATGAGCTCTTGTAGAGGTTCTTCGCTGCTTCCACTGCACTGGTTACGATTGGTGCGTTAGAAGCGGTTGTCATTAACCCTGTGGCGAATAGAAAGAACGGGTTACGTTTGGAAAGCAGCTTATCCCTGCATTCATGTGGCATAGTGATTGATATTACGTCTTTTTTTTTTCTGTGTAACTCGCGGAAACCAAAGACAGACATATTAAGTGAACGAGAGAAAAAAATACGGCAGTTTCGCCCCAGTGGTGCCAAGCCTGAAGGAAGTGCGGAGCTGAGCAGCCTTCTTTGTTTTTGTTTTTTTTCGGTTTCCTCTTTCTTTTCGCCTGTGTTATTTCTCCTTATTTCGACTTTCTATTTTTTACTTCCTTTCTCTCTCTTTCTATTGCTCGCTTGCTTCCTTTTTCAATTTTTATACGCGGTTTGTGTTGTCGTGTTTCCCTAGCCATAGTAGTAATTTCCGCACTTAATATCATCATCAAGGCGCTCGAAGAACAAGAGGAAGAAGACTTCTCTTTGGCGCGAGCGCGCGCTCAATATGCTGCAGCTGGCTATGCTATACGTGGTTTTGTCTTGTGTTACGCCTAGTGACGACGATAGCATACGACAGCATACGACAGACGGGCCCCCCCCCTCATGTGCTCAGCACTTAAAGGGACACTAAAGCGAAACAATGACTTGGTTTAGATTGACAAACTGCACTCTGAGAACTCTAATGCCATATGTTTCACTATCATAAGCTCATCATTAGAGGAGAAAATCAAGGTTGAAGTTTCATTTTTAAATTTCGCGCCGAAATCTCAGCGCGTGACGTCGAAAATTTCAAACTCTATTTTTCGTATTTTCGCGACATTGGCTCGATGAAATTTTCTGAAACTTTGTATGCTAGGTATATGGCACCCGCAGATGACGATGCACCTCATTTTTATCGATTAGAGGCTACGTAGCACTCAGTAGACGCCTTCAGAATCTATGATGTCACGGTGTTTGGTGCGGGAATCTCAAGGTGGCGTCTCCACCCGCATTTTCTTTTCGCGCGTTTTCTCGCTTACCAAGCGTCGTGTCGCGGTAAGAGTGGTGTTTTCGGGATTGTGAAATTGTACTTTACTAACACGCGAAAAATCGTTTTTCTATTTAGTGTCCCTTTAAAAAAAAAGAGAAAATGTAAATATAATTGGAGAGGCACATAGGCGTTATGTTCATGGTCTTAAACAATATGGAAACAGTATTATTCACAAACACACACACATATATATACGCACACGTAAGCAAATACATTTGTCTAAAATAGGTAAGTTAAGAAAAAAAAAGGAAGACTATACATCAAAAAGAGTTGCTTTTAAATTCTCTGTGCACTGCGTCTGCTAGATCAGACGGGCAAATTGGATATAATATTTTATTGTGAAGTTGCTACATTGCTCACTAGATGCTCATTACAGAGTCGCCGTACGCAACATCAATCTCACCCACTCTTTATGTCTCAATTTAGGTGTCATCGACAGAATTCCGACGTCACTTTTGTTGCTGAGCCGCGGGACTTCAGCCTTTCTCAATTTAGTGACATTAAACCAAAAAAAAAAGAAAAAAAAAAGAAAAAAAAAGAAAGGAGTACTGATGGCATCAATAAAAAAAAAAACCTTCATTGTCTGCAGTTTTGGATCTTACAAAGCGCTTCAAATTCGGTGCAGCTAGTGCCGGCCAAAAGCAATTTTCGTTTTACCGAATGTACAAGAATATTGGCAACGATCGGAAAGCAATGGCTAGGTCGACGCCCCCCCCCCCCCCCTCCTCAACCATACCTACGAATGAAATGGTATGGACGCCGCATGTAATGTATCATCACAACCGAAAGAAGTGATTCAATGTTCCAAACACGGATCGCACTCTCCAATGAAATCAGATATATCCCAGTCTAAGTTTAGGGTGTCTTTATTAAAACCGGAGTGGATGGCCCATTTGGGAGACGTGACCAGAAGCACCGCAGTGCTTCCATTGTACTCTGAGCTACAGAAAGCTCTTTGATACAAGCGAGGAAAGAAAATGCGGAAATAAAGATGAAAGAAAGGACATAATTTAGACAATGTACCTTTATTTGGCGTTCTGTTTCAAGCGCTTCAGGCTCAGATTGGGCATTGTCGATGTCGTTTAAGGTAACTGTAGAACCATATCTGTAACGATTTTTCTTCTTTTTTCCTTTTTCATTCCCTTTGATCATTTGTCATTCCGTAGCAGCAGGAGCGAAGGGGAAAGGGGACGGAATGCCTTGCGAATGTTTCGAATCAACGTTACGCCCCTAGCATGAAACAGATAACAGTGTGGACTTCTGATATAGACGGCACACGTACGTGCCACGAATGTTCAATTGCTTGTTAGTTAAGTTTAAACTAACAAGTAACTAACTGCTGTAGTTGTTGCTGGTTGGTTGGTCGGTCATGCTGTCTGGTATGCGCCGTCTCTGAAGAGATTCCTGTTTTGATGTGGCACTTTCCTACACGAAACAAGTCTCCAGTTGCGGGTTCTATAGAAATAAATAGAACATCAGGAAGTCGAATAGAAAACAAGAAAATAATTCTTACAAGATGAGGTTACTGTCATAGGCGTGCGCACGAGGGGGGGGCAGGGGGGGTGGCTGCCTCTTCCCCCTAGTCACCTAAGAGGGGAGGCGCAAACTCAGCCCCATACATTGACATAATAGGTAGGGGGGGGGGGGGGCGCTGCGACAAACCTTCGCCCCCCCCCCCCCCCTGAAGGGGAACCCTGCGCACGCCTATGGTCACTGTTCCCTTGCGCCGCGTAGTTGGTGTACGTCCGAGTTGTGAGTTTTCAGATTGACTTTCTGTGTGCGATTTGATTGCTGGTTGTTTTATTATTGTTTGGTCATCTCCGATACAAATGGTTATTCGCCGTGGTCGCTCATTGTGAAGATGCGTTTGGTTGAGTGTGTTCGTTTAGTCCGTTTGTATCTGAACCACTTGTTTCTCTTTTAAAGGTTTAAAATATCAGACACGGAATTTAGCTTTATCCTTTTATATATATATATATATATATATATATATATATATATATATATATATATATATATATATATATATATATATATATATATATATATATATATATATATATATATATATATATATATATATATATATATATATATATATATATATATATATATATATATATATATATATATAGGAAAAATATATATACGCTTCTAAAAAACTGTTTATTGGTGACGTTTCGATCGGAGACCGATCTTTTTAGAAGCGTATATATATTTTTCCTATTTTGTTCTACGGCAACCGAAGCCAGACTCTTCATAATCTATATATATATATATATATATATATATATATATATATATATATATATCTTTTATATTGCTCTGCTGAGATTAATTACCATCGCATTGGGAAGCATGGAGAATGACAAAAAAAAATGTTCGTATGCCGCGCCTTCCGAGTTTATTAAGAAACTTGATTTGGTGAAAAAAATTATACGGATTTTCTCGTTGCGGTTTGCCCCGTGGTTAGATCGTGTATAGTTCTGGTACGAGGAATAGCAGAATATATATTTTCTGTTTTAATTGCGATCTAGCGGTTATGTGGATGTGGCTACACTGAGTTCATTGATTATATCTCCGTGCTTCCTTTTTTCCGTAGACGTTTCCGTAAGTTTTATTCTTGTATTTTGAACGAAAGAAAGGTAATTGATCAAGGGCCCTCGTTTTCTTTGTTATGTACAGTCGCGGCCACTGTTAAATGCAACACTTGCATGCAGGGCATGTCTAGATTTCATTTTCTTGCATAAAAACAAGGGCTTAGATTTGCATAAAGGCTACTGGTGGTTGACAGCTCAGACTCTTTCCGACAAACTAGTAAAGCGCACGTTCAATGTTTCCCCATCCACTTGCAGTTAGGGTGCCAGCAATAAGAAAGGTGCTCATTCGAGTGTTGTATCTAACAGTGGCCGCGACTGTACAACCTAATGAAACCAACTGAAAGTGGAGCAAAGGAAAGTGTTGAAGGGCATTACTGGCAGTCTTTAACTGCAGTGTAGTGATTGTGACACAGATGAGAAGAAATTAAGGTGCACGAAAAGACAGCTTCCGCCGGTGGGGACCGAACCTACAACCTTCGGATAACGCGTCTGATACTACACCTATTGACGGCGGCGGTCGTCCTCCTGTCCATACTGTTCGGTATTTTTGCGCATGCGAAAACCTAGGACTGTTAGCCAGCGCCTCTTATAGCCATGACGGCGAGTGACTTTTTTTGCCAGCTAATGTCGCGTAGTGCACTTTTTTTTTTTTTTTTTTTTTACGAGCTGGCAGCTGGCCAATGGAGCTTGCTTTCTTGATTACCACCGCCCGTGCACTGCCACGTGACGCAGACAGAATGGTCTCGTGAAACATGGATGCTAATTATAACAGTAGCAATATTAAGAACGTTCCTTCGCGTATGCAGCGATGTGGTATCTCCGCACTCTGACCTGCTTCGTATAGACCAGATTTCTACTCTCGCATCCACGTTTAGAGCAAGCGTACATAATCTTGACCCCAGCTAACATCAGTCGGCGCGGCCAGCGTTAGGTGCTTGCGGGCTTGGTTACGTCATAACTAATGGCGAGCCAACACCCGCGGCCAGCACTGCCAAAATGCGATAAGGACAGACCAGGCATTATCGCGGTCGTCCGTTCCATGGGATCAGCAGCGCCCCTGCAAACATGGCTGCCCCCCTGCGAGTGATGAAAATTCAGGTACATTTTTAGCAAAGATGGAGCGCAGCTGTGTGCCATCAGTCTGTCGAAAAATGTTCACGCTGAGAGCTGCTTTGCAGTTTGTGTGTCCTTCGCAGTAAAAAATTAGAAAAAGCACCATCTGTGTCTGTGAGATAAACTAATGGCAGTATAAGGCGACAACGAATGATCACTACCTTAAGCGGGGAAGGAAAGTAATTTTTTTTTAAACTTGCATCTTATAATAATTTATAGGTATATTATTCCCTCAATAGGCGCGAAAAGAAAAAGAAAGGAATTCGATTCTGGGGCGACATTGAGCAACACACACATGAGCAAACATATGCGTGCATAGACAGAATTACATTTGTTGAAACAGATGTAGATCGTTACAATTTTGACATACCTACTCCAGGAGGTTGGCCAAGAATGAGGCAGTTCAGAAAAAAAAAGGAATAAATATTTTTGAACAATAGGTTGGCTAGAATGTCACCTCGCGAAAATACAGAAATAATAAAATGAGAACATACGAATAATTGAAAATAAGCTCGGAACAGAGAAAAAGGAGTTCGGAGAAACTGCCTCAAGAAATTTAAATATTGTTCATCCTGCATTAAATATAACAAGACAGCGCAAAAGTTCCCTTCGCGTTGCCCAGGACTGAAGCACAGAAGGATAGTAAAGTGCACGCAGTTAAATATTTACGAAAATGCGGAGCAGCGTTTCCAAGGTTTGATTTCTTAAGTACGACGGAAGGAATGAAGAGACACAATTCTACAATTTCACCCTCGCTGCAAGAACAAACCGGACAGGGCTACTAGACCAGTCCACGCACGCAGATATAACAGGGATAGAAGAGGGCTAGAGAAAGACGAGAAATAGACATAGCGCGCGGCGCACGATACGTATACGAAACACGAGAAGACGTACGTGCCACCTGCGTCCTTTCCCACGACGGATCGAGGCGCAGGAATCTTTCGCTCTGTCGCGTCATCACTTATTCGTCTAGAAGAGATCTAGGCGTATACCATATATATACCTACTTGTTCGCCGAACGAAATCCCCTCCTCGAGTGGCGCGTGTAAGACGCGCACGTCTTGGACGTACCGCGCATGCGCTCCGCGTCTTGCTTCTTCTGTAAGTGCATCCCAAAGCCTTTGCTAACTCTGTTATGTTCAGGCTACACGCGGCCGGCCTCTGGTCAAAGTGGGTCCAAATTACAGCTTACGAGACAAGCGCGCACGTTGTGTTGTCCGCACTGTAAGTGGACCGTGCCTCCCCGTATCCTGCGGTAATCTTGCTGGTCCATCGGCTCTGGGCTGTATTGGCTAATCCGTGTTCTCGGATGGGTATAACGTATGGTTATGGTCGTTGCGATGTATGTTGGGAGCTTCGTTCCGTACGCCGATTTCCGCTGGTCGATAGGGCGGTGAACACGCACGCACACGCGCGCACACACACGCACACGCAAGCACTCACTGCATCAACCCTACATTTCGCGCTACGTATGACAACAAAAAATTTAGGAGCCTTTACCCTATCGGGGAAGAAAAGGGGGGGGGAGGGGGGGGGGCGTTCGGCGTGTGCGTGCCCGACGTACAACCTCTTTCTTTCTTTCCTTCTTTCCTTCCTTCCTTCCTTCCTTCCATCCTTCCTTCCTTCTTTCTTTCTTTCTTTCTTTCTTTCTTTCGTTCTTTCTTTCTTTCCTTTCCTTTCTTTCTTTGTTTCCTTCCTTTCCTTCTGTCTTTCGTTCTTTCTTTCCTTCTTTCCTTCCTTCCTTCCTTCCTTCCATCCTTCCTTCCTTCTTTCTTTCTTTCCTTCTTTCCTTCCTTCCTTCCTTCCATCCTTCCTTCCTTCTTTCTTTCTTTCCTTCCTTCCTTCTTTCTTTCCTTCTGTCTTTCTTTCATTTTTTCATTTCTCTTGCTTTCCTTCTCTATTTCTTTCTTTCTTTCTTTCTTTCGTTCTTTCTTTCTTTCCTTTTTCCTTTCTTTCTTTGTTTCCTTCCTTTCCTTCTGTCTTTCGTTCTTTCTTTCCTTCTTTCTTTCTTTGTTTCCTTCCGAAGGTGGTAGGTTCGGTCCCTACCCGCGGCAAGTTAATTTTTCATCCGCTTTCATTTCTTTTCGTTTATGACATAATTACTATACTACAGTTAAAACATTCAGGTAATGTTTTCTATATACCTTGCTTAGCTTCATTTGTCTGTTGGTTTCGTTAGGTAATTGTGTCTGACAAACAGACGAGCGCTCGATCAATCGCCCCTCGGAGTGAAGGCAGAGTGTGTTTTACTAATCTGATTTGAGTCTGACCGCCTGCCAAACGCATAAACTTGTAACCGCGTATACTGTTTAATACATGTAGGCAGTCGGGGAGAAAAAATCGAAATCGAAATGAGTTCTAACATGGCTGACAAGCGTTGCTCTTGCCGTTGACCACGCATGATGTGTGCGATTGCCACAGCTTTCCTTTCACATCGACCGCGATATCGTGTGAGCACACACACGCGCAAACGCACACACATACGCGCAAACATGCACACACACGCGCGCAAATGCACACACACACACGCGCAAACGCACGCACACACACGCGCACGGCGAATGCAGCGCTTCAAGCGGCGTATAATTTCTCAATAAACGCTTGTTTGCCGAGTTTCGCTTCGCTTCTGATAATCTTTTGCTGCGCAACGGCGGTCCTCTTATCTCGACTAAACAGCAGCGTGGCGACAGTTATAAAAACGATGCCGTTAAGGCGACAGCACGAATATGCTCCGTATAGCGAGGTAATCCACGCGTGATCGGTTAATGTATCTATCTTTTTTCTTTGCTTTTCTGCTCTTTTGTTTGAAGGATTTCGTGCTGCTGCTCGGCTCGCTTTTCGTTATAAAAAAAAAAACAAAGAAAAGGACGGCCCGTATGTTGCCAGGTCAACAAAGTGCTCGCGGCGGGGTCATTTCTAAAACGTCGCTTCTGTTTTTAGGCCTTACGGTATATACGGCGGTCGATAATGAGAAGGTCGAAGCAAACTTTTTTTTGTCGTCCGTTCGAACGCGTCCAGATAATTACTTTCGAAGTTTCGATTTTGTACGTGTATATATACTTACAGATACACGCGTATGCAAATGTAAACAGCCGCGGGCGTCGTTTCACAGGGCGCCCTGTCTTGCGCGTTTGCTTATATCGTTGGCAACTAATGTGGACAGTTAACCGTTTGTACAGGGTAAGCTGGGAATAACTGGGATAGGCCTCCGTCTTTCAGTGGCTATGCAGTGGCCGTAAAACTGGCTGTTGATGATAATAATGATGATGACTGTGATGATGATGGTACCCACGCATAATATAATACACCGCAAGGGCTGCTTGAAAAAGCAAATTTTCTAGCATTATTCGATTACTAGCCTATCATAGTGCTGAAGGCACTGCTAGTGACGCAAGAAGACGGTGCGTTAAGCGAGATAACGCGCGTAAAAGAAAAGCGAGCGTGGCGACACCACCTTCTATAGTTCCCGATTCAACCAGTGACGTCATGGATTTTGACGGCGCCCGCTGAGGTCTACACAATTCTTTATAGCCTCAAGGATCGCGCGCCTCGTGGTGTCCAAGGCAGCCGGACAGTTAACGTGCCTAGTGTCGGAAAATGTTAAGGCCTTAGATGATTCATCAAATGCCATAAGTGACCGTGGCCGTCAACACGAGTGACGCGAATATCATCACGTGACGACGCCGGGATATGACGTCATCATGGCGCCGTAGGTCCCCCAGTATTGGTGACATCACCATGACGTCACACAACGAGACATCACACGATAACGTCACCACATGCCATCGTCGCTTGCTCACGGGTGGGCCGATCTCAGAGCCAATACAAAACCACGTCAAGCGCAGAAAGATATCCCTTTCAGGCGCGAATTATGATGTGCTGCCTACGAGTGTCAAATTCACATAGGATAATTTCAAGGCACTCAACATTAAATTCCGAAAAGGAAAAATGAAGCAATATATTGTTTTGTGTCAGCTTCACTCATTAACTGTAATTAGTTTGTAATAAGATATTTCTCTATTCTGCTGTCAGTCACGTTCCATCTTGTCATGAAAAGAATGAAATGATAGGCTCCAAATGTGTGCGCAAGTAGTTTTTGGTTGTATTCATTTCGGGAGAATAAATGTAGTACTTTCGACTTTTTTCCTGGGGAGTGGCACGTCGAACGACCCCCGTCAAACACCGCAGTGCTTTCACCAAAGTGATCGGTTACAGTCATACGCAGCAAACTCAGGTTAAGGTATGAAGCCAAGTGAAAAAAGCGACTTTTTTTTCAAAATGTCAGTTTTTGGTTGTTGATCATGTTAAACGCGCAATTCATTGCCCGTCATTATGCTGCAAAAAGTTTTTGTCCACGCGAATTTTTTGAAAAGATACAAGCAAAAATGTGAGACCACGCATCACCTACGAAACCGAAACTGAAAGTGCCGTTTTTGTGTGAATCACACGATTAACTAGATGTGTAGTATTTTGTTGGTTATTTAGCAATCATATCAAGTGCGAACATGTAATGATGCTCTAAAAGCTTTGTCAACAGATCATTTTGGTTCATAAAAGTCATAAACTTCTCACCACGGGTGCGCGTAACGTGGTACATGTGTTGGTCACACTCAAGGACACGTACGTGAGCCTGTAAACCATCAAGTTTGCTTTGTTTAACGCTGTGTGTCATTTCAATAGTGGAAAAAAGAGCACATTTTATGTTTTGAGCAAATTCGGATCGATCCAGGCATCTACACTGCAAAAGTTTGCCTCACAAATGATCAGCACCGCAGCACGAAAGCGTCCTGTCATGGCACTGATGCTGCATTGCAAGCTAGAAAAAAAATTAAGAGTTGCCACTCGAGCAAAGGCTCACAATAGGAAGGTTCACGATGGAATTGGCTACGAATGTTGAGAATTTTAGCGCTCTTGATCACCTTGTGTAAGCGCTGCACCTGTTTCAAATCTTTTTTGTTGATTTTCTCAGAACCTATATTTCTGGTATTTTTTTCCGTACGCGAACACTCATAACTGTTTTGCTAATGAATATTTTTGATTAAAACTTGGCACACTTCCTTATCAACTTATTAGGCGTGCAATGAACCTCAATAATCAAAATCGTGCGACAAGGTTCAATATGGCTGCCTGTTATACGAAGGTGCCCCTAGTGCAAGTGCATACTTTTTGGGTTATTTTATCACTATGTTTTTAATATTCATCAGATCTAATTTGTTTTGGTTCATTGCACAGGCCAAAGCCTTTTTTCATGTCCCTGCAAAAAATAAATATTTTTTATTGAACGGAATTTGAGTTAGGAGTGTTCGCGTAAGGCCCACTTTTAATGACATTTTTAATTATAAAAAATTAACGAAAAATAGTACTTGGTTTAAAATGCTCATATGTGCCTAAAAAGATCTGTTTTGTATTGTAGGCTAATAATCTTTAGTGATTATCGCTTTTTAAAAAAAGTTTTCCGACACTTGGCCTCATACCTTAAGTCGAGACGTATTGACCATGAAGAAGGTTCAGTTCTTCCAACGAACAATGAATCTTGCTCTGTTTTGGCCACAAGGTCACAGAAGTAGCATAAACAAGTTGCGTACACAAACGTAGCCACCGCCGCTGAAGGGGATATAGGGGATGAAGGGGGGATCAATACGTCTACTGAGAAGAAAAAAAAGACGGCTTTCGCCTTCGGGTCGTCATAGACAAATATATATGGGACCGTG
Source organism: Rhipicephalus appendiculatus (assembly GCA_030522465.1). NCBI lineage: Eukaryota > Metazoa > Arthropoda > Arachnida > Ixodida > Ixodidae > Rhipicephalus > Rhipicephalus appendiculatus. The sequence goes on along the minus strand of JALIZH010032781.1, from coordinate 284,885 downwards.
CGAGATCTTATCGAGCCAATGTTGGAGAGATGCGACGAAAAAGACCTCCTGATTCGCGACGTCGCACAGACATTCAGGAGCTGCAGTTCGTATGTCAAATTGTGGAGCTAATATTTCACCTTCATTCTTTTCTTTTAATAATGAACCGATGATGACGTACTTATAGGAATACCTGCTATTGCGCTCTTTAAGATATGGAAGCTCGCCTAGAGGCAGGGAGACATAGGCGTGCGCACGAGGGGGGGGCAGAGGGGGCGGCCGCCCCCTCAAGTTACCTAAGAGGGGGGGGGGGGGGGCGCAAAGTCGTCCCTATACATTGATTTAATAGGGGAGGGGGCGCTGCAGCGAACCTTCGCCCCCCCCCCCCCCCCCCCCACCTCCCCCTTGAAGGGGAACCCTGCGCACGCTTATGCAGGGAGATGTACTCAAAAAACCGCAGCGTGCATCAATAATGTAGTCGAAGGTTTAGTCGATACATCGTGCCTTTTTTTTTTTTTTCGCCTCTTCCCACGTGCAAACGCCACCGAAACCAAGCTTTCTATGCTTCCTCGGTGCGTTTGTGGATATCTATCTTCGATTATTTTTTTTTCTTTCTCTCTTACCCTTTCTTTGGGTTGCCACATGGGACGAGCGTGTTCTGTGGCAACCTTGGGGGAGCTGTCGCTGCGCCAATGCGCTGCGCGATCAGTTTGGCGGCGTGAAAATAAGTCACGGGTTGCCTGGTCGTTGCGAGGTCTTTGTCACACGTTGCGGTGCTGTTCATATCTGTCAACAAAAGACAGCGAGAGAGGGGACAGAACAGGAAACGTTAACAGCGAACAAAGGAAGCCATCGAATCACAGTGTTGCCTGACGTCTTTCTGTCTTTCGCTGCGCTGTGGGTATGGCGGCGCGAAAGTGAGTCAAGTGTTGTCTGGTTGTTGCGAGGACTGTGTCGCACCTTGCGGTGCTGTTCGTAGCCGTTAACAAGAAAGATAGAGAGAAGATAGAGAGAGAGAGAGAGAGAGAGGGAAGGAAAAAAGATAGGGAAAGAATGCGAAGCGTTACCAGCGAACAAAAGAAGCGTCGATTCACAGTGTGTCCTGACGTCTTCCTGTCTTTCGCGGGGACGTTTTTATTAGAGTTATATTTGTTGTGGTGGGCGGGTGGCGGATGATGTCCAGCGAGTCGATGTTTTCAGAGCATTAAAGAAAAGAAAGAAAGAAAGAAAGAAAGAAAGAAAGAAAGAAAGAAAGAAAGAAAGAAAGAAAGAAAGAAAGAAAGAAAGAAAGAAAGAAAGAAAGAAAGAAAGAAAGAAAGAAAGAAACCTGAAACAGCCAACGTGACTTCGGCTGTCACGTTTCGACGTGTTCTGTGGTGGGGGCAGCAATTGAAATCGAATTTCCATCGTTTCTCTTTTTAGCGAGTGTCTTGCCCTCTTTTTTGTTTAATTTAGTGGGTCGCACCATTAGCGTCAGGTTCATGGGTGCTACAATGTATGCGGATGCTACAGGCGACGCGTCAATGTAATAAGTCCCTGATGACATCTCTTCCTGAAACATGAAAACATACAAAAAACAATATTTATCTCTTTTAAGACTGCTGCATAGTTCAGTGCCTACGGTGTGCGCTTATGTATAATGGTTATTCACAACAATCTGTCACGTCAGAATCTAACAGAGGTGACGATCATGACATGACAATCAATACATGACCATATATTAAATTCAAATTCTTGAAAAGACTCTCTTGAATACTATGTTGTTCTTGAAGATCCGATCAAGTGCGTTCCGACATATTGAACGGCACGTTAGTTGCTTTTTCAACGCGTTTTTTTCCCTAAATTATTTCGAAGCGTACGAGCAAAAAAGCTTGTTGACGTTGTTGCCACAGTGGCTGAACAGCTCTTCTCGTTGAGAGAAAAAATATATAAACCTTTTCTTTTTTTTTATCGCCGGAACATTGCTCGCTAAAAAAAGTTATTTTACGTGCACGCTGTGTCTTGGTTACACCAAGTTGTGTGTTATACTGCCAGCGAACTGAAGGAAATCGTAAATGCTTTGTTCAGCAACTAATGATTCATTCCTAGATATAATTAAGGTTAGAGCAGAGAGTACCAAAAATGACATGGACGATCAGGTGCATGTTTCCAGTGCAGTCTATTTTAATCTATCTTTTAGCCCCAAATGCAAGCCCGGACCAATCATATTCTTTCTCTGCCGTCAATAAAAAAAATGTTGACAGATATTGGTGTACCTTGCTGTATAGCGTGCGTAGCCTGTTTTTGAAAACTCTCGATAATTTATATTTCTTCAAATTCACGAACCACTTCACACTATATTTTACTATGATCACTGACATCCTCGCGATCAAGCGGTGTTCTCTAATGTTCCAAGAATTCGGCACTCTCTCTACCCCTGGTGTCGTGTTAGCGAACTACAAAAGAGAGAGAGAGAAAGAACACAAGGGCGGTGTTTTGAACGAGAAACACGTTTATTTGGCTCTTGACAAAGTGATAGAAAAAGCAGCTCCGAGAGTATTTTGTTCTTGTTTTATAAAATACATGAAACACGCTATAAAGCCGTCACTGTTTGTAAGAGCGATGAATGCGATGAATGGCCACGTCCGGTTCGTTTAAAAAAACAAACAAACAAATAAACACTATCGTCTTTGCAGTCTTTGTCAAAAAAGCTTCTGAAGCCACTTCCAAGATCGGGAGGTCTGCCGATGGGTCACGTTTCACTGTTTGTGTCAACGTGCTTAGTGATCTCAAAACGAGAGAGACACGAGTGACTAATTTAGAATCTACGCAATGAAGTCAGCACCTAATGAGGCTCCGTTATTTGTTGGCTTTGCTTCGCTTGGCTTCGTTTGGCTGTTTCCAACCAAGAAACGAGCCCCCCCCCAATCCATTTCCTTTCACTCGTATACCTTAGAACGTAGTTTCGTACAATATTTACTAGAGAGAACTGTGGCGCTGCGATCGTTCAGCCGCCATGGGAATGACAAGTACTACATGGAATGGCGTAGTCTTTGTAATTGTGGTTTCGAGCGCACTTGTGGCTTTGTTTATTGTTGCGTTTTGCCTTTTGTTTTCGGATAAAAGAATGAATGAATTGTGAACCTGGGGAGAGCTGATTTGAATTGGTCAGCCTAAAAAGATCGAGGTAGGCAAGTGGGAATTGCTGAACTTTAGCTGAACTTTAGCTGAACTTCATCTTGCGACCATAGCTTCTGCAGGTCACATGGAGCCTAAAGAACGTATCTTAGGCAAATCCATATACTACCCATCGTTCCCACACTGGCTGAAGCGCCTTGGGTTGCAGTTCCCGTAGACACCAGCGCCAGATTTCCCCCTGGTTTACTCCGAAAAATGGCAAGAAGGGGAAGATGGCGGCTTGTGATGAAAAAAATCCGCAAACAGGGGCTGTGTGCTCTAGCCGACGTTTCGACAAGTGGACTTGTCTTTTTCAAGGCTAGAACTAGTCTTGAAGAACACAAGTTCTACCCTTGAAGAAGACAAGGTCCACTTGTCGAAACGTCGGCTGGAGCACACAACCCTTCCTTACGGATTTTTTCACCTCTAGTGTACTGTTATGAAACTATATGCCATTATACACCGCGGCAACTGATGGTCATTATCTCATATGGACGCCTCCAGGCAGGTGACATATGCAATTAGTCTTGCTCGGATGGTTCGAACAGACCTCGTCGGTGGTTACTTGGCTTCGTAACTTTTGACGGAGACTGTAAAGCGATAACTCCGGATTCACAACGGATACAAAAGCGAGGCGACGCCAGACCTACCCCTGTCCACTAATTGTTGTTACTCCACTCTGCTATTTTTTTTAAATGTATGCGTTCCATTTGGAAACGCGTTCAGTGAAACAGGGAGGTTGGATTACAAAGCAGTGCTCAGTATAAACGTGACAGGTTTCTTCATCTCTTCTGTTTCTGTCAGAATGTGCAGAATATTGGACAACATGTTTAAGTTGCTGTGAAAGGGCCCCTAAACCAATCCGAGTTCCAAGACGAGAGAGTCGTTTTTTTTTTTTTTTTTTTTTTTTTTTTTTTTTTTTTTTTTTTTCTCGCCTTCGCTAGCATTTCCTGAAGGCGCTACCTCCTCCTCGACCACTTATTTTCTTCGTAAAACGTGTGTGCGATGTCAGCACTGAACGTTGAGCCTATCGGGATTTCGCGCTGTATGGCTACAGGGTGTTATCTCCTCTTGCGTAGTCGAAAATGCACGATATGAAGTGAAATCAGCTGATCGCGCACGGACAGTCCATGCGAGACGCCTCAGGAACGGGCGTACGACTGCCCGGCAAAGCAGGGTAGGAGACAATTCAGAGCTGGCAACGCTCGTGTATTGACCAATGGAGAGCTTATAGCTACATGACCTATAGGAACTGACTGCTGGCGTAACGAAACGTGCCGAAAAAAAAGGTGGAAAAAGACAGTAGACAAGTAATAAGTGTTCCCGGGTTTTACATCTTAATAATATATCTGGGTTTTACGTCTCGAAACCACGATATGGTTATTAGAAACGAGGTATTGGAGGGTTCCGAAAATTTAGACCATCTGGTGTTTTTTTAACGTGCGCTGACATCGCACAGTACCCGGGCCTCTGGCATTTCGCCTCCATCGAAATGCGACCGTCGCGGCCGGGATCGAACCCGTGACCTTCGGTTTAGCAGTCTAGCACCGTAGCCACTAGACCAACGTGGCGGGTAAAAGCCAGGAAAGAAGCGCTCGTTCTTTTGCATTTTCGCTGGTTGTTCAGGGGCCCTTTAATACAAAGAAAGATGAATACACGGAAAAAAGAAAGAAAGAAAGAAAACAAGCGAGTAGGGAAATAAAAGAAATGGGAAGGACGGAACGGCACGAGGGGTCGATACGATACACGGGGACGGAACACGGGCCACCGCATGCAACGCGCATCACGAATATTCGTCCACCTCCGCAAAGCAAACACACCACACTGTACACTGCGTCCCCCACGCACTCTGGTTGTGTCACGGAAGCGGCCCAGGCACTAGGCTTAGCAGCAGCCACAGCGCAAGCATAACCAAGGTCACCGGAAAAACGCAGGAGCAAACAACCGGTGTTTTTTTGTTTTGTTTTGTTTTCTGGAATATTTAAGTGATTTTCCAAGGTCGTGAAGGCGTGGCACCCGTTGCCGCTTGGGTATATCTGACGCGTTTGTGTTCATAGAACATCCGCCGCAATACAGCTGACGTCATACTGTAGTTGTTCCGAGAATTTATTTTGCCCTTCGCTTCTGCAGAGGTCAAGATCGTTGAAACGTCTTTACTAGAGTCGGTGACAGCTTATGAATAGAGGCTCCGCCCACCGCCGTCGCTCTCCCCACCAAAAAAATTGCATATATACTCCATCCCAATCGTATTTGGCTCATTTCCGTGACGTCATGCGTCTGCGCATGTTTCTCGACATGTGATTTTCCCATACATACACATGTTCGCGTGACTGGTTATCCACCGAAGAACTTCAACTTTCTGGCAAATTTCAGCGAAGATTGCGACATCGCCGCTCGGGGAAGCGTAACATTTTGAGCTGAGACGACGAACTTTTAATTACTAATATCCGTAGAGTTTTCGTTAGCGGCGAAAAAGTACTTGTGGTTACAACGGAAACCACGTAGCACGACTCTTGCACGGGTGAGTGACAGGTGCGTCTCGGTTCTTCTGGCTTAGATTGTAATCTTACGTTGCAGCCGACCACAAGTTACAACACAAGAATCATTCGCTTGCGATTGTGAAAGAGTAGTGCTCGATGGTTTCAGCTCGAAGCGTAAGTACTTTTTCGCTGCTTATGGAAAGTACTACGCATGTCAAGAGTTAAAGGTTCGTCGTTGCCACCTAAACCATTGCGTTTGGCTGAGCAGCGATGTGAGGATTCCTGACGAAGTTTAACAGGACGTTCAAGTTTCCGACGTAAAACCAGCGACAGAAACGTTTGCCTGTATGAAGAAGTCAACTATCTGACAAGTGTCAAGTCGCTTCGACGTAACAAATGAAGTCATATGCGAAGGGTCAGCTGTTCTTCGGAAAGGTCATGAATGCTCGCAGGCGGAGTTAGGTTGTAACCGATAAAAAGCATGTGCCTTGATATCTATCGAATGAATATTCGCGCGGAAATCGCAGCACAGTCACAGCGAAAGCTGAAAGAGCGCCATTTCTAGAACCCGTTGCAAACTCTCTTGGGGCTGCTAGTACAAGTACGCTTGCAGGGTACTCGCTACTCCATTAATTGATTCGGTGGCTGATGACGATGAAGAATTATGGCTGAGTCTTTTGTAACGGGTTGGAAGTATTCAACGACCCACTCGCAATGCAATTCATATTCTGTGACGTCTGGTTACACAATTCGCATTCTGTGACGCCTGGTTGTTATTTTACTCTTCTGCCTCGTTATATTGCGCATGTTAACGCGGTTCCTTCCCTACATGACGCTTGTATAGGGCTTCGTGCGCAGGTGTTTCGAGCACCGGCATAGCTCAGTGGTAGAATACTGGGCTGGCACGGAGCGGACCCAGGTTCGAACCAAGTTCTATCCTGGATATTTTTTCTTTGTAGCCGCTATCGTGCGATGGCGGTTACGGACACCGGCGGCGGCGGACAACTACGGCACCCTTGTTGTGATCTCATAGCAGCTTTCGCTGTAAAAGCAGCAGCTGCGCCGATTACTGAAGTGATTTGCGCTTGAAAACTATGTAGACGTTCCAGAGTTCTCTGTGCAGTGTTGCGGGAGAGCTTATACGGAGCTTTCCCCAAAGAAGGCGTGTTTGGTATAATTCCTGGCGTGTCTGAGTACAACCCGTGCTCTATGCTTTTCTACGGGTGAGCAGTGAGCCGACCCGGTACGACTGCATTCAACTGCGTTTAGGAAAATATGGTTAACGGGTTAGGGTACTACACGTAACCTCCTACGGGACAGGAGTTGTTTAGAAAAAGTTCATTTCTTCGTGGTACGTAACCAATTATTGCAGTATCATCGCAATGAAGACAGATTACTGCGCTGGAGCACGTCCACAACCATTTAAGCAAACGCAAATTGATCTGTGAAGGTCACCCTCGTATGTTCACAAGTATCAGTGACGACTAGAGTTGTTATATAGCGTTTTAGGAATGCAGTAAGCTCGAATGCGGAGCTGCGTTAAGTGTGGTGAATATCCCGCAACGCAGTCTTTTAATGCGTTTGCTCCCTGCTCAGCGGCTTTAAAGGTAGATAAATCCATTGTGAGCCACCGATGTAGCCGTAAAGTCAAATTTTTCCGACATTGGTTGCCGTTAGCTGCGGCTAAACGTGCCTGGGCTGGGCTCCCAGATGCCGTACAGAGGTTGGGCAATGACCGCAGACCTCCCAACTCGATAGTTAAGACCATGTGTGTTTAATCATCATGTCGAAGGTCGTCTTAATTATTCTTGTTGGAAATGTCTGTTAAGGATCCAGCAACCGGTTCCTTGCTGGACATTGAGCATCCTGCAATATTATTTGAGAGCAACGTGGCGCTACGATCGTTCATCCACCATGGGAAGGATGGGTGGTAGTACATGGATTTGCCTAGTCTTCGTGCTCGCGGCTTCGAACACACTTGTGGCTTTGTTCATTCTTGTGGTTTGGATTTTGTTTCAGATAAAAGAACAGCTCGTTGTGGAACCTCGAGAGCTGATTGGTTAGCCTAAAATGGTCACAAGTGGTAAAGTGGGACTGCTGAACTTCTGTTGAACTTCTGCCGAACTTCGTCTTGCGTTAAGGCAACTGCAGGCCACACGGAGTCACGCGGAGCCGAAAGAACGAAACTTAGGCTATGGATATGGATATGCCTAAATATCCATGTACTACGCATCGTTCCCATGCTGGATGAAGCGCCATGCGTTGCAGGTCCCATAGACACTAGTGCCACATTTCCTTCTAGTGGGCTATTATGAAACTCTACGTCACAGGGCCTCAGTGACCGTGCGTGGAAACGCTTACAGTTTATATCACGCCATTCTTGATTACAAGCTTTTCATCCGCGAAGTAGTAATTATGCTTGTTGCACACAACTGCGGTCATTGCTTTGTTCTGTACGGCACCTTGCTATGCTCTGCATTTTAAGCTCATGATGGACACGCAAAAAACGTCTGTAACATGATTCAATACAGGTACGTACGTACAGCACTGACATTTTTACGAAAAGGGAGAAGCTGAGAAGTACCGTTAGCAGATAAAAAAAACGAGTGATTACAGCGGAAGCGTCACTAGTGCGATTAGAAAGACACGGCGTACAAGAGCGCACAGATGAGTGGCCTGAGGCCTGATATATGCGACACATTCGTACGGCTAGCCAGCAACGCTTGGTTATATACTAGTTTTGATCCCATGGTGTTGTAGTGTTAGTATACAGCTGATGCGTTGCACGACGAGTGAAAAAGAATCTTGGTCATAGGCATGCAGTCAGTGTGACCGTTCTTTTTTTTTTTTTCGAATCGCGGGCGCGGTTCAGGCACTGTATACCTAAATACCAGGTATGTCCGTCATTACACGTGCTCTGTTCCTTCATTTTGCCGCCATATTGGTTCAACACTGAACGTCTCCAACCAGCAGAGAGACGTTGCGGCTAGAAACCACAGGCACGCACATATCTTTAAAAAATCCCTTCTAAAGGCGCCCCTGCTACGTCTTTGACGGTGTGTCGCGATTCTTGTGAATGTACAGGGGTGGTCAAAAGTTCCCAGGCCACTATCCCATGTATTCCTATGGGAGCGTGGCCTGGGAACTTTTGACCAGCACTGTACGTGAACAAAGGTATTAGGTTGTTCCAGCAGTGATGGTAATACCGTACCGTTTGCACTAAGGTACCACCGTTCCCTGTTATGTGTACCACGATCCGGGAACGTTTTAGGCTGCGCTATTTTGCTCGATGCCTGCGGTAATGTGATGAGGCGATTGCAGTGGCACACACAGCTCTAGCACATCGAAATACTACATAGCACTCAGCGGGTCATGTGAAGAAAAATAATGAGCTTAACCTTAAGAGAAAGGAAGAGAGCAGAGTGGGGTCAGGGAACAAAGTGGTGTTAAGGACATCTTAGTCGAAATCAAGAAGAAGTGGGCATGCGCAGGACATTTCAACAACAAGACAAGATAACCGCTGGTCGTTGAGAGTAGCAGACTGGATTACATGAGAACGTAAGTGCGCGAGGCAGAAGGTTTGGTGGGCAGTGGAGAAGAAAGAAGCTTGAGGGGATAATGTGGACCGCAGCAAGTGCCGTACCGGTTATTTGAACATGAGAGCGACCTTTGCCCTGCGGTCAGCGTAGGCGCACGAGTACTGCGTTAAAATAACGACCACATATGTACGGTAAATTGCATACTTAGGCGTCACGGGTCGGCAAAACTATTGGAACTCACTCAGATTCACTCAAGAAATGCATTTTTTGCTCTGAGAGCTCACTCGAACTCAGAATCGGCGAAATTTTCCTCAACCTGGACTCATTCGGACTCAGACTCACTTTACTTTTTCTCAACCTGGACTCACTCGGACTCGAAACTCGCCAACATATTGCACAGCCGGGACTTATTCAGACCCACAGCTTGACCTGAGCCTGAGTGAGCCTGAGTGAATCAACTCATGAGTCCGATGGCGCGAAATTAGCCTTTTCCGATCGTGGTGTAAATGCTCTTTAACGCCATATCTCACATAATCGGTGCTCTTCTATACGCCTTTTGATCTTGTACCTTCAAATACGAGTTATCAGTGGTTGCAATCCTGTAAGGACGTTTTTATGGAAATTAGCGACTCACACGAGATATTTCTATCAAGAACGTCCGAGTGAGTTCGCGGGGAATGTCATGGCAACCCCCCCCCCCCCCTAAATCATGACTCTGCTCAATAAACACTGACGTAGCTCATGAACGCCAGTGCATGGAAGTTTTCGTGAATAGATTTGAATGTAAACGTAATGGGGATATAAGGCTGATAGTAATGCTGATAGGTGAGTAGATTAGCGTACAGTAAACCGGCACTGATAAAAAACCCATCAGGATGTCTTAGCGATAATGGTTTACCGTCCGGTCGGTACGGCAGTACCTGTGCGGCTGTCACGTAAGTATTCTAGTCTGCAATACCATTAGCAGCCACTCATCATCTCATAACGTAACCTTGCGCATCTAGAAGCTCGCGAGGCTAAAACGTTTTAGGATTGTGGTACGTGCTAACACAGAAGAGTAATATCCTGCCATACACAGTAGGGCATTACCGGCACTGCTGAACACCCTATTTACTCCGGTTTGTATGCTTTGGGAAAGTTGGTGATGGACGCGATTAATTCACTTGCCGCTGTAAGACAGGAAATGCGCCTGACATAAACGGCTCACCTTTCCGCGTACCACAACTAGAGTGTAATGAAACCAGGGGTACCACAGCAGAGACGGTACTCTTGGTACCCGTGTCGGTATCGGTGTGCTCACGTTGACTAAGTTAACAGCGAGGCCGAACTGAAGCTTCGTGGTTTCCGCGACAAGGCAGACCTCGCCATGAACCGTAATCTCACTGCGCACGACGGAATGCGCAGTTATCCTCGCTAACAGAGCCAGTAGCTCCTATACCATGCCATAACTCGCTGGGCAAAAACTTCGTGTCATTGTAAACGCGCGACGACAAATTTTGATCAAGCTACAAGGTTCTCATACAGCAAGCACATCGAAAACGCGCAAATATCTGACATGTATTTTGCGACGAACTCACACAAAACGTCGCCACCTTTCTGATGGTTCTCTATAGCGCATTTTTTCATTAACAACAAGTCAAGAACCACATGTATCTCTTCAAGTCACACACTGTACTTCTTCTAGACCATCTCGCGAAGTAACACGAGACTTTCCCTTGACGTAGAGTCAAGTCGAATGAAAACTAAAGCGTGTCTCTCAATGTAACATTAGCGTCATGTTGTCAAACCTTCAGCGAACGTTTAGGTTTGTCCGATAAACCGAGTACCTATTTCGAAGACGCCGCTCTGACCATGCAGCGAACACTTATAAATACTTAGTTATTAACACATTTACCGTTCATCCACACACGTCGGTACTGCAGGCATCCACCGATGTGCCGTGACAGTGTTAATTCCACATGTTCCGATGACCACACGGTAAACTGATACAGTAACATCATCCACGTACTTCCATATCAGGTGTGCACACTTAGGATGCCGTCATGTTCACACTAAGAAACGCTGCGGAGGAGCACGTCGAAGGGCCCTTATGAAGTATCGCTCACAGTGGCACCACCATGCTCGTCGCAACGCTAAACTGGGTTGTGGTTCACAGCACACTTCACAACGTAGATCACGCACAGACGTAGACGGCTAAGCAGGTATCCAAATGACAGCTGGCTTCTTAAAAAGTCCCGTCGTACTTTCCCGCAGATGAACAAGGCACAGGGCCGGTATAGTAGAATAATATTTTGCCAACGACACGGTGCCACGTTCGAAGTTGCATCGTCAATATGCCCACGTGCCTTCGCGGGGCATTTTGCGGACACATTCGGTATCAGAGAGTAAGAGAGCCGTAATGCACAGACAATGATAAATCGTCTAACCAGTGTCCTCTGGAGAGGTCGAGAGGACACTCACAACGAAGCTCAAGACAACCACGAGTCATCTGGACGCCTTCAATCGGACGTCTTCAACAGGGAAGCGAGTATTAGCTCCTCAAACTGCCTGGTTCTTTCCGCAATGTATTTCACGAAGTTCCGCCGTCTTAAGAAACCACGGCACGCAGAACTTCACCCCGCAGTTTCACGTAGACCTCCGCTCGTAGTCCGTCTCGTAAACCATCCGCAGGGCACTCCTTGAAGTCTCGGAGACTCTGGAAGAGCAGCAGGCGGCTGTCTCTGAGGCTCACGAAGGCCAGGCTCTGTGCAGTGTCTTAAAAACGATCTCAGACGAGCACTCCGGTGGTACGAACTCCACGAAGCACTATGAACCGTCACCAGCCGGACGGTGCCCTGGGCTAGGTGTCCGCGGCTCCCTCTTCAACTTGCAAGGGCTCGACCAGTCGCTGGGGGTCCAGCAGTAAGGAGTTAGCTCCCGTGCCCGCACCAGCACCCGCAGCGGCGGCACTGCTGCTACCACTGGTCCCCGGCGCGACCCTCCCAGACTTACTGGGCGTCGCGTCATCCACGTTGGTGTCTTTTGTGTTCGTCTTTCCCGTGGCCTTGTGCAGGGCCCGCTCCAGGAGGGTCTCCTTGGAGTCCGACTGTTGGAACCGCTGGGCGCGCCGGCACTTGATGATGGTCTCGACCGAAAGCAGGAGCACGAGGAAGCCCATGATGATGCAGGTGGGTCCGGCCACGATGCACGGAGCCTTCCAGGGTCCTCCTCGCAGAAGCACGCCCACGGTGGTGAGCGCGGCGCCCAGCGCCCCGAGCGCCAGTCCACAGCCCACGATGCAGAGCACGGTGCCTCGAGCAGCGGCCAACCTCCTCCGGTCCTGCAGGTCTCGCTGCAGTGCCCGCCTCTTCATCTCGTACTCGAGGGCGTTGGCCTCCTGCTCGCGGCGCATGGCCTGCTCCTGCAGGTCGAGCTCCCGCTTGCGGCTGATCATCCACGACAGCATGTTGCCTGCGCTCAGTTAGAAGAAGCGGTCGATTAGTCAAACTTGTTGCTGGGGTAGTTGGTATGCTTATTGAAATGCAAAAAAAAATATTTGATTTTTGATCGACAATGTTTACAAGTATGAACGCAAACGCCTGTTCAAGATGGCTGGGCGTTCAGCAAGTGGTTAAACTTTGGCCGGTTGGCTGAATCGGGTGACAGACAGACAGACAGACAGACAGACAGACAGACAGACAGACAGACAGACAGACAGACAGACAGACAGACAGACAGATAGACCAAAATGTCTGCGTTGAAGTATCCCAAGAAAGACTATTGTCTTTTAAAAAAAACGCGTAACCGCCAAGGAGGGAGTCGAGGCAGAACGCCCTTTTCTGTTCTGTCTCGAGTCCTTCCTTCGTGGTTGCGCGTCCTTTTGTGTTTCGATAATCAGTGGTCGTGTCAGTTCATTATCTTTCTTAAGGCGAAAGTCCTAGACGCCTCTTGATACATGAAGAGTGACCATTGGCGGCGGCGTCAAGGATGAAATGATGCACACAAAAGAATGATGTGATGACGTAATCACAACGTCACAGATCGCGAAAACTTGTGACGTCATGACGACGTCCCTGGTCAACTAAGCTATACAGATCCGTGCAAGTGACACAAGAGCAGCTCGTTTTCTCGAAGAAGTATAATCACTGACTAGCACTGATCAATGCCATGAAGCCGAGAAGTACGCTGCCTCGGCTTTTTTTGTAGAAAAGAAGCATGTGTAGTGGTCGGTGTAGTTCATTGTAGTGATAGGAGCACTTCATTGTGAGCATGATCGCGCCACATGAGATATATACTGACAAGCCGCGCCCCTAAAGTGCTACGCACTTGAAAGGAGAAGAACATGTATGGCTTTTGCGTTCGAGTGCTTTTAGGTAAATGCAGAATGAATCGTGTGACTTTTATTAAATGGCTAATTGACTGTGACCAACCGATGGACAGACTGACTGGTGGCTTCTCCGTTGCGCAGGTATGCCTGAAACTCGCAAACCAAACGTCATGCAGAAAGCGAGTGGCTAGCTTTGCAAGCAATTGCGATAAAAACTTGAATCTCTTCAAGAACTGCTATCTGTAAGCAGGGGCATAGCCAGAAATTTTTTTCAGGGGTGGGTTCAACCATACTTTAGGTATGTCTGTGCGTGCGTGCCATTGTATGTGTGCCTGTATATATACGCAAGCAAATATGAAAAATTTCGGGGGGTTTGAATCCCCCCCCCCCCCCCCTGGCTACGCCACTGTCTGTAAGCGAACACACCACATGTACTCGCCGCGTCCGCTTAACCAAGCTTTCTGTTACGGACTATCCTTGCTGACCAACTAAGCTATTCCGATCCGTGCAAGCTTAAAAGTGAAACGAGAGTACCGCGTTTTCTCAAAGACAAGCATAGCAACAGTAGGGATCGTTCTTGGCCTGCAGTCCTGGATGTTTTATTATCACGAGCGAGCGAGCGAGCAAGCGAACGAGTCTTATTTCGGGCGCATGTGTTTATTTACCGAACTACTAGAGAGGAGCCTGTTTGAGCACTCGGTCTGCGGTTCGCTTCGTCCGCCTCCTTCGAGTGTTTCGAGCCGAGTGTGTGTACCTTAGCGTCAGCACATCACGGGTGTTTACGAAGCCCGCTGCTCTGACATTACGTAGGTTCGTGGGAAGCAGTGTTGGTGCAATGCCGTTAAGGGAGCCCTAAACAAGCTCTGAATATAAGAAGTACGACCGTTTTATTCTCTCCTGGCATTTTCCGTCTTTCGGGCGCAATTTATGAGGCCAGCTGTTTGCTCCCGTGGCGTCATGCGGAAGTAGGCCCTTGACCAGTCCGTATCCGATAGATATCAGTCGTGAAATCGCCTCCAACTATATGATTTGCCATGCAGTCGCGCGCCCGCTCTGTTTTGCTTCGCATGACTATGGTGCGCGATCAACTGACTTCACTTCATTGCTGAGCGTTTTTGGCTGCTGAAGCGGACATAAGAGCGTGCGTATCAATAACGGTGTTTCCATTCCATTCCATAAGAGCGTGTAGCCGGAAAGCGCGAAATCTTAACAGGCTGAACGGTTAATGCTGACAATCATAAGCGTGTGCAGGGTTCCCCTTCAGGGGGGGGAGAAGGTTCTTCGCAGCGCCCCCCCCTCCCTATTATGTCAATGTATGGGGCTGACTTTGCGCCCCCCCCCCCCCCCCCCCCACTATCGTCCCCCCCCCTACAATGTATAGGGCTGACTTTGCGCTCCTCCCCCCCTGCGCACGCCTATGCTGACAATGTCCACGTTGTAGGACGCATGATCCAGTTCCCGACATGGAAGGAAGGAAAGAGTTAGGAAGGAGCATTGCGCAATGCTATAGGAAGAAATACAGGCTCTTTCAATTGGCGATGAAATGGCACCATGTTCAGCAATGTGGATGTATCTCAACAATGACCGATTCAATAATTCAGCGGATTTGCAATGCGATAAGGAACGTTAATGGTTGTGTGTCAGCCAGCCGTACATGTAGCTGAACTTCGCATTCACACCGCCCAGGGGGCGTAGCCAGAAATTTTTTTTCGGGGGGGGGGGCACCCCTTGATTTCGGGGAGGGAGGGCACCTCCTTGAAATGGCCATGTTTCGCTATGTATGCCATGGTGAAAAAAAAATTTCGGGGGGGGGGGGGGGCACGTGCCCGGTGTGCCACCCCCTGGCTACGCCACTGACACCGCCCTTTTGATTCATTCGCGACGAGAACTTTGGAAAGTGGTTGCATTTGCTAAACGCTTGCATAGCACGGAAGTGTGAGTATTCTTCCGCAGGAAAACACCGTTACGCGTGCATTGTGGGCATAAATGGAACATAACAGTTGTAATTACAGCAGTGATTACCTAATGATATGTGTACCATCGCACACTTAGGGAATAGATGGCGTGTGTAATCACAATATACAAGTGTGCACATGCCTTCGCAAAGAAACTGACAATGAATGGCCCCTTAAACACACACACACACACACACACACACACACACACACACACACACACACACACACACACACACACACACACACACACACACACACACACACACACACACACACACACACACACACACACACACACACACACACACACACACACACACACACACACACATACTCTCTCTCTCTTTACACAACACTGCGCAGCAGGACGCTACACCACATTACACCACAACGCACCACACACAGACACCTTGAGTATACTGACCATGCTAGCTACGCTTACGGAAACGGTTTGTCCTGAGATAACTGAAGTGGTCCGTATCGCATTTCAATAAGTCCGTGTTACCGTAAACTTTTTACGGAACTTTATGACAACTATATGGAAAACGTGTGGACTCTGTGTGGATTGCATAAGGAAACATACGGTATTATTGGAATGACATGCGGAGCGTTTAAGTAAGGTAATAAGCCATACCTGCTTATGAGTACTTGTCTTCCGTAACTGTACTTCTTTAAATGGTGTACTCGCTGTATACTTCAACTATCCTCGCGCAGTCTGTCCCACACACTTGATCCCAACGAATCAGCGGTTCGTGAAGAAACACCGCGCACAGATTTTGTTTTTCGCAGCGGGTTGTCATCCGGCGCACGACAGTCCTCACTTTCGTGCTTCCCAGAAGTCTGTATTCGACGCGACGTTTTCGGCGACAGCTGGCCCTCTTCCGAGTCGACGCGGCGCATCGGATGTATCGGCCGAATTCAGAGGCGAATTCATCCAAGCCGTGTCGTGTACTGTACAGCCCAGGTATAGTGGTCCGCAGGTGAGACGGGATACGTAGCCGCAGTCACGAAGTCGTTTCAAGCACTCTTGCGTAACTTTTCGTGCGGTAGTCTTGTGTAGTTCGCTGTGCTCACACTAGGGGGCGACGGCGGTGGGCTACGGCGAACGTTAGGAGGTCGCAGTTCCTTAACTCGACTTCCAGAAAGCGCTGCGATAGCGTTATGCTTCGCTATTTTATCTGTACGTCCAGAAAAGTGGGTAAGAAAGTGAAAGATGGCGACAGCTTCTGTCGGAGCGTACCTGATGGTCTGGGATTGTACAAGATTACATCCATATCGCGTTTCGCTACGTCGCCGTGTCACTATCTATCGATTGGTTGACTGACGTTGCTAGAAGCATTTATGGCTTGTGGTCCGGTGTCTTTGTAAGTAAACACTAAAGCGAAGAAGCCCACACAGTATGCTACAGCTGCTGACGATAATGCCCAACGACGCAGTGTGGACACTTGGCAGACTACTGAACCTCGTATTTTACGCGCTCTGCCAGCGCACCTGTATAAAACGGCGCCTTGAAAAGCGGGCAGTCGCTGCTTTCCAAAAGAAGAGATGATTGATGCATTCGCTACAGAATTTTATACAATTCTCAGGCAGTGACACTGGTTTTTCGACAATCGCGACCCCGAGCAGACGACGTAAATAGAATCCGAGCAGACGACGATGGATCTAGAACAGACGATGCAAGGAAGCAAAAGCATCACATAATATTGCGCGTATCTGAGAGCAGAGGTATTCATGCCAGAAGAAGAAGATCTGATTCATAAGGCGGAAAAAAAAGTCAACAACATGAGAACGATATGGGCGGCAGCACAAAACTAAAGCCTATAGCTGTTGAACTCAGTTTGACAAGCAACGATTCGCGATGGATAGCATTACAGTTAACAGGCCAAACCGGTCGGTTGTGAATTGCTTTAGATTATGACATTATAAGAAAACCATGTTCTAAAGCTCACTGCTATACGCTGTACGATTCTAGCCAGCACGAGCAGACGAATTTGCTTTTGCCAAAAGGCAACGAGCTTTGAAACAGAAGTACTGCGACTTGTACCTCAAGGTGTCAAGACCGAGTTGTACTGGAGTGCTTTATGATCACTTGTCTGGACTCTTGAGCCAGAAAGCTAGAAGTAATAGAATAATTGTTGGGGTCTAACGTCCCAGAACCACGATATGACAAATAGCTAGATGTGACAGTTGTAACGATTCGAGGTTTAATGCTTGCAATAAAGCCTTACAATCAGTGGCTAAACTTACAGCAAACTATATAATATCCGTACACTCAGCTAAGTAACCAGGTGATATGCTGTCATTACAACTTACTTGGTGGGACTAAAACAACGAATACCGAGAGCACTACGACTAAGTACTGGACATCGTCTGAAACGAGACACTACGAAGAAGCAATGTAATCATTGTACATCAAGTCGCAACCAGGAATACCGACAAGCTTGTGCCAAAAATCGAGTTACACATTGTGGAAATCACTGCATCATCACCAAACGCAGGTAAAAAAGGAGCCGCTATGTGTCACAGCCATATCATGTACGGGTCATAAAGAAGCGAACTCTAGTGCAGAGCAGCTGAACTTTGGTACACTCAGCGTACGTCACTTAGAGCCGACGATCTTCCGTTGATTGCTGACGTGGATATCGCACGATGCATCACGTGAAGTAGACGAATTCCAGGGATAATGCAGACGTGACATATTCCTCGCGCACCAACTTCTTTTTCCGAACTTTCGTCGATGTCGATCAAGCTAGGATCGTCGAGCTCGTGGCATTCGAACCTAAGAGACATCCGTTTTCGTTTTGGGAGTACGCAACTCGCTCGATCAGCAGTGCCTGATTCCCAAGACGATCCAAGAAGACAGACTCACATAAGTGTACTACGCATTTGTAGCAGACGAACTTCGTTCTACGCGGCAGTCAACGTTTCCTCAAGATTAGTGGCAGATGAGCACTGGCACAGGGCAGACGACGTTTCACTCCACGAGCATTTGGCTTGAAGCAGACAAATTCTCCACCTCGATGACAGAAGGCTTTTCAATCAATTCATAACGCATTTTTTTCGCAGACGAGCTGAAACTCCAAGACAGGTGCTGCTTCACTTCACGCGCAGTGCTTTGGAACCAGACGAACTTCGTCCTCAGATGCAGACGGTGTATCAACTCTGGCGTATAGCATGCCTGTGGTTGAAGCGGAAGGCTTGAATCTGACGAATTGTCCAGTTCATGTACAGAAGGCTTTTCAGTCGATGCGCGGCGCACTTGTAGCGGATGAACTCAAACTGTGAGACAAGTGGTGTTCCACTCCATGCGTAGCGCTTCGGAGGCAGACGAACTCCAGCTGCAGATGCAGACGGCGTATCGCGCAGCACGCCTGCCGTTGAAGCAGACGACGCGCTCCCGGCGAGAGCTAGCAGACGACAACGACTACGTCGTACGCGCGCAGGGCTTTCGGGAAATAACAAAAGGGGAGAAAGGGCACCTGACGCAAGGTTTCCCTCGGAGCGCGCTGCCTCGCGCCGAACGAGTCCAGGGAGGATGGCAGGCTACGAAACAATCCGGCGACAAAAGCGCGCCGCCGTGCGGGCATTGTTCTCCCCACGGCGGGAGAACGTTTAAAGCGCGACTGGACCCCGCGGCTTGGCGGCCAATGTGAGTGGCATTGATCGAGCGGCGGCCAGCCTATATTGGTCGTCGATGATCGCTGCGGTTGCCTGGACGCGCAGCGACCCGTCGCCGTCATAGCGCGTGCAGCGCGCGCCAGTTGATGATCGAACTATTTCGCCGCTGCCTTTCAAGGCTGACTGTACACTGCCGCTCTAGCTCTCCGGGGGTCGGGGTGCACGCGCGACGTTCATTTGCCGTTTCCGGCGAACGCGCGAATAAACAAAGTAAATCATCCCGCCGCGCCGGGTGGCCGAGCCCGTGCGGCCGCGAGGGGGAGGGCGATCGCCGTCACCACTCGCGCCGCTTAGCGACCGTTCGTTGAATGAACGGCATGCTTCATGAAAGCGGGGCACGCGCTGCGTTCGTTATTTCCTAATGTAGGTCGAGGTCTTACGGGAAGAAAATTGGCAGACGACTCTATCGCTGGGTCAAGATTGATTGAAGTCAATGTTCAAACAGTGGACAATCAATCAATCAATCAATCAATCAATCAATCAATCAATCAATCAATCAATCAATCAATCAATCAATCAATCAATCAATCAATCAATCAAAAGTTTATTTCACCAGGAAATTTTGGATCGTCTTCAATGCTAAAACGTATGGCAGCTCAACTACTGTGAAACATGAAAAACTGCATCGCACAGGCACCCAATTCGTAGAGTTCCTTCTGCTCCGTTTACCAAAGCGTTAATGACGCCAATGTTTTAGGTAAGCATGCAGGGTTTCACCGGCACGAGTAAAATCTTGTTAGGGAGATTCACAAGCTCGGTGTGCAACATGTGCGCTACATTTTTGCCGCGCTTTATCCACTTCCGTCAGGGTGTTTCCCCCCCCCCCCCCCATCAGATGCAGTCACGTAGCGACGCACCGCCGCGCCAGCGCAGCGCCGACGCAGAGGCGGGCCAGGCATAGAGTTTCCTATAAATACACTAGAGGGAACTCTGGCGCTAGTGTCTATGGGAGCTGCAACACACGGCGCTTCACCCAGCATGGAAATGATGGTTAGTACACAAATTTCCCTAGTCTTCGTTCTTTTGGATGCGAATCCGCTTTGCCGCAATATGAAGTCCAGCAAAAGATTAGCAGTTACGCTTCACCACCTTGACCTGTTTAGGCTCACAAATTCAAATCGGCTCACGAAGTTCACAACGGTCCATTCTTTTGTCCGAAACAGAACGAAAACGCTACAATAAACGAAGCCGCAAGTGCGTTCGAAGCCGGAAGAACGAAGACTAGGCAAATTTGTGTAATACCCATCATGCCCATGGTGACTGAACGATCGCAGCGCCAGAGTCCCATCTAGTTAATTTTAGGAAACTCTATGGGGCCAGGGAGAGGGGCATTCGCTCGCTCGGCGGAGCGGTGGCGCCCTATCTCGGGCCCCGCTGAAGTGAGCCCTATGTTTGAACAACGCTCTAGCAATTTTAAGTTAATTAATGTGATTACTTCTTGACTATTTCTGTTAAATCTATTATTTTAGACCTTGTTCGTTCATTTTAACCCGCATTTGAGCACTGCTAGCCTTGATATGGCCTGTAGTGAGCGCTTTACTGTGTGCGTGATCATGCCAAATGAGATGTATGGATGGACGACAAACCAGGCCCCTGAACTGCTCCGCACTTAAAAGCTGCTATGGGCAGTTGACTGGGTCCATGAAGACCCTTACATTGGAAGCATACGACTTTCACAGTACGAATATGCATATCAAATTTGATTTTAACATACATGAGTAATAATATAAGAGTTTCGGTAGGGATCACATAAATTATTAAGCATATAATACATAGATTTACAGCAGCATTGGCATGAAATGTTTCAATAGAGCATAAATAACTTCATGATATAAGTAAAGAAACCTACATTGCAAAAAAATGAGAATACCATTTTGTGAAACCTGAAATTTGACAGTCATCACTTGTCAGCGCTTGTGTGCCTCGATGCGTGCGGACAAAGCGCGCATCAAGGTGCCCTAGCGAGCGCGGCCACGTGACGGCCTCTTGCGGCGGCCTCACTAACTATGAAGTTCCCGTTGCTCAAGTCTGCCAATGGCAGTGAATTTTGGGTAAATGGCATCATTTGTAGAAAGAAGAGCGAACAATTTCTACTTGACTTTGATAATTAATTGTAAATTCCAGGTCGCGTGCTGAGCTGCAATGTTTGGCTCGCGTGTTCCTAGGAGCCTCGACTACCGATCGCCAGCATTTGCTTACCACGCAGAAAAATAAATCGTTCCCCGCACGGGACCTAGACCACCAACGAGGACTCGTCGCCAGGGCCCAAGGGCGATTGCGCCCAGAGGATTCCTGAAATGAGGGACCGTCCCACCTAGGGTAGCCCCGAGCTTACAAGCTCGGGAACACCGTTTCGGGACATTAAACGATTATTTCATCATAATCACCGTTTCTTCCAAACACAATTTACAGACCTCCAACGCAGTATAAGAGAAGTAGTCACTTCACTCTAATAAACGTGCCCTGCAACACTTGTTGCAGGGTCCCTTTAAAGGGCCCCCTCACCAGGCCCCTCACTACTACTACTACTACTACTAGTACTACTACTACTACTACTACCACTACCACTAGTACTACTAGTACTACTACTACTACTGCTACTACTACTACTACTACTACTACTACTACTACTACTACTACTAGTACTACTACTACTACTACTACCACTAGTACTACTAGTACTACTACTACTACTACAACTACGCGACGACGACGACAGCGCAAGGTAGACTAGCGCAGCTTCACTGTAAAACACCAGCAAACGAAACTGACAAACGATTGTCTTTTCCTACGCCTCACGTGGGCCGCCTAGGTTCATTTTCTTTTCTCGCTCAACGCCGTCTACATCGAATACGGGCTACCTCCGCTTGTTCTCTGATCCATTACGTTGTCTTCCGATCTCTTAATGTTACGTTCCTATCATTTGTCGCTCCGTGGCGCGCTGCGCGGTCCTTCAAATTTTCTCCGTAGTTTCTTTGCGACCCTCCGAGTTTCAGCTCCGTATACTTGCGAAACGCGAGGGTTGTTCTTGCAGCATTAGCATATTGCGAGAACGAGTACCAGGCAGTGCATGTAGACTGGTTGGTGGAGTTGGAAGGAATGCATTCTCGTGATGTAGGAGCACCGCAGGAGAGCGACTCGCTACGTGCCTATCGATTTTGCATTAATCCACCGGCTTTCACTTTTGTATGTTTACGGACAGAGCGACGCGGCTTGTCTGGAAAGGAAAATTTTCCAAGTGCGTTTCTCAACCTTAGATGCCGTTCTGATAAAGCTGGGACATGCAAAGTGTTTCCTTGCGAGGACCTCTGGTCGAGTCTTAATAACGCGAAGCGTCGTTGTAACGATTGAACCAACAGCGATAGCTTTTGAAAGGCGACCCGGTGGATGCCTTAATTAAAGGAGTACAGACACGATTTGAAGGCGTCGCAAAAGGGACATTTTTCGTTTCCTTAGTATGTAGTGTCAACGCTCTCCCCACACCGGAGTCAGACAATGCGTATAAAATATTTTATTTTGATTTTAAAGTTTTCGTCGCTGAGCATCTGCAAGCCAGCTACACCGTAATGTATACATTATCCGGACGAGTCAAGACAGTTCCTGAGTTTGTGATCTCTGCGTCCAGCATGCATGCAGCCTAAATCGCAGAAATCACTGTCGGGGTCCCTGGACGACAACTCACTTATCGTTGTTTACGTTGTTTACGTTTATGACGGATTTGCCGTTAGTACGTCGCCACTTGCTGTCTTCCCGTGACGTCACACTGCTGTGGCACGTCATTGAGACGCCGTCCCCCTCGACATCGAAGCCAAAAGTGTCTTTTTAAGGTAGCTGTAGTAAAAAATATATTCGATACATTCCCAGGCACCACAATACTCGTTTTAGGCTTCTCGACACCATTACTTTTATATAGAGCAACAATCCGAAAAATTTTTAACATTCGTGTCAGTACTCCTGTAAAGAAGGACGACCTGGCCTTGTCATCTTCATTGCCGCGTTTGGTTCATGGCGAAGGACATCCTGAAGTAGCTGCTGTGGGTCTTGGTTTACATGGAGATAGGTCGGTTTTTCTTCATTTAATAGAATTTTATTTTCCGGTAGTGTTCCTACATTACAGCCAACTTATCCATCTCGTGTACATTTGCGTACTGAAGACGCTCATAACATTCATGTTCTACATGCATATGTGCAATTGGAACTACGTGTACATGCAAACAAGATTCCAAATGTGCACAATGAAATCCACGTGCCGATGTACGCATGCTTAAATCGAACGACAAAGATATTTCATACAGCAAGCAGCTTGCAAGTTTCAATAACAGGACAAACGCTCGCCTACCTTCCTAGTAAGGAAGAAAAGGCAACGTTATCTCTTCTAAGAATAATAAATCGTGTTGACCAGCGCCGCAGGAATGCTTCTTCCCCTAAAATGACCAGTTATCGTTCAGATGCGAAAAAGCCAAGCCTAATGTTTCCAGTGGAACCATTTCTCGTGATGGAAGCGGCGCTGGCGAGCTTACAGGAATGCGCCTCCCGAAGGTGCACCGGCCAGATGCGTACTTGTATGCTCCGTTTTTTAATAACTCGCGCTCTCTCGATCGTAAACTTGTCGGCGACCCGCCGTTAATTGTATTGCGAACCAGATCTTTTACTATCGAGGTGACTTTTCCTTGCGCGTTGCCGGATTTCATGGTTGTCTGGATACGAAAGCATGAACGTCGTTGTGACTTTCTGGTGGAAACTGGGGCGTTGAGGAGCTAAGCCCTTGGGTGAAGGTCCTATGCATTGAGGAAGGAAACAATTAGAAGAGAGTATGGTGGAATGAGAAAGAAAGAAAGAAAGAAAGAAAGAATGAAAGAAAGAAAGAAAGAAAGAAAGAAAGAAAGAAAGAAAGAAAGAAAGAAAGAAAGAAAGAAATGTAGTTCGTCAGGCACGTACAAGCCAAGCTTCTCTTGCCACCATTTAAACGGTAAAAAGATGACTCATGATTCTTTTTTTTTTCGATTCGAGGGGATTTACCATGAGGAATATTTCCTTGAAAATCGAATGGTTTGTAACTTGATTGCACTCAATAAATGAATGCGCTTTAGCCGCTTTAGCCTTCAAGGCTTTCTGTGGTAGCCGTCAACTTTCAATGCATTCGTAGAGTTCTTTAATTGATTGTAAATCT
Organism: Rhipicephalus appendiculatus; assembly: GCA_030522465.1. NCBI lineage: Eukaryota > Metazoa > Arthropoda > Arachnida > Ixodida > Ixodidae > Rhipicephalus > Rhipicephalus appendiculatus. Next base: position 260,619 of record JALIZH010032781.1, on the reverse strand, counting down.
ATGTAGTCAAGTCGACTCCGTGAAGCTAACTGATATGTTGAGTTTATTCGTGTGATAAAATCGTAGTTATGGTTTCGAACTGTCGACCGGCTGCACATAATTATGGAAGCCAATGTAGCCAGCGCTGTGGGAAACGATCGTATTTCCGTCACGGAAATGACGTAGAAAAAATGTATATGGTCAGATGGCACAGAAAAGTTCCGTCAACGGGCATCGAACCCACGACTGCAACAAAAGATGCCGGGCACGCTATCCACTGCGCCACGGTCACCGACTCTAGAGGCTTTCAAACGCGCTTTCTATATCTCACACTTTCCTCTCAAAGTGCTCATGGTCGGCGGCTGGTGTTGCCCTTGGGGAGCGGTAAAGTAATTCGTCGTTACCGTGGTATCGCCTGTATTAGCGAAAGTACGGCAAGGCATTCAAAATTGACCTTCACTCACATGCATGCATGCATGCATGCATACATACATACATACATACATACATACATACATACATACATACATACATACATACATACATACATACATACATACATACATACATACATACATACATACATACATACATACATACATACATACATACATAGAGAAGACACGGGCACACGTACGCACGTACGTAAAATACAGTCGCCAACGCAGGCACACGTGCGCATGCCGTCTATTTGGTAATGGTATGCGTCAGGCGTGTCCTACGGCGGTCGCACTGAACGAGAACTCACGGAACACACCGAACAGGGACAAGTACTGGAGGATTCGTTCAAGCAGCTATCTCAGTTCCACCTTTACTGGACGAGAAAAATGGCCTTGTTTTCTGTTTCAATTGAAGTAAACAGTGTAAAAGGATCTCTTTTCCAACCTTGTCTTTGTTTCTGCTGTTTCGTTTCTTTTCCGTCTTGCGCCGACTAAAAGCGATCCGTTGTTCGCGGTCGAATCGGGCGCCTCGTAGTACGAAGAGCTTTTCTCCCCGAAAGTAGCTTATTTGCATTTCAGGAGTAGATGCACGGGGTCTCCCGGAGCTCGGTGTATAGGCCGCGGTTTCTTTAGCCGAGAGAGCTGCATGCGCAGACAGCGTGCGTTGGAAAAGATGCCACCGAGCCGTGTCGAGCCGAGCCAAGCCAAGCGTCGGCTCGAAGCTCGAATCCCTCGTAGCCGTGCACGCACAACGAGGTCTCAAGACTTTCGATCCATTCCCTAATTGGATGAGAGAAAAAAAGCTAAGTCAAAAAGAAAGAGTGAAAAAAAAAAAAGTGGAGAGCTGAGGTTACTTTGTTGTCTCGACATGGGAACACGGCATTTGCGGCCCTTTTTGAATTAATGAAACTTAATTGGCTTTCCACGATTGGTACTTCAAAAGAGACAGCGAAGGGCCTTTTTGCATACGTTATAACGTCGGACGATGTTTGCTCGCGAACACTTTTTTTTTTTTACCTTAAACTAGGCTATCAAGTCTAGTACTTTTTCTTTCGTACATAAATGCATTTTATTCGTGAATTCTTGGAGCGCGTAACAAGGTAATTAGGGTAATGAAACTGTTTTTTTTTTCGGGGTTCGCCAAAACGAAAGCAGCTTTTTTTTTTTTTTAAACTTAGAGTTCATCCTGAGAGGGAAATAGTTTTAAAAAATACGCGCGATTTAGAAAATTAGTCCGATTCTCTTCAAGGTTTCCTGAATCAAATGCAGCAGCTGTAGATGACGAAACATGCCAACACGACTCTCGGTAATTGGACAGCGCCAAATATTCGAGAACGGGCAAGACATTCATGTAATTGCTTGTTACTGCGACTCGTACGTTGTTGTTTTTTCTTGGATATCGTTTTCTTTTATCGATTAAGCATATTTATAAAGTTGTCGCTCGGTTAAACAGACATCTGTTGTCAGCGACAACGTACGCCGTCCCGGATATATGTGGCCTTTTCACTAGAGCGTAGTCACACGTAATAATTGGAATTTGTGCTTCCAGTGCTTACGAAACTGAAGCTGTTCCTATTTGACCCCATTTCCACAACCGTAACAGCGGACACCTCAGCCTATACATATCCTGCGGAGGTCGTGGGTTCGACTCCCACCAACAGCAACGCAAATTTTTCTTCTCTCGCACTCCACAATTTGTTTTCAGTTAATCTAAGAATACGAAGTCTACATGAAGTCTACAGCAAGCGTCGAAGTCAGTGATATTGAGTAGTGTGTGTTTAGATGAACTGAAAAAAAAAAGCAGTTAACTTCCCCCGGCGCTCCTCTTATCAACGGAACTCATGCACGAAGCTTTGTGATTCATCGACTGCTGGTTTGCGCCTTGTTTACGCATCTGGTATTGAATAACTGGGAGCCACATTTTGTGGCTTTTTTGTGTCCTGTTTCATTTATTTCTTCGTATTAAATGCTTCATTTGCTGACCTGGCGTAGCCAGTGGTGCTGTCAAGGCGGCAAAGCCATCCCGGTCACGTTTCGATGTGAAAAGCAAGGAAATGAAAATTCAGGCAATTCCACTCCGTGAAAACTGTCGGACAGCCAAGCTGTAACTGTATGTGATTGGCTCGAGAGGTCAAGGTCACGTGGAATTGCGGTTATCATTTAAACAACTATCATCATACGTCGAGCATCATCGTTATCATCCTGGTTGTCATCATCATGTAACATCATCATCACCATCATTTCTAGCATCGTAATTATCATCATCGACAACATTTCAAGCATCGTCATCATTTTGTTTTATTTAATTTTTTGTTACCCCCCCCTCCCTGCTGGTGATCTGACCTGCCTGACGCCTACTACTACTACTGATACTGCTACTACTACCACTGCTGGAACAAAAATACTACTACAACTACTTCTGCCGCGATTACTACTACTACTACTACTACTACTACTACTAATACTAAAACAACAAATGCTACTACAACCACTTCTGCTGCTACTACTACTACTACTACTACTACTACTACTACTACTACTACTACTAAAACAACAAATGCTACTACAACTACTTCTGCTGCTGCTACTACTACAACTACTACTACTACTACTACTACTACTACTACTACTACTACTACTACTACTACTACTACTTACTACTAGAACAACAAATGATACTACAACTAATTGTGCTACTACTACTACTACTACTACTACTACTACTACTACTACTACTACTACTACTACTACTACTACTACTACTACTACTACTACTACTAGAACAACGAGAACTACTACTGCAAATACAATTACTACCATCACCACCACTGCTACTACTGCTACTGTTGCTACTACAACTACTACTACTACTACTGCCTACTACTACTATTACTACTAATACTACTACTGCGAAGACGACGACGACTGCCAAGGGTAGACTAAGACAGCTTCACCGTAAAAGGCGACGATTTAGAGCGTGATGGTAAAGAAGATGGATTATGTGCAACTTGAAGAAGAAGAGAAAAAGAGCAAAAGTAATAATGCAAGGAGAGCAAAGCCGACCGCTTCACGAAGACAGCAAGCACTGCGCAATTTTTCACGAGAGTGGCGCCGGCAAACGATGCACTAAAAAAAAGGGGAAAAGAAAACACCCCCCTCACAGAGTACAGTCCGCTCACAGACTACAGGAAAATGAATAAAATAGACGGGCTTATGTTCTCGCTTACACTTATATCCTATGCTCCCGCATAAAGTTATTTCGTTTTATTTAGACGTGAAAACGAGGGAAGGCCGCATAAAGGTGTATATTTATGTGGGCGTTCGCTCCCGGTTACAAGGGACGTAATTTTTCATGCGCTAACGACGTGAAAGGTACAAAAGAAAAGTGCGCGGGGGATGATCGTCGGGCTCCGCATCGTGATGATCCTCGTTAAATCGCCGTGGGATTTGAAGCGGGCCTGAAGATCGCTTAGAAAGAGGGAAGAGGAAAGAATTAAGAGAGAATTCCGTCGCTACACGCAGGAATTCATTACTCCGCGAAGCATCCTGGCACTTTGATCATAGTTGGGCCAATCGACTGAGCAATTAAACGTGAATCAAGGAATGAATATAGAATGTCTTATTTGTTTCAGTGCTTCGCGTGTTTGTCTCCTTTTGTTGATTTATGGATTTAATTGCCAGCAATAAGGAAACATTAACTCCGTCATCTATCTATCTATCTATCTATCTATCTATCTATCTATCTATCTATCTATCTATCTATCTATCTATCTATCTATCTATCTATCTATCTATCTATCTATCTATCTATCTATCTATCTATCTATCTATCTATCTATCTATCTATCTATCTATCTATCTATCTATCTATCTATCTATCTATCTATCTATCTATCTATCTATCTATCTATCTATCTATCTATCTGCTGTCAGACTGTTTTCTTTCTTTCTTTGCTTTATATCTTTCTTTTCAACAGTAAAAAAGGCGAGTTGCTGCAACATCACGTTACAGACTTGCAGCTACACGATGCGTTCATTTAATTTCATTTCATTTATTAATACCCTCAAGGCCAAAGGCATTACAAAGGGGAGTCAGTAAAAAAAAACACGAGTAAAGGAAACAAGAAACACAACAAACAATAAATAAAAATACAAGTTCTTCGGTTCCTATTTATACAGCGTTAGCAGAACGTTGTTTTGAACAGTTTATGGTCTTCAATGGCGGCGATGCTTCCAAGAAGGCGGTTCCAATCCTGTGATGTGCGCGGAATAAAACTATGATAGCAGCGCTCAGTATGACAGGAAATGATTCCAACCTTTGCGGGAGTGATCAATGCGAACGGAGTGGTAGGATGGATTTAGCGATTAGTTCATTATGCAGGGGGCTGTTACGGAAGTAAATTTTGCAAAAAACGACAGAGTCGAGAAAAATAACGGCGTCAAGCAAGTGACGGTAGACTGAGAGTTAGTTTCATGGAGGAGATACTATAGCAGTTCGGTTGTAGTTGTGAAGAATGAAACGAGTAGAGTTATTTTGAACAAGTTCGGAGTGAGTCGATTAGCTTGGCAGTACTCGGGTCCCATACAGCACGGATGATTCCCAGTACTGCACCGCAATCCGGCCGGATACGAATAATGTCGCGAATACGTTCTTCTTCTCCGCACCGCACTATAAGGAAACGATGTGTCAGAGTGGGACGCGCTTGAAGTGTTTTTCCATTTGGGCCGGCGCGCCGAGGGGCAACACTAAGAGCGTTGCCTCGCCGTCTGGGTGGTTGCTCGGAGACACGAAAAAGAGAAACGATACGAGATGGAAGAGTCGTGTCTACAGAACGCCCACGTTCGTCAGTGTGTACGTCGGTGTGCTCGCCATACCCGGAGGCGTCTGCATCGAACTCGCAAGCCCTCGTTGATCTATTTTTAAGGAGGTAACCTCGACGCTAACTCAACCTGAATGTATGCGCGTCGTTCTCGATGGCTTAACACTGTGCAGAGATTCGCTCATAAACCCAAGACACAGACGATGCAGTTAAAGAACGACGCACTAACGAAGTTCACTACACATGACGAAACGGGCAAGAGAGAGAGAGAGAGGTAATTTATTGGAAGGCAGAGAGGTCGGCCTGAGCTAGTGCGCTCTAGCCTGCTACTCTGCACCGGGGATAAGGGAGAGGGGAGAAGAAAGAGTGATGATGATGGGGAGAGAAAGAAGTTGTGCGTGCATACAAAAACCACGTAACATAATGGTTTCGCTAAAGCATGCTGTCCAGTCCTGTAGTCTTGAGATAATCGATCACAGCCGTGATAGCAGTTGCTGACTTCGTTTGGTCGCACATTGCTGACAGAATTGCAGTCTCACTTAGCGTTGCCACACCGATGCCTGTCAACGTTGAAGCAAGCGCATTCCGTTGAGACACGTATAAAGGGCAGTCGCACATCAGGTGTGCAAGAGTCTCATGTACGCGGCAGTGCTCACAGTCCGGGCTGTCCACATGGCCGATAAGGTGCGCGTAGCGTCTAGTGAAGGCGACGCCCAGTCGAATCCTGTGTAGCAAACTGGTTTGGCTTCGGTTTATTTTAGCCGGGAGGCGAAAGGTCATACGAGGCGCTGTTTCCCGCAGACGCCTGTACCGATGGTCTGGGTTAGACCAGTATAGTTGTTGTGCCCCCTCGCATAAGTGATCTCATCAAAGCGTTCACGTCACCTCGCGAGTATGGTATTTGTACGTGAACGGCGCCGTTATCCACAGCGGCTTTTGGCTGCAGCATCAGCTAGCTCGTTGCCTGCCAATCCACAGTGTCCAGGTATCCATTGGAAGGTAATCGTGTGACCATTTCGTTGATTGAGATCGAATGCCTGTATGATTTCGTATGCCAATACGTAATACTGTCCTCTTCTTGAGCAAGAATGAAGGGCTTGCAATGCGGATTTCGCATCAGAGAGTATTGTCCATTTGTGAGGAGTTTGGTGGGACACAAATCGAACAGCTTCCCGTATAGCAACTAGTTCTGTTGCTGTTGAAGACGACTTGTGGTCTAACTTGTGTTGCTGGGAGATATCTAGTTGAGGGACTGCACTGGCTGGCTCCTCAGGACCTTAATAAAGTTCCTGTCTGTCTGTCTGTCTGTCTGTCTGTCTGTCTGTCTGTCTGTCTGTCTGTCTGTCTGTCTGTCTGTCAGCAGCAAGTTCGAATCTGTAACACTTCTATGCGAAAGTCTGCTGTACACTTGGCATCGCACTCTTCAGTCAGGGACCAGTCGTCTTTCAAGACACAACGAGCTGCAGTCTGAGAATCACTCATTATGATTGCCTCGACGTTCCTCTCGACCTGAAGTTTTGTGCACGACACGTTGTTAGCTCGACCTCCGGGATCGGTGCACCTTTGACCACGCGCGGATGCCATTTGATGACGTCATCGTATTACGTCATGTGTTGATTTTATTACGTCAGGTCACGACAATGCCACGATCACTTCACAGTATTGAAAACAGTATCGACGGTCAAAAGAACAGTATCGACATTCATAACACGCAAAAAGAAGTCATTACCTTTTGTGCACAGCGTTAATGGTCATAATTTATCGTTTGTTACTCAATATAAGTACCTTGGTTTAGTGATCACACCGGACCTTAGGTGGAAGTAGGCCATGTAGCTCACATTAAAAAAAGGCCATGAAGAAACTTGGATACCTGAGGAGAACTTAGGCTAAATCTACGAGTAATATAATACTGTTGGCCTACAAGACATTCATGAGGACCATTATTAGAATACGCTACTCCTGTCTGGGGCCCGTTACACCCAATCAAACATCAGCGAATTAGAAAACATACAACGAAAATCAGTCAGATTTATTTTTAATTCTCGCCGTCGTCACACATCCGTCAGTGCTCTTTTACAGGACGCGAACTTCGAAACTCTAGGGATACGACGCTATCGAGAGAGGCTCAAAATGATATACTTAAATTTATCGCGAACATGTCTAAAGTAGAGAGGGAATTTTATATTAACAGTGTAGCCGGCGCCCAACACGTTCATCTCATTCGTTCAAGCTAAACGAATATTCGTGCCGAACCAACTTATTCAAGCCGTCATTTTTTCTTCGTACCATCAATGAATGTGTTCAGAAAAAGTTTATTTCATCATAGGATGCTACTAACACTTGGGCACAATGTGTATACAACAAAGAAAGTATACACCTCTAAACACTATATACATGAAACTTTTTACAGAAATGTCCATGTCCACAAGTTGAATGGAACGCATTGCTTGAAAATGTACTGCAGAGCCCAACCATATCATCGTTCGTGAACGCTCTCGCTAATCTGTGACATGAGGTCTTTCCCATACCGCCCGTCGCTTTCCAGATATTGTGCGAGATTGAAAAATAATAACAATAGACACCCTCCTTTTTATTGCCTGAGCAGGCCACTGCGTCAACGTTCCCTCTATTGCACATTCTTTTCTTTTTTGGGGGGGGAGGTCTTATTATTATTTGTCCTAAAGTGGACATACTTCTCTTTGTGATCTATGTATTTTTCTGCCAGTATTTTGCATCTGCAGTATCGTGTGTTTTATTGGATTTCATTGCTTCCTGTGTTTCACACCCTTGTTAAGATTGTTCCGCACAGACCTCAGATTTGTTTCACAGATTTTACAACATTTTTTTGTACAATCCATTGCTGCCTATGGCTTATAAAAGAAGCTGGCAGTACGATAAATAAATAAATAAATAAATAAATAAATAAATAAATAAATAAATAAATACAATTCACTCAAGCGATCAATCACTTGAACCGATGTAACAAAATTTTACCGTGGAAATCAAATACTTGCTAAAAAAAGCGTAGTTGCCAGCAATCTCTGAGTTCAGGTTATTGCGGCTTGTTCAGAACGCGTTTGTATTAGCTTTGGTTAGTCTACCTCGTTTTGGTAAAGCGATAAAACTCAATAAGTGCACTTCAAAGTCGCCGCCACGCGATTTTCAAACGGCTGGAACAGCGAAAGAAAGTAACTAAACGGCTGGTTCGTGTCAAACATGGTGAACGTTCCAACGGCGTGCATGCTTCCCCAATTCGTGACATCCCCAAACTTGTTGCTGCGTTCCCTTTTCTTCCTGTTCTTTTCCTTACGTTCCACTTTTCCCCTTTCCACAACTCTCGGTTTAGATGTCGTGTTTCCTTCCGAACATATGCCCTCACAGACACACACACACACACTGTCTCGAACGCTCGTGTTTTTCTGCGTTTTTTCCCCAAACCCTATCGCCCGGAAATTTTCGTGTCTTCTCACTCATGCTCCTTCAGGCAAAGCAAGTCAAGCGACGCATCAAAACCCCTACTATGGGAATACAGCAGAATTTATTGCATCGCTAATAAAGAATGAGCAAACTGTATACAGCGTTCCCTCGATAGACGTGGTTGACGCTATCGACAACCATCGGTAGCAGCCCAATTCATGTCATCCCCATTACTTGCCACTTCCCCTTTTCTTCCCTATCGAGCGAACTCTCTATCGCCTTCTCCCCTTTTGTAACTACCTGTGAGGATATTCAGTTTCCTCCAAGACGTACAAACACGCACAAATGAAAGCTTTCCTTTTGCACCTCCCTCATTTCCCCCCACACATTTAACGTATCTCCCCAATCTGCCACGAAGTATCCCTATCTCCTCTCTGTTTCTTTCCCGCAAGATTGCGCGGGATACGACTGCGAATATCTGTCGATGTTCCTTTCGCTCGACGGTGTGTGTGCGTGTGTGTGTGCGTGTGTGTGTGCGTGTGTGGGTGTGTGTGCTTCCTGTGTGTATTCCCGTTTATGGCGCCGCTTCTGCGCTCGTATTATTTACTACTGCACGCTTCCAGTATGTCCCCCCGAACGTTGTTCTCCGCCACCCTCCAATCGCTGGCGGAGTTGTAAGTTATCCCTCGTCGGTCCCCAGCTTCCTCCCTTACACTTAATTTCCCACTTGGATCCTTACCGGGAATTGCTGCTGCCTTTCACAAACCCTTTGTCCCTATTTCCCACTCTCTCTCTCTCTCTCTCTCTATATATATATATATATATATATATATATATATATATATATATATATATGTGTGTGTGTGTGTGTGTGTGTGTGTGTGTATGTACAAGTTCACAGCGTTGCAGGAAAATAAATATAGGGATCGAAACAGGAAAAAAGGGACAAAGGAAAGTTGAGAGAGCACATCGCGAAAACTCTGTACCTTTTACATATATACACACTGTTCCCTGTAATTTTACCGCATAGAGAAACTGGTTCCCTCTCCTTCCCTATTCTTCCTTGAACGAGATTATGACTTTTCCCCATTACGACCTTCTTTCCCCTGATATATCAATCCTTCTCTCCCGCTAGTTCCCTTAATCCCTCCATTTCGGTTTCACCTGCCTCCATCCCACCCACCTATTTTTCTTCACTTCATTTCGCTTCACTGCACACAACTTAATTGCAGACTGGTCATCCACTGAAAGGAAGCAGGCGACAAACTGAACGCTTACGACGCGTTAGTTCGCTTCATTTTGCCGAGATTTTTTCTTTAAAACCGTAGTCGCTGTCCGTGTCGTTCTACATTTTTGTACATTGCCTGACAAAGCCCTGTCAATTAGCTTTTTACTCTAGAACCTTCACTTGTATTGCACATATTCTGCAGTAAAAAAGCAATGACACTGGAGTGAAGTTCATCAAGTTCAATGCATTCGAATTTCCACGTTTTGTGTGCGTGTGCCCGTTCAGGCGGGCTTCTAGTTCGGTGCTCGGGTTTATTATGTGTGACTGCCGTTGAAGTTCACTAGCGAGGAATTCCACGCGGTAATTTCACGCAGCCGCTGGACTTGAGCAAAAAAGAATCACGCGAGAAAGGGAGTCGCAGTAACTCATTCGCATCTTGGCAGCTCCTTTCTTTTCTTTTTTGAAATTCAAATGTAATCAGCAACCTCCTCACTTTTAAGGGCGGAGCACTTTAGTGGGGCCGGGCTATCGTATGCTGTCGTGTGCTGTCGTATGCTGTCGTCGGCGCTTGGCGTAACGCGCCATGTGCAGCATACTGAGCGCGCGCTCGCGCCAAGGAGAAATCTTCTTCCTCTTGTTCTTCGAGCGCCTTGGTGATGATCACTTATCAGCAGCAAAAAAAAGCAACAAGTGCGCTTGGCGTAACGCAGGCAAAACCACGTATAAATATTTAAAAAAAAAGAGGAAGCAAGCGATTAATAGAAAGATCACATGTTGTGTAATTCTGAATTTAGTGTATCAGCAGGTGTTTTCGATGTTGCCATTGCAGATCATAACCCAACGTTTCTTTTCTTAGCTCGTTAATACCTGTCCTCTACAGGTAATGCGCGGGATAGAAGATCAATTTGTATAAATTATGAAGAAGTACGATGATTGCTTCAGTGGGTAGACTTTCAAAAAGTGTTTGATTTATGTGATGTGCATGTTCAGTGTGAAGCACTTATTCAATGCATTTGCAATGTCATTAAGCAATCTACACGAGCATATATGCGCCATAATTACGAACATCCAGCGGGTCCCTGGATAACTAACTACACTACACTGGAAACACTAAAACAGAAATACTCTTTTTACCGAAATTGGAAACGCAATAAATCGAATTCATATTACAGGGAGACCTTTAACTACTTTAGAAATAGCTCAGTCAGTATGATCAGAAAATCGAAAAAGCAGTACTACACGAACCTTATTAAGAACGAAAGTGGTAACACGAAAAAGACATGGGAAATCGTAAAAGAAGTTATAGGCAAAGGCCAAATACAGAGCATTCAACTGGATAAACCGTCGACGCAAGCAGCTAGTGATTTTAATTACTATTTTGCTAACATAGGAACAAATTTAGCTAATCAGTTTTTATCTACTAAGCCCGCGCCTACCCTTCCTAAGTTGACAATGACTTTCATTTAGAAGAAATAACCTACGACGAACTCAAATCAACGATAAATAAAATGCCTTTAAAGAAAGCAGCTGGTCATGATGGTATACCCACCAGAATATTAAAATACAACATTGAGATTCTCTGCAGTCCCAGATGCCATTTATTCAATCTTGCGTTTTCCAGCAGCTCGTATCCAGGTATATTGAAAACAGCCAAAGTCGTTCCTGTGTTCAAGTCCGGAGATTCCAATCAACCAGAGAATTACAGGCCTATATCTGTTCTGAGTGTGATAAACGCAGTTTTTGAAAAAAACTAATTTCCAAGAGACTGAAGAGATTTCTAAACGAAAACAACGTAATTTGTCCTCAGCAGCATGACTTTGTCCCAAGTAGATCGACATCCACAGCAGTTCTAACACTCTCGCAATTAAGAAATTCCGCACTTCATCAAAATAAATTAGTTATAGGAGTATTTTTCGATATTAAAGAAAGCATTTGATACAGTTTATCACTCTCTACTGTTGCAAAAACTAGAAAGTTACGGTATCACAAACAACTCCCGCAAATTTTTCTCCCGGCTATTTATTCTCGCGGAAACAAATGGTAGTAATGGGCGATTATTACTCAACATACAGCACAGTCACTAGCGGAGTCCCACAGGTATCTGTGCTTGGCCCAGTGTATGCAGATGACACAGCTTTATTATTCACAGGAGACACACTCTCTGCACTGCAAATACATGTGATGGCTGAATTAGTATGAATTTCCTCGTGGTTTCTAGAAGAAAAAAAACTTTGAACAGCAATAAAACAAAATATGTAGTTTTTCGATCGAAGCGAAATAACGTAGACACTTGTGAAATAAAAATTGGGGGGACCCTTAAGCTTCGCCTTTAAGAGTTGAACGCGATAGCGATATCCCGTCCCTAGTGCGTACTTCAATCACTTAGTGCATACTATGTAATGGGTAGTATGCTTTAAACCAGGAGAAATTATGCGCGGCAAATGTGGGAAATGTTTTCGAACTTGCTATGCACCCACTACGTGGTGTTAAGGGAATACGCGCAGTAAGGTGTGTGCCGTTTGTAATGGGTGGCTGGCTTTAAACTATGGAATCGTTATGATAGTCACATATTCTGACGCCCGATGGCAATGTACGCTTGTACCACGCAATATTCCTGGGATATTACATGTTATATTGCGACGCCTATATAAAGGACGCTTGCGTTTGCGAAGCATGGAAGTTATTTTCACTGCATTTCCAAGCAGAGCAAGTTATTTTCACAGTATTTCCAAGCAGAGGCATGGCTGTGTGGTAGAACACCTGCTTGCCACGCAGACAACCCTGGTTCGATCCTCACTCGGACCCGAAAATTTTTATTATTTTATTTGCATCTTTCTCGATTTTTCGGTCACGGACAAGATGATGATTTTTCGCTCACAACCAACGACGCCGACGCCGACGCCGGAATTTCTGCGAAACGAGCTCTTTAACGCTATCGCGTTAATATTAGCTTAAATAACAACCCAATACAAGAAGTTGTCTCGGTTAAATATCTGGGCGTCATATTTCACCAACATGTACATTGGGAATAGCATATTCAGAACGTGTGCAAGAATGTCGCGTACGTGTGTTATTACCTCATAAAATCAACGCAATATTTCCCTCCAGAAATACTGAAATCCCTTTAATACGCGTTTTGTCATAGCCATATTGGCTATTGTTTAGATTCATGGGGCGTGACTTACAAGACATACATACAACCTTTGTAAACATTACAGAATTGGGCACTGAAAATAACTAGTAATCCAAACAGCAGCAATAATATAACTCGTGACATTTTCCAAACTCAGCATGTGTTATCGGTAAAGGCTCTATGCAATCACAAAATATCAATTTCAGTTAATAACATTTTGTGTACCAACTTTTCTATTCCTCGCGATGTCTTTTCTTTTCCAACACGCAGTACGAGACACGATCTAGAAGGCAACCTGAATTTTCCTAAGTGTTATAACGTATACGGCGAAAGAGTAATTGAATTCAGTGGAAGAAAAATCTGGAATATTTTACCCCTAGAGGTTAAAACCTCATGCAACTTCAAGCAGTCTAGTAAATACATTTTTTATTGAAAACCAGGATGTCTAACTAACTAGGTATACTTTATGAAAAACTTTGTTTATGAGGATTATAAGGTTTGTTTTAATTATGATATGTTATCGGATAACGTTCTCTTAAACTCTGTAACTGACCTGTCTGTTTGATTTTTAACACTGGGCCGGAAACTAGCCTTCCCTGGCTATCGGTCCAGATACTTGTATATGTGTGTTTGTGTGAAGAAAAATGAAGCATTTCACTTCAGAGAGAGAGAAAGGGAAAAATAGGAAGAAAAGTAGCAAGAGCAAGGAAGAGAAAGAAATAGATAAAGAGAGAGGAAGAAATAAATGGAAATAAAAAGAGAAAGAAAGACAGAAAGAAATACGGAAAATGAGAAAAATGAAGAAAGAGAGGAGGAAAGCAAAAGAAAACCGAAGAGAAACAAAGAAGGCTGCCCAGCTCTGCATTTCTATAAGGCTTGGCACCCCGTAGTGTGAATATGCCTTAATTTTGTTAACCTGTGTTTCTCGTCCCTTTCTCTGCGCCTTTATGTGTGCCTTTCTTTTCACAACAGTCTATATATACAGTATTCGAGGATAGCCTACTCTTGCACTGTTCACGTATTCTTCTCTTTTTTTTCAATGTTAGGTATTTCAATGTGTTCCAACATGCCCTTAGGTATGTTATGGTATGAAAAAGCTTGACTGAGGTCCTGCTCAGCGTATCTAAACACTCAGGGGGCTGCTTATGTAGGTGTCCAATGGCGTTTGCTCGCTACACTCCACCCTGAATAAAATCGTGATGGTCACGTATTCCTAGATTTTGTGAAAAGTCAAGACGCTATCTATCTATCTATCTATCTATCTATCTATCTATCTATCTATCTATCTATCTATCTATCTATCTATCTATCTATCTATCTATCTGTCGACGGACAGACAGACAGACAGACAGACAGATAGATAGATAGATAGATAGATAGATAGATAGATAGATAGATAGATAGATAGATAGATAGATAGATAGATAGATAGATAGATAGATAGATAGATAGATAGATGATATCCTCTGCCGCTTCGTGTAGGTACGAGATGGCTGACCAGTCAAGGATCGAGTTAGTTGTACTAAGTCTCACTAAATGCCTTCTTAGGGACGAAAGTTCGTAGGTCTTCCCGTCAACCAGCCGTAAACGAGGTCCGGATTAAGCGCTCACCGCAGTCCACCGCTAATCGCAGCGATCGATCCTGACGCGTAGCTAACCAAGGTAAGGGAAGTGGAAGGGTTAGTGGCTTACACTGAACTAAGACAGTTGCTCTTAGTCATATAAAGAGACGAAGCATGGAGAGAGTGTTCTATGCATAATGAAACGGTGGTACGAGATTAAGTGGATGGTCATGAGTCCACCGTTAATCTGTGCCTTCGTGTGATTACGCCCAGCCTAATCATAAGGGTCACGGAAGAATCAGCAGCTCTTACTGGGCGACGAATCGAATTGCTATTATAAGATGAAAAAAGAAAGGACAATTGGTCGAGGAGACACCGCGATGCACAACCCAGGTAGGACACCGGTGTTGGTGCAATCTCGGCCCAACGTCGGCAAACATCGTCGCCTACATTGGCGCGGCATTGTCATTTGGGTGAAGCGGTAGTTCTACCAATATTGTCCCAGTGTTAATGCTGACAATGGCCCGACATTTTACCGGCGTACATTCCGTTTCATACATCAGGTGCAATGCTGCGTAAGCTATGCAAGAAGTTCGGCCAGCAAGATGTGTAAGTACGCTGGCCTTGCGCTTGGATTTCATCGCTGCAAGCGCTCGTGCGAGCCGAGCATGAGCCCGTGTGTGATACGTCGCGACGGGCTGCAAATGAAACGCCAAAAAGCGAAAACAAAGAGACGCTAAACGGTCCAGAAAAACTTAATGACAACCGTAAATGGATTTGTTTATGTCTGAAGTGCAAAGCATCTTAATTTATTATTCAGCCTACAGACACAAAGAAATCACATTATAGGTGGTGAAATCATCGGAACTATTTCTTGGTTCGAACACATCTACTGCAAAAAGAAATCTCACTAACTTGCGTTGCACCTGGTGCATGAAACGGACTATAGTTGCCCATGTGTTGCCAATACTGCGCCATTGTAGATGTGCCGACATAGGGCCAGTATTTTGTCGATGTAGTTGCCTATGTGTTTCCAGGATTGGGGTGATGCAGGGCCCATTTCGCTCACTATACACTCAAACCTCGATATAACGAACTTGGATATAACAAAATATCAGTTATAACGAAATAAATGAAGAATAGTCTTGCAGTAAATATAGTGTTAGGAATATACATTTATAAGGAATTTTCGGATATAACAAACCTATTTTGCTGTATGATGCAATTTCGTTATAATGAGGTTTGAGTGTGTATAATTATATTAAGTGCGGAGTACTTTAGGGGGCCGGGTTGGCCGGGTTTTAGGGGCCGTATGCCTGTCGTATTCTGTCGCATGCCGTCGTCGTATGCTTCGTCGTGGCTTGGCGTAACACAGGCAAAACCGCATATAGCGTAGCCAACTGTAGCATACTGAGCACGCGCTCGCGACAAAGGGAAGTCTTCTTCCTCCTGTTCTTCGAGCGCCTTGATGATGATATTAAGTGCGGACATTACTAGAATGGCTAGGGAAACACGACAACACAAACCACGTATAAAAATTGAAAGAGGAGGCAAGAGAGAAATTAAAAGAGAGAGAAAGAAAGGAAAACATAGGAAGAAAAATAGAAATAAATAGGAATAAAGAGAAAAAACACAGAAAAAACTGGAAAACAGAAAAAGGAAAAATAGGAAGAAAGAAGAAGGAAATCGAACGGAAACAAAGAAGGCTGCCCAGCTCCGCACTTCCTTCAGGCTTGGCATCACTAGGGCGAAGCTGCCTTATTTTTTTTTATTCGGCCAATGCTCGCTGTATGACGAATATTGGCTACACATTGTCTAGCCGATATAAACCCACTGTCATTATGAAGATTTTGTCACTGGTATTCTTTAGCCAGTAGGCTTCGTAATCGTCCTAGATGATCTGGCCTTCGCAGCTCACCATTCCCATACGATCTCCATGCAGTGCAGACGAAGGCGTCAGACAATTCGATACCCGGCTGTGGATACCCACTGCAACATGCTTCTAAAATGTCTACACATCCCTTATTTGGGCCCTACCCATTCCTCTCTCTACAAGGAGGGCATCAAACTGAACAAAGTCCTGTTACCCTACCTGATTTTCTCTATTCCTTCGCTGTTCACAGCTTATTAAATTGCTGATGACGTGAAAAGCTGAGGGCCACTTCCGAACTTTTTTATAGACTCACCGGTTATCATAGGGACATATTAGGTTGACGGAGTATTCCAGTGTGCTTTGTGTACGTGGTGTATCCGCCGCACAATGTTGTGTATATTTTATCGTACCTATATACAATTGCTTGCTATGCGTACCCACACGCAAAGGTTTCCTTAATACTTGCTAGAGAACTCTTTTTTTAGCTCTCTATCTTCAGTATAGAAAATAAGACCACATGTGATGACATAAATAAACATAAGCGGTTGAAAAATGTGAGATTTCCACGAGCCATTAACCGGCAGGAATTGAGATTTTGAGTCGTTACTGAGATTGTCATTTGATCGTTCAGTCATATGCATTTTTTGTTTTATTTACTTGTACACAGTGAGAGTACTACCGGAGTTAAGTAGTAGTGGGCAAGTGCAAGTAGCGCAGTATGAACCGATAGAACAGAAGCAAAGAAAAGGAGGAAAACTATAAAGTTACGGTAGGCTGCTTGATGATTGGTTGAAGAAAATAAAGAAGCTGTTGTTACAACTGTGACAGACAACATTAGTTGACAGCCGAATGAGGTTAACTGTTATTCTACATTAGCCATAACATAGACAACGCCAGCCAACAGGCAGTCAGTACTAGCCAGTGTTAGCTGGCATCAGCCAATTCTGCAAGTCAGCGTTAGAAGCTTGAAGACCACGCGACGCAAGCAAAAGATGAATATTACTGCTGCTTCGGCAGATAGCCTGTTCTAAAGAGCGCTAAGAACATGTACTGCGCAGTTCGATTGAGTACAATGACGAATTGCTGCGGAATTCAAGGTTTTCTCACACATAGTAGTCTCTTAAACTTGTGGCGCCGACTGTGCGTGAGTAAGTGCGGTACTCGATTCCGGTCAGAGGTTACCGGCCATTATCGAGCATCGTGCGCCGTTTCCTCGAATGGGCGGAGGGGGGCGCGCGAAGACATTGTTTTCAAAAGGCCGCTTCTGATTGGCAGGGCTCACGTTCCACCCGTTGCGACTGAGCTCTTCACTGCACCGAACTACAAGGCGGGAGACTTGAGCACAAAGCTGGAAGCATTAGAGAAGAGATCCGCGAGGGAATGCGCGCGAGAAAGGAAGAAGGTGGGGGGGGGTGATAAAAAGGAACCGAGATTCAGAGAAGAGGAGTTGGGAGCATAGGGATGAAACGGGAGGCGCCGGCTTCGCAGCAGTACGGGAGAAAGGGGTAAGAGGGAGCGAGGCAAGACTTATAACGTTCGCTCCCGAAAAAGGGGATATAATAAGGGTCGACAGAAGACGGGGCGAAGAAAGGAAGGAAAGAGGGAAAGGCAGGATCGATGACCGAACGTGTACATATACCGTACTCACGATGGCACGCCAAGACACATCATCACGTGGTAGGAGGAGAGGGATAGTGTTTCCTTTCTCTCCCACTTTGCGCGTGCCGCTCCTCTTAGTGCAGGAGCAAGGAGACGAGGGAGTTTCTCTGGAGAGTGGTGTTGGTTAGCAAAGTAAGAAGTGCGTGTGCGTGTGTGTTGTCTCCCTCTTAGCTCTCCACATATGCTGTAGCCACTTCATTTTCGCGTGATGAAGAAGACCTCCATAGCGGAGAAGATGCGGGCGCCTTTGGGGTTTTCGAGTTGGCGAAGCGGTCCTTTATTAGGGAAGCCGCGTATCGGTGGAGGGCCTAGACTTCATACCCGCTTTCCCAGTCTTACCTCTCCTGCCTGCGCGCTCTTGCTTAATTGCCTAGGCAGCCCGTCTTGTGAAGCGTCTTCGGCGTACAAATTTTACTATAGATAGATAGATAGATAGATAGATAGATAGATAGATAGATAGATAGATAGATAGATAGATAGATAGATAGATAGATAGATAGATAGATAGATAGATAGATAGATAGATACTTATACAAATCGGTCGATTGAATCATGCTATCTTGTCTCTGAGATGTGTCAATATATCGCTTAAAAACAAGAGCACTAAGCGTTCGCTATGTTGTCTCTGAGATGTGTCAATATATCGCTTAAAACTCAAGAGCACTATGCGTTCGGACAAAACTTAGTGGTTTATCGTGAGCTCTCCCCTCTTCTTCTAACTCACTAAAGAAGTAACTGTGATTGGTTAATTGATCCTATCTGATGATGGATCCTATCTGACGTAACCTAAGCAGTAGCCCTTTCTATGTGAAATGCAAACCAATAGAAACAAGTGCTTCTCTTCACCATAAACTAGTGGATTATTGCTGTTTATTGGTTTCCGAGACTGTCCGGATTATCCTTGCAATCTTGCTGGACCGATGTACGCTAATTGTGCTCCCAGAGTTATATAGTATATGCGAATCTTCCTAGATCAGAAATCAGATCAGTGCCGGAGCGCGTTGTCTCCCGTTAAACTGATCGAGACGCTCTGCAGGAGCACAAATCCGCTTAATAAAGCAGTAGCGGGAGCGGCACCCGTGAAATCAAATTAAGGTAGGCCCTCTTATAATTTCGATTTGCGAAACTGATTAATTAGGAAGTCAGGCTTCTTTGGTAGAAAGAAAAACAGTCTAATAAAAGAGAGAAGCAGTAAAGCGTCTATCTATCTATCTATCTATCTATCTATCTATCTATCTATCTATCTATCTATCTATCTATCTATCTATCTATCTATCTATCTATCTATCTATCTATCTATCTATCTATCTATCTATCTATCTATCTATCTATCTATCTATCTATCTATCTATCTATCTATCTATCTATCTATCTATCTATCTATCTATCTGATGCGCAGAGTTCCATAACTACCCAAGTTCTCACTCCAGCGCGAGAAACTACGTTGATTCTGTGATACGTTTCCGTGCACCGGTGCGAGCTTTCTTGACATACACATTTCAGCAACCTGGTGTCTATGTCATCGTTACAATACTAATACGTCACGTAGTAAGTCACGTGCTACGTGACGTATACGTGAAGCCTTTGGGCGTAAAGAACGTCCTACATTTGCCGCCTTGGCCACTAGGTGCGCTGACTGGAACTGTCTGGCGCTGTCCGACATTGGGGAAGTTTAACGTCCCCAATGATTTTCTTGGCTTGGCTTGATGATGGTCTGAGTTACAAAAAGTAGCCTCTCGATTGATTTGCCTTCTTGACCATACTAATGAAGTTACACGTAAAATAAAATGTCAAATTGTTTTCGGGGAGGTGGGGGCATTTTTTTTTATTATTATTTTTTTTGTGCGTATCTACTGTTGGATGTCCAGAAGTAAAAGTGAACAGGATGCCCGATTTTTTATTTGACATGATGCAGTGTCTGGATACTATACCGGATTATAGTTGGCTGCAAGATGACTAGCCAGTGTTCTTCCAGTCGAATACAGATTTTACGCCCTTTTTACACCCCTTTCACACGCGCCTTATAGTCCTCGTCGGCACGTAACAGTGCAAGCGTTTCCCCGATATTGGCTGTGTCCTCCGCCGGCCAATAACACTTTGCGATGCCGGCTGGCTGGAATCCAAGCGATGCTTCAATTTGCCAGCCCACGCTTTCACGGGTGGCCCTTTCGCTTACCGCACATCATCGTCTATAAGCCCCACGACTTTTCACGTTCGAACGAAGGAACGTTAGTAATCTGTGCGACGATCAAACGTGCGCGTGACCGAACTTCAAAAAAAAATTGCGGGACACGTTCATGCAGAGCACGCTGGACTGCACGCTTAAACGTGGTTGAGGCGTTTTGACTTCGTTCCTGACAGTACGAATTCGGGATGCGCATTCAATTATCTTATAGATATAATATACTGAGGTTTAGGAACAAGCTTTCTTGCCGGTTTTCACGTCAGCATAAAAGACAACATTTACGCGAACTAAAATTTTGAAGAAAGAAAGTGAATAATAAAGTAAAAATGTGATATAAAAACTACCCGATAACGCTGTAATTAAAGACAAACTGCTCACTAAACCCCTCCTTAATATCGAACCCATAGTATTTGCTCTATAACATCAGTACTGGATAATCTTGTATAACTGCTGACAAACATTGGCTATTAATGAATATTCTGGGCTAATATCAGATAAACTTGGTTACTTGCTGGTTATAACAATGAAGCAAGGCAATGCACGTGTGCTACAGTGCATATACTTCACTCCATTAAATGTTTCACACGTTGTGACGGTTTACCTCCGAGAGATTCACTACCAGTATCTGGTATTTGCTCTCCGTATATTTGAGTAACGAGGAAAAAGAAAAAGACTTATGACAGTTATAAGAAAATTGGAAAGAAAAATCACGCCATATCCACGAAGTGAATGATGATGAGTGGGCGAAGCTCGATCGTTTTCATCCATGGCAGAAAGAGAATGTGTGGTCTGGAACGCACTTATACTTCGTGGTCATCAGCGTCATCGTCATCGTTATCACGTGTAATGGGTACATTCCACTATACTGGAACGCGCTTATTCTTCATCGTTATCACGTGTAGTGGGTACATTCCACTATACTGCGTCATCGTCATCTTTATCACGTGGAGTGGGTACATTCCACTATACGTGGCTACCTACCTACTACAGCTACTACTACTACTACTACAGAGGAGGGACAGACCCACACCCTAAGGAGCTTCGCCCCTAAAAAATTCAGCCTTTCCCCTATCGCAAAAGTGGGAGGAAGCAAGCCTTGGTGTGTACGTACCTGACGTGCTTCTTTCTTTCTTTCTTTCTTTCTTCTTTATTTATTTATTTATTTATTTATTTATTTATTTATTTATTTATTTATTTATTTTTCTCTATCTTTATTTCTTTCTCTCTCGCTTTCTTTCTCTCTCTCTTCGTCTCTTTCTTTCTTTTGACATTGCGCAATACTCTCTCCTAACTGTTTCCTTCCTTCATGCTGACAATGGCACGTCCTAAAAGGTCAAATTGCCATACGGCTGATCGGAAACGGCTGATCGTCGACAAATTCACTATCGAGAGACATCATCAATTATTGGAAAACGGCGCGTACAGATTCGCACATGACCGGCGCACCCTCCAGGGCCGAACTTCTGTACGCGTGCCGGCTCCGGTTTTTTCGCTTATGACGCCGCCACCGAAATCTGCGAGCTTCAATTGAAAACGTAATGCCTAACCAGCTCGAGCCAGCTCGATCGAAATTCGTTAAGTAAAAAATTTAAGGGAACTTTGTAAACTCCAAAGTGTGTTCGGGGAAAGACTGTGGCGCTCCCATTCACCGCGCGCGCCTCCGTACCATGAAGTGATTGCTGAGAGACTTTGTAAATTCCAAAGTGTGTTCGGCGAAAGACTGTGGCGCTCCCATTCACCGCGCGCGCCTCCGTACCATGAAGTGATTGCTGAGAGACTGTAAATTTCAAAGTGTGTTCGGCGAAAGACTGTGGCGCTCCCATTCACCGCGCGCGCCTCCGTACCATGAAGTGATTGCTGAGAGACTGTAAATTTCAAAGTGTGTTCGGCGAAAGACTGTGGCGCTCCCATTCACCGCGCGCGCCTCCGTACCATGAAGTGATTGCTGAGAGACTGTAAATTTCAAAGTGTGTTCGGCGAAAGACTGTGGCGCTCCCATTCACCGCGCGCGCCTCCGTACCATGAAGTGATTGCTGAGAGACTGTAAATTTCAAAGTGTGTTCGGCGAAAGACTGTGGCGCTCCCGTTCACCGCGCGCGCCTCCGTACCATGAAGTGATTGCTGAGAGACTGTAAATTTCAAAGTGTGTTCGGCGAAAGACTGTGGTGCTCCCATTCACCGCGCGCGCCTCCGTACCATGAAGTGATTGCTGAGAGACTGTAAATTTCAAAGTTTGTTCGGCGAAAGACTGTGGCGCTCCCATTCACCGCGCGCGCGTCTGTACCATCAAGTGATTGCTGAGGGATTATGAGAGGGGGCACGGACGGACGGACGCCGCCTCTGTGCCATCACGTTATTGCTGAGGGGGTGTAAGGGGGAGAGGCCACAGCTCTGGCGGCGCAACTGTTGCTATGCGCCGCTGTGCCATCACGTGGTTGCTCAAAGAATGGGAGGGGAGAGGCCACAACTGGCACCGTTCCAGGGCACGGTCGGACGGACGGTCGCCGCGAGTATGAGCCGTTAAAGGCTCTCGCCTTGATAATATAGACATTGCTTCTATGTCACACGTTCGTGGGCAACCTGAGTGCTGTGAAGACGGTGCGTAATCAACCCAGTAATGCCGGCATACAGCTCTTCTTCACGGAAACCTATGTAAAAGTCACTCCTCCTAACTTCCTACAATGGGGATCGCATTACTTTAAAAAATGGTGCAGCTTGCACTAATGGCGCGAGACTGAAACCAACAGCGGAGCTGGATGACGTTCCTTGTTGCTCTTCATTTTTCTCTTTCTTTCTTCCTCTCTTTCTTTTTTTTTTCTCGCTCTGTTTTTTGTATCTCTCTTCTTTGTCTCTGTTTCTTTCATTTCATTCTTTCTCTACACCTATTTCTTTCTCTCTCTCTTTCCGTATTTTTCTTCTCTTTCTTCCCTTTTCTTTCCCTCTATGGCTCTCTTTGTAATTCTCTATATGTGTACTGGCTCTCTCGCCCATCCAAGTTATTGCATCCCACGCCGGACATGTCGGCGCAGGGGAAGAGCGCACGCCGGGCGCACGTGTTCCGAGTGCGAAGCAGACTATGAAGAGGAGGACGAAGAGAGCGCGCGCCGGCATGATGATGATTGCTTTCGCGAACGCTATACGGGGCTTTGCCGAGCACAAACAAGCTCCGCCGTTAGCAAAAGAAATGGCAATGTCATTTGAGTAGACGCCCGATTAGCTGAATAACGAATTGCATTAAGTTATTGCTTGATCTATACCGTGCTCAAGCGTAACTCTTCTTCATCGGAGACGCATCTATAACCATTGTTCTAACTCTTGTCGTGCCTAAACAAGCCATTGGTGATCGACCAAACTCAACGTAGCGTAAACGATGTGTCGGCATTACGGGATTAAAGAGCGGAAAACACGGTATGAATAAACCGAGTTGGGTGAAGCGCGATTTGTCACGGAGAACGATTCCTGCTGTCGCGACAAAAAGAGAATAGTTTTACGATGCCGTGATCTGTTTACTTCTACGAAAGTTAGTATAGTCTTAAAACAAGGAAACTTGGTTGTTAACTGCGGAGCAGTTTGGGGTGGTCTCACTGTCATCGTCTCACGTCGCGTTTGTTGGCCACGCGGTCTCGTATCTCGCGTTGGCATCATGCAGGTCCCACGTTCGATACGCATAAGCATAGGCGTGCGCACGAGGGGGGGCAGGGTGGGCGGCCGCCCCCCCCCCTAGTTACCCAAGAGGGGGGGGGCGCGATGTCTGCCCCATATATATATATATATATATATATATATATATATATATATATATATATATATATATATATATATATATATACTTAATAGGGAGGGGGGGGGGGCGCTGCGATGAGCCTTCGCCTACCTTCGCCCCCCCCCCCCCCCTGAAGGGGTGGCCTGCGCACGCTTATGCGCATAAGCCTAGCAGGTTGCTTGTTTGGAACGACAGCTCCATCTTGCCCGTGAACGCCTTCGTCTCCGGAAGGCTAATTCGCCTGTCCGAGCCAGCGAAGGGACAGCAAAAAGCTAGCTTCGGGAGTTAAGCACAAAGTCTACGGAAGAGAGAAGCGGAGGCGACACGCCAACGCCGGGAGCCGGACGCACCGCTCTCGTAACAGCAAGTAGTAGAAAAACAATAGAAAAATGTCCATAAAACAGAATATAGGCAAATGCGAAAGAAATCAGATAATCACACGAGAATGACAAGATACTATGTCAAAAAATCACGTAATCACACGAAAAGATCAGAAAAGAGCAGAAATGGGCATGTAAACACGAGAAAATAACACAAAATAACCGAAAAGAACAGATAAATTCAAGATAAACACACGGGAAACACAGGCGAATCAATGGTTCGCAGTTCGTACACCTTTCACTTGAAGTGGAGCTCGCGTTCATTTTTTTTTTTCACTTATCTTCAACGCAAGTTCGCCTCACTATGCTCAGTCTAAACTCAGTCTAAGATATCTGGGTTCGACTGTATATAGATAAACACGGTAGATCTCTACTCATCGTTAGCCGTGGTATGCCCGGCTCTCGCGTTGAGATTGTCTGTGGCATGCCGAAACACTCATATGGCATTCCTTTCACTGACCTCGAATGAAGCCGCAGGAAGGGGTTGACGAGCTGTTCTTCCATGTCCTATACCATACGTGGTGCGGCATCATGATAGAAGGTTTCGCCCGGGAGAACATAAAGTGATGTAACAGGTTCGATACCTTACAATAGTGAGCAATACTTCGATGGGCTCTTCAAGCGAAGACGGTTGAATTTAGGGGTTTAAGCGTTTACTACAGGAGCCTGGGTGGCCGAAAGCAATCGCAAAACCTCGCTGACCGTCTCTCATAACGCTAGTGTTGCCTCTACAACTTCAATCAATCGACCAGTCAATTAATCAGCCAATTAAGATTCAAGGCAAGTGGTCAAGATAAGTACTCAACTTCAACCAAGTTCAATATAAAATTCTCCCAGCGGAAACGGTGATTCTTGGCCCACTTCAATTGATTTCAATTTATGTCAGAATTAGTTCACTACAGTTAAAGACAACAGTTAACGTCATCGATGCTTTCCCTGACCTAATTCTCCGTTGGACTCATTTGATTGTGTCCAACATATAAAGCGAGCCCCTCAGAGAAAGTCTTTCTCTTGTTCAGCTGGTCCAATTGTCATTCATCCAGCACTCATGAACGGCGTCTCTTTCATTATTTTGTGTGTTGAAATTCAACGTCGATCATCAATGAATCAGTGAAGGTGTGATGTAATTAATTTTAGGAACAAGTTACAGCGCAAAACCAGGCATCCGTCAGTCTCTGGGTCATACGGCCAGCATTCATTCATTCATTCATTCATTCATTCATTCATTCATTCATTCATTCATTCATTCATTAACTCAGCCATTCATTCATCGTAAGGTTTGAGAGCCTCAGCCCCACCAACAAGCTGAGCAAGATTCAACGACACAACAAAAAGGAAAGTGATGACAATGCAACAGTTATCCGTGTTTTCTTTTCCTGGGCTCGATTTATGTACTGCCTATTGCAGGTGACCGGCTGGGCCCCAAATACAGTTGCATTGCTTTCTGGACAGTCGGTGTGTGACGCATGTGTTCCTGCATGCATACTTGGGGACAACTTTCTGTGGCACTGCAGTCAAGGCTACAGAGCCGAACCACAACGTTTTGAAAAATGGCGTAGCCAGGGGATGACACGCCAGACCCGCGACCCCCCCCCCCCCCCCCCTGAAACAAATTTCTGCCTACGCCACTGGTTTTGATAGTTTTGCTGCGCAGCTGGAAGTAGACCCACAAAAAACTATTTTGCTTTGTGTAACTTAAGCATTTCAAAAATGGACAGTTCGCATTTTAGCCTCAAATTGCCACAAGATTATTAGCCAAATTATGTAAAGCAGCATTATCTTCTAAAATTTCGTTTTTTTTTAGGCGTTCTCCACTGGCGTCGCATACGTTCCCTTAAAAATAACATGGCCTCCTCGTCAACGGCGCCTTTTTCGCCCGGTGGTTCTCCACTTTAATGGCCGCGTAGAATTTTTAAGAAGTTGAGAAGCAAAAGCTGTCAAAACAAACGAAGGAAATGGTCTACGACGTGTACGCCCAAGTGAGACGGACGCGACCGGAACTCGCCATCGTTTCCGCATTTCGTTCGGTTAGCCAGCTCACCGCCGTTAGCGAGCGCACTGTATCACTACTCAATGTGTAGTTTCTGAGTGGTACACTGGTTAAAAGCAAATGAAGCGTAGGGAAGGAGTCGTCAATATGCCTGCGCGCTCAGTGATCGTTGTTCAACGCACTCAACCACGGAGGACGTGCGAACAAATGAACTGTAGCAAATGCGTACCGGTCACGCTGAAACTGAAACTCAGCTCAGTTTATCGGGAACTAGTTTGGCGCAGTAACACAGAGCAGTTAGCTCCGCACCCCGTAGCTTTCGCTCCATTGCCAGAGAAAGTTGTCCCCGAGTATACTCTAGTAGCGATATGAAAGGGAATACTGGCATTAACTTGAAACGAACGTATGGCTAAAGCAGTGTTAATAACGCTCAGTGTTCCGTTCCATTCCATTCCTTTATTTCAGCATTAACCTTCCAAACAAATGCTAGGACAGGCGCAAGAAGCCGCTATTATAGCGGCTTGAAAAAAGTAAAGCGTAGGAGAGGAGAGAGAGGGTGAGGGGACGCGCATGCGCAATGGCGGGCGGTGTAAACGCCGCGGGAGGTGTGTCTTGAGGAGAGAGGGGGGGAGCGTAGGAGAGGAGGTGTGTGGAGAGGGTTTACGCATGCGCAGTAAGGGTGGTCACGCCGCACACCACCACCACCACCGGATTGAACTCCGTCACAAGCTGCTTCGCATCTAAAAGCTTTTGCCGCTACAGAATTTGGCAGCAGATAGCTGTTTTCACGTAGGAATACATAGAAAAATTCCGGGCAGTTTGGACTGAGTCGAGCAGAGCTTGACACTGTGAAGCACGGGCCTGTCGCCGCTCGTAGCATCCGCCTATAGGCACGTCTAGCTTCGAGATGTGTGGCTTCCTTCTCCGTCTCTATTTCTCTCTTTCTCATTTTTGTGCGCTACGCTTTACTCTCTCCCCCTCCTCGTTTCCCTCCTACTCAAAATCACATCTCTTTTCCTCACGTCCCTACCTTTCCTATATTGATTCTCTCTCTCTCTTTTCCTCACGCTCACTTCCCTTTCCCAACCCCTTGCCACACTGCCGTAGTGGTGAGTAGTGGTATTTGCCCAAATTCGGCGGCACATACCCGTTCATGATGATGATAGTTCTGCGGCAGGGTCGACGTTACGGCCGGCTTAAACAGCCTCGCAGTTAAAAAAAACTGCAGTGCATCTCTATACAAATGAAGTTCTGAAAAAAAATTTCTCATGGAACACTGACATGTGTTCTACAAATACACAGAATAACTGACATTTTACAGCGAAAGCTGTTATGAGATCACAACATAGGTGTCCCGGAATAGGGGCCCTCCCCGTTTTCTTTATTTTTTTTAAAAATAAAAATGTTATCATCTGCGCCGTAGTTGTCCGCCGCCGCCGCCGCTGCTGCCGCCGCCGCCGCCGCCGGTGTCCGTAACCAATATCGGACGAAATAAGAAAAAAACTAAATAAAAATAAAAAACACCTATGACCGACTGGGGAATCGAACCCGGGTCTTCTGCGTGGGAGCTCAGCACTCTACCACTGAGCTACGCCACTGCTTGAAACTGCGGTGCAAACTGACCCTACGCAGGCTTAATATCGGGCAAGGAATAGCGTTAACGTGTGTTGTAAAGCGTTTTAGAGCAGTAAAGTAAGAACCAGGCGTCACACAATGCGAATTGCGTAACGAGTGGGTCGTTCAATGCTCCAATCCAATTACAAAAGCCTGAGGCATAATTCTTCATCGTCGTCAGCCACAGCATCAACAAAGTACACATAATTCGTTACAAGAGTGTAGTGGGCACCGCGCTTTTCTGAAGAATGACGAAGAATGGCATAGTAGACGCTTCCCCACTACACAAAAATTATGATGATTTATTGCGTAGTGGGTACCATGCAAGTGGGCTTGTAGTAGTTGCCCCAAGAGTGTTTAAAAAAGGCTAACGGCCGCTCTCCCAGCTTTCGCTGTGGCTGTTCTGCGCGTTCTGCGCAGGCCTGGCGGTTTTTTTAACGTACACACGAACATTACATAACTTTTCCAAGCAGAATCGCAAACCTAACTAACATTGTGAAGCCATGCTAATTTCCGTGTACATAAAAATGTGTAAAACCATTAACTAAAAGGAGAGCTACGCTCTACAAATAGGCGGTCAGATTATTATCCGCACGAGTAATCGTCGGATAAACAAATTAACGTTATCTATCACATTGCTCGACTGTATGTATGTATGTATGTATGTATGTATGTATGTATGTATGTATGTATGTATGTATGTATGTATGTATGTATGTATGTATGTATGTATGCATGCATGCATGCATGCATGCATGTATGTATGTATGTATGTATGTATGTATGTATGTATGTATGTATGTATGTATGTATGTATGTATGTATGTATGTATGTATGTATGTATGTATGTATGTATGTATGTACGTATCCCTTCGCTGCATTTGTGTACATCTGAGCGCTAGAGCCTGTTACCGCGCGCCTTAGCGGCGTCAAACCGTAAACAAAGTTCATCCTCTTTCCGTTCCATCGACCCGTTTTCCTCCAAGGCTGATCCCTTTATCTTCTCTTCGTTCTTTCATTTTTGTCTTAATACTGTCTTTTCGCGCACTTTTTTAGGTTCTTCGAGGTTGTGGGAAGCAAACAGCCGAGTTTTTAACTGTCGAACGCCTTCGATCACGTGATCCATCCCCCCCCCCCCCCCCCCGCACCCAGATCTTGTTATACGTGCTCCTCTATTCTCTTTATTTTATTTATTACTAGATTTTTTTTAAGCGCGAAGTTTGACTCGACAACTGCTGGCGATATTGCTTTTCCCAAAAACGACCAGCCGCTAAGTCGGCACGGTCAAAGTCTGGATCGCTAGAAAGTGGATACCGTGTTTTTCTTCGCTAAGGCAGCCAGCCCTTTTGGTGAGATTAAATAAAATGTTGAACGACGTTTTCTGATCAGCCGCAACTGGATCGTTTCAAATTTTTATTACGTATATTCTGCTGGCTAAAATTTATACGTTTCATTTTCTATGCGTTGTTCGTCTATTTCTATTTTTTCAAGAGTTGTGGTTGTTTCAAAGTCTTTTATGCAGTTTTCTTTGAAATCACAGCTTGAATTAAAATTTTCACAGCTCCATGCGTCTTTTCTTTTTGTATTGTTTCTTTCTTTTTTCATGTTGTGCTGGATACCTAACCTGATCTAACCATGAAAGCTGTTTTCTAGCCAACATTGATTGATATATTGTACTACAAATATGAATGTGGTACGAACTGTGCAAGGGTGTTGTGTCATCTGTCAGGAGATATGCCTCTAGTCCCAACAACCTTTTGTTTCTTGTATAAAGAAACAATAAAACTTTTTTTAAAATCTGTAAACTCGTAGTATTCACGGTGAATACTTGGGCATATATTTCAGTTTTGTCCACTTTTTTTCCTTGCTGAGGCTTTGCAGTACGCATCAAATTTCTGGTATTAAAATTAACTTTCGGAATGAGATAGGCAAAGCATATGCTCGAAAATCGGGCAAATACAAAGGGAGAGAGAAATAGATGAAAAGGGAAATGCAGGGAGGTTAAGCAAATACAAAGTGGCCAAAGTGGACACTTTTATGGCAATGAATACTTCGACATACTTAAGATTTTCCCCCGTGAACTTCACGGTGTCAAACATTTTTCTAATACAAAACAGAACTTCTCACACGAAGTAGACGAGAATTAAGCCTGGCGAATTTGGATTAAAAACGAAGTATTCATAAGGGCAGCTACCTCACCTGACTTATCTACAGTTCTGGATATATGGACCTCGCAGTGAATTTCTCGGTAGTAAGCCGATTTCTTGTATGAAATATAACTTCTACTGTGACGTGGGTGAGAAAGAAATCTGTTCAAAGTATCTTACATTGAATACTTCGGTGTGCTTTCAGTTCTGAACACTCTGTTCTTCGCCTGAAATTCTCGGTATGTATAACACTTCTGGTGCGAAACATGAGTTCTTGTATGAAGTAGACGGGATGTCTGCTGAGTGTTTAAGAGATGCTAAGTATACAAAGGCCATAGTTCCCAGTGAATACTTCTGCATAGTTTCATTTATCAATGTTCTTTTTGTTCTTCGCGTGAACTACTTGATATGAAGATATTTTCGGCGCGAAGCATAACTTCTACTCTGGAGTGGACGAGAAGAGTCCCCAGAGTTCGGCAAATGCGGAGTATACGAAGCCCAATGCATGTTGCAATGAATACTTCGACATACTCTTTTTTTGGCTCTAGGCACTTCGACTTCGGCGAAAACTTCCCCTCGGTACGAAACAGAAGTTCTGGAATGAAGCAGAACTGCTGGTATGAAGCAGACGGTAAAGTCTGCTCGAAGTTAAACACATATGCGAATTGTGTTGAACTGAAAGCTGAATTACTGCTGCGCATTTTGAAATATGAACACTCCGTTCATGGTAACAACTTCAGTATTGTTTTCGGAAGTGATCATACGAATTCTGCTACATACTTTCAATAATGGATGCTTAACCGTTCACAAAGGCTTGTCGTCTGTCTTCAATAAACAAAACTGCGTCCACATTCGTTTCTCTAGAAGCCTTCTGTTTGTGGCAATACGTTTCGTTTGGTTCCGTGATCGACTTACGGGAATTCCACGTCTCACAAGCCAACACTTCATTATCAGAAAATCTTGCAACAGATCTTGAGCCTGTTGATTGTAATGGCGCAAGCTCTCACACACACGAACGCCTCGATTACCTCTGAACATTATCCAAAGCAGCTGTGGTAGATTTGGCGAGCGCGACATCGACAACGTTATGTTGCCATAGTTCTAAAGCTAGTTCATAAAGCAAGCGGTGTCTTTTGTACATTGAAAAATGCCACTGTGCTACATCAAGGATCCACTCCCTTGTTTTGTAAAACCCAAGGCACGCTTTCAGTTGACCGGCGGGCTTTCATATACATAAAATCATGTCCGCGTTACCACCACAGATTACCACCACGCATTTAGGATACGTAGAATGTAGAATGGTTTATCTCGATACTCTGTACCTGGGTGGAGTAGGCTATCATACTCGATAATTAACAGCTCCGCAAGAGATTCTCATATAATGCTTACCCAGCTGGACGCTATAATTGGTTAATTACACGTCGCGTCCCATCCGTCAAAACCGCAAAAGCAGAAACCGATCGACATGAAAATTAACATCGTACGTTCGCTATTAAAAAAATGACGAACACAATAAACGCCGCTAAACAGCTCTCCATCTGTCGTTCATACGTCTGTAGCTTCGCATTGCGCAAAGCCAGACGCGGGGGTTGGGCTTTCGGACGCAGGTGCTCAATAAAGTTCGCCATCAATCACTCGAAGCACAAAAGCGCGCCTTCACAAAAGGCCACACATATTTCACAAACAAACAGACACATCATATCGAGAATTGAAACCGAAACCTTTACCCACCTGCCCGTGTCATGGCGGCGACTGCGTGTGCTGCGCGGTTGCTGAAACGACCTGCAGATGTTTCGTCTGCTACCGAGGCCGGACGTCGTCTGCTAACGCAGCTAGAGCGCTTCGCGAACCCACCCAGGATTCCTTCGTCTGCGCCACGTTTCTTCTATTTTCATCCGTTTATTTTTTCTGGCTTTGTCTTTGTCTTCTTCCGTCTTGCTGCTTAACGCTTCGGCTTTGCGTCGTCTGTTACCGGCCCCCCTCTCTCTTTTTTTGCATCTTCGTTTTCCCTTTAGTGTTTTCACTTCGGCTTTGGCTGTAGCTACTTCTGGCTCCTGTTTTCTCTAGCTGCACTTCGGCTTGCGTCATCTGCTACTATCGCTTTTTCTTCTACATCGCCTGTGCCCTTTAGTGCTTTCACTTCGGCTTTTGCTGGCTTCGCTTTTGTCTAGCTTGTGTTCCCCATTTTTTCCCCCCCTGTCATATTCGCTTCATGTCGGCTTGTCTAGTTTTCTTCGCTTCCTTTCGCTTCCACTTATTTCTTCCTAATCACGCCTTTGACCCACTTAATCAGCCTCCGATGCGAACCTTTGCTCGCCTTTCTCTGTCTTTTTTTTTGTCTCCTCTTAGCTTCGACTTTGTCTTCTTTTGGTACCCTTTCCCATTCTTGCTTTGCACTGGCTTGTCTCGTCTTCGTTACCTCTCTCCACATCGTCTTCTTTTTTTTCTTTTGTCATAATGCCTTCGACTCGCTTCATCAGCCTCGAATGTGCGTCTTTGGCGCCCTCTTTTTTTTCTTTCTTGCTTCTCTTGGCTTTGACTCTGTCTTCTTTCCGTACGCGCCCTTCCAACCACCACCACCTCCGCCACGAGGGGTGTGGTTCGGGTGCGGACGTCGGTCATCACGTGACGATTATAAAGAAAAGAAGGCTTCGACCCTCGTGACCGCGTTTGCTCTTTGATAAATTAAAACGACGTACGCCAGGGAGGGATTTTATGAGCCCTGACAAACTGCCGCGAATCACGAGCGGAGAACCGCGCGCGGATTTATATCTGCAGTCGTAGGTACTCTGGCGGCTGTAAAATTATTGCCCGTAATTTGCCTTCTGTTTTTAGGTAGCGACAAATCTTGGTTTGCCTTGAAAGACAGCATGTCTCAAATTTAAAGGACAGCTAGCCCACGGAACATGATGATGCAAGCAATCGTCATGTGTCCCAGAAAATTGCATGTCTGAAATTGAAGGGACTGCACGGAACATGTTTTTGTGACAAATCTTAATTTGTCTCAGAAGATCGAATTTCTGAAAATAAAAAAACTGCTAGCTCACGCAACATGATGTTGTGACAAATCTTAATTTGTCTCAAAAGATTGAAAGTCTGAAAATTAAGCTACTACTAGTTCCCGTAACAAAATGTTGTTGCGACGAATCTACATTTGTCCCAGCAGATTACATGTACGAAAATTAGAGTACAGCTAGCTAAATAGTGTGATCATTGCAGTGAGAATAAATTGTTTGTCTCAGAACACTGCGTGCTTGAAAATTAAGGGAATGCTAGCTCACGGAACATGATGTTGTGACAAATCTTAAATTGTCCCGCAAGGTTGCATGCCTGAAAATTGGGGCACTGTTAGTTTATGAAACAAGATGTTGTTTCAGATGGTAACGCGTCTCCTAGTCGCCTTGTATTGCACTTGAACTCCCCAACACTGTTTCAAAGTATTTTTTTAACTTTGTAGGCATAAGCATACAAATGTTATAAAAAGCACTGACTGCAAATGAGAAAGAGCCACATTAGGCGGTCACTTATCTGAGTGGCAGAGCTAGATTTCTGAAAATATTTAAGATAAACATTCAGTTGTTTTTTGAAGTTCAAATAGATGAACTGTTGCTAAGGGCCTAACTTTGTGTAAAGAATGACAGAAACCGTTATGTGACGAAGCATTGAAGCGTCGTGATTTTTGCATTTCAAGTTCCTTGACATGTTCAAGATTATTTTTATTGTCCATTCGGGTATTCAGTCTCAAATAAAATTGGAATGACGATTTATTAAGTGCACCATCTCCCCTTAGTCTTTTAAACGCAGCCATCTAATTGTAATCCATATTAGTTCATTCTTTAACGAACTCCAGCTCTTCTCCAGCTCCCTTCGTTTAATACATATCTGGCGTCATTAACAATAGCCACTTTACCATGCGCTGCTCCAATTAAATTTAGAAGTGCAGTTGCACACTAAGCTCTTCTTTGTCCAATTAGTTAATTAGTGCTTGCGAAATGATCTAGGACAAGAAACTTAAGCTCTCCTTGCAGTAAAAGTCTAACACATAACTCAGATGTCTAGCATCGAGTAATATTCAATAAGCTCACTTTATATGAAATTACAGAATAGACACATTTGTTTTTACAATGATAATAAAGCGGCACCCTCTCTGCAGCAAAATATAGTTAATGAATATTTTGTTAGTCATCCTTCTGCGAAGCTTATGCAAGACATTCAACTGCATCGCAAGAGGAAGTTTTACCAAAAACAACAAAAATGTAATAGAGAGTATTACAGTTTTTTTTATGTAACAAGCTTGGCAACAGTTAACACAACACCCACCTATATAAGTGATCCAGTGTCAGTACGTTTTATTAAAACATTTTATCCCAGTCTAGTTTTTCAGCTCTGATAATTTTCTCTCTGTAGAGTTGTTTTAAGAGCAATTGACAACTTTGGTCGACGATTCTAAAAGATATTTATTTTAATGACACAATATATGCGATGTTCTTGTTTTTGCTGTTCTTTAATAACAGCTATGTCAAACCCGGATATATCAAATCTGAAGGTAATCACAAGATGGTTCTGTACACTCTTAATTGGGGTCCTGGTTAAATGCTGGCTATATCCAGGAAACCAGACGAAAAATGTCCGGTTTCTTGGCTATATCTAGCACTTTAAGCGGGACCTGATTAAGAGTGTATAGAGGAAATTCTACACATTAAATATTTTCTATGTCGGAAATATATTCAAGGATATGTTGCAACTGTTCGATATACTAACTAATTCGTTATATGTTGTTTTTGGTATATGAGGGCCTTCCCAATATAAGCCAAAATTTGGCACTTCACATGTTAATAGCCAAACACATGTTTTTTTTCCCGATGTATTAGTCTCTCTTATTTAACGATGTACAGATATTCATTTGTAGGACGTTTGCTAATATTTCAATTTTATTAAGTTTAGTACGTCGCGAAGACCCATCTCTTGCTCTTCAAGCGTAGCCCGCCTTTTTGCAACACGTTGATTAAAGAAACTTTTCGCGCGCTAATGAATAGTCGTTCTTCTGTTATTCTCCTATTAATTTCCTCGGAGTAGATCACTTTTCTGCTCCCTTTTTCTCAGCACCTGCTTCTCATTGCCTTCTACTCCCGTTTTTTTCCTTAACAAGCAGGGAATGTAGAAGCAAAAATACCACCTCAGTGTTGCTTGAATACTTAGAGACTCTTTCGCTTGTGCACTTTTGACCGGTTTGTTTGTAACGTTACACAGAAAGGAAAGTTCTGACCTGCTAATCGATACGTCTGCTAGCCTCTATTTCAGTGTTGGAGTACATCTCTTTTAAACTCCTTTTTCTTACTCTTCTCTTCTACTCTCTTTTTTCTTTTCGCGAGCGACAGTGTTTGTAAAAAACAAGGCTCCCCGCTTTGGACAAGTTTTTACTGAAACGACAAGCTTACTGAGCGTTTCTGCATCTTTCGAGCGTGTTTGTTTATGACATCCCGCGGAGAAAAAAACAAGAGGTTTGTCCTGCTAATCGATGCGCCCGCTTTCATTTGTTTCTGCGTTGGGAGTAAATCTCTTTTTAACTCCATTTTTTCACCCTAGCCTTTTTTGTCCACTTTACTCGCTTTCTCTCTCTGTTGCTCCGTAGCGACTGTTTGCCGGTATGAACGAAACTCCCGTTCGATGCACGCTCATGAATAATTGAAAGAGGGCGGTAGAATACAGGGGCTAACTCGGGTGCATTCGACCATTAGGCCTAAACGACGCGATGTCATGCCATATCTTGCTCGAAAAATCGTCTGCTGCGGACTTCGTCTGCCGAATGCAATATTGCGATAGAGATCATATACGTCGAACTATTCGCGGTACCGCGTACTATTGCGTAAGAGGTTTGAACTTTAACAGACTGGCAATTGCTCCAGTGTGTTGTGTCTCCATATCGAAGATTATTGACATATCCACAGTTCCACAGAAGTAGTAAAAAGAGGGGCAACATGAAGAGAAAAAAAAGAAGAGGCACTGTTGCTATAACAGCGCGCAGACAACATTCATTAGCCTACATGACATAGCTAACCGCTGGCAACGCTTGTCCTATTTCCGTGGCGCATACCCACTAGGAACTGAAAACACTCCCCGGAAGAAAAACCTCGAACCTTATACTGCTCCGCTGTTTAAAAAACACATGGCTGATTCCCTCTGTCATAGGAATCGGTATAACACGAAAGTGAAACGTGCCTTCACAGAAGAAACTGAGCGTTTATTAATTGTGCATTGTGTCCACCGCAAGGGCGAAGGGAATGAATGCTATGCCAACAAATTTGTAATGTCACGCGAACAACGGCAAGCAGCTCCAAACATGACGCTCTGCTCAATCAGAAAGGACGTACGGAATGAACATACACAGGATGAGCGCGACCTAACAATGGTCACAGCTTGACACTTAAAGCGCGCTGTAAAAACACAAAGGAGGACGCACGAAACGAACGCACCAGTATACACTAGACGAGCGCGAACTAAAAACTGTCACAGTTGTAACTTCTTTATGTGTCGGCGGTGTGCTCCTTTCGCAAAAGCGGTCGCTGCAGTGAGCGAAGTGACCTTCGTGCCCTCCGTAACTTGCGGTGAGAGCACGAGACCGTACAAACCACTCCCATCGCTAGATAAGCGCGCGCGCATCGCAACGCGCGGGGCGACATACGATCTTCAAAGCACGCCCTTTTAACCCGTCGCGCCATCTCGCTAGTGATGACGAAAACACGCTGAAGCCAACGAGCTCTGAGTACCACCAACGGCAAGTGGTGTACATAAATAGCTAGCCGTTAGTATGCTCAAGAACGTGTTCTTTGTGGCCGAGCTGTTTCGCGCCGTGCGATCAGGAGCGAGGGGTCGTATAGGTTCGACTCCCGGCACCGGAATTCTTTCTTCTAGTTTATTTTTTTCTTTTTCAATCTGTTAGTGTATATTTTGCAACGTCATATCCGTGACGGAAATACGTCAGTGGAGCCATGGTGGACCCCGGCATAAAACGCTTTCTTGTTAAAAGATGACAAGGGCTGCTTCCCCTGTCGAGAAAATGGGTGTAAGCAAAGCTTTTCGTGGGTGCACAGCGGATCTTGAATTCGTTGAGGTTACGGGCGGAGTAATCTTCCTTTAAAGCTTCAAACCATCGCGTCGTTGTTCGTCGTAACGAATCGCCCCGACGTGTAACATGTAATAAAACCACAACTCGTCACACACAATGTCGCCGGCCACGAAGCTCACGTTGAGGAAGTCGCGTTGAAACATGGCCGTTGCACTGGGATTTCGTATTCCCTCAACTCGGGATCCGTAGCTCCTCTTCGACGTATGACGTCGGCTTGAGCGTCCCTCGCGCAGGGATCGCACGTCCACGACGAGCACTTTCTCGGTTGAGCTCGCGCTGCAGTTGATGAAACGCCACCTGTTAATCGACGGAATGCAGGACGCGCGGCCGTGCTATTCCAACTCGGACACTTGATCTGATGCGAGAGAAGCCCTGCTGAGCGCGCGCCAACCCTTCCTTCCATGCGAGTCACTAAACTAGCCGGAACGGCGGCGACGTTGACAGGTCAACAGGTCAACAGGTCTAATTATAGCACAATCCCCACACGTGTTCGGTTCTGGGAGCAACTATAGCATTAACGCGATAGTGTAAAAGAGCTCGTTTCGCACAAATACCGGTGTCGGTGTTCGGCGGCGTTGGTTGCGAGCGAAGAATCATCATCTCGTCCGTGACTTGAAAATCGAGAAAGCTGCAAATAAAATAAAATAACAAGAAACTTTTGTGCGAGTGAGAATCGAACCCATGCCGTCTGCGTGGCAAGCAGTTCTTCTGCCACAGAGCCACCCTATTGCTTGAAACTGCTTCAAAAAAAAAGAAAAAAAAGGAAAAAAACCGGCAGATCCCACGCACTGTGAGAATCGATGTAATGCGAAGCAGCCAGCAAGAAGCAAATCATGCTGTACGTAATATGCATATCATTATTTACATGTTAGGACCTGTCATTTGTGTTCATCACACAGTCACGTCGCGCAATACAAATTTTGGTGTATATCAAGCCAGCGAACTTGACGCAAGCGCACCCTGAGCGTGGCATGTAAATGGCATTGTAGATGACATGCATGCCAAGATTTTCATGTTACCACCTGCCACTTATGTTCGCTTAATTTTTTACCTCGAATCGCAGCGATACGCGAGACCAATCTGCCTCCGTTTCGCATGCGTTCGTATTCTCGCGCTTTGCGCATCGTGCAGACGCCATCCGCGTTCCAGCGTTTAAATTGACGGGCACTTTCAATTCCAAAGTGTGTTCCTCGAACGCCTGTGCCCACTGAGACGGGGTCGGTCAGAATGGAACGCGATGCGCGCGTCTCCCTCCTTGCATGATTAGAGACGCCGGGCACCGCGATGCTACGCAAGCAAAGCGCGAGCGCTGAAGAGTCCAACGCGACCGGCGTCCGTTTTGCGCGTCCCGGCGCCCACCTGGCACCGTGCCAAGGCACGGCTGGAGGGACGGACGGACGGACGTGAGCATGAGACATTAAAGGCTTTCGCCTTAAAAATTTGGTGTATATCAAGCTAGCGAAACAGGCCACGATAGTGTCATGAGCGTGGCATGCAAGTCATGTTGCACATGACATGTCATTATTTCCATATTATCACTTGTTATTTATGCTCGTCATACAATCACGTCACTCAATACCAAATTTGGTGAATATCAAGCTAGCGAAACGGCCCCGAGAGTGTCATGAGCGTGGCATGCAAGTCATGTTGCACATGACATGTCATGATTTCCTTATTACCACTTGTCATTTATGCTCGTCATACAATCCCGTCACTCAATACCAAATTTGGTGTATATCAAACTAGCGAAACGGCCACGATAGTGTCATGAGCGTGGCATGCAAGTCATGTTGCACATGACATGTCATTATTTCCATATTATCACTTGTTATTTATGCTCGTCATACAATCACGTCACTCAATACCAAATTTGGTGAATATCAAGCTAGCGAAACGGCTCCGAGAGTGTCATGAGCGTGGCATGGAAGTCATGTTGCACATGACATGTCATGATTTCCTTATTACCACTTGTCATTTATGCTCGTCATACAATCCCGTCACTCAATACCAAATTTGGTGTATATCAAACTAGCGAAACGGCCACGATAGTGTCATGAGCGTGGCATGCAAGTCATGTTGCACATGACATGTCATGATTTCCATATTATGACCACTTGGCATTTATGTTCGTCATACAGTCACGTCACGCAATACCAAATTTGGTGTATATCAAGCTAGCGAAACCGGCCGTCAGCGCGCCATGAGCGATCGAGGCATGTAAATCATGTTGTACATGACATGCAGGTCATGATTTTCATATTACCACCTGTCATTTATGTTGGTAATGCAGAAATGTCTCATCGTACCAATTTTCGGATATATCAAGTTAAGAAAACGGCCTCAGGAGCACTATGGCCATGGCGTGTAAATCATACTTTTCATGACAAATTAGTCATGATTTTCATGATATGGCCAGTCATTCATGTTTGTCATACAGTCATGTTATGCCATACCAATTTTGGTATAAATCCCATTAACGATACGGCCAGGAGAGCACGAAGTCGTAGGCAGATAGATAGATAGATAGATAGATAGATAGATAGATAGATAGATAGATAGATAGATAGATAGATAGATAGATAGATAGATAGATAGATAGATAGATAGATAGATAGATAGATAGATAGATAGATAGATAGATAGATAGATAGATAGATAGATAGATAGATAGATAGATAGATAGATAGATAGATAGATAGATAGATAGATAGATAGATAGATAGATAGATAGATAGATAGATACGCTCAAAGTCGCCGAAGTTCGCTAAGAAATGCTTCGCATTTAAAAAAACGCTATATGAATGTCATGTAGTGGAAGGAGTCTCCTTAACGCATGTAATATTGCGTGGCAGAAGCGTAGAGTCGCACCAGGCGTCAAAACATGTGAGTTGCGCAACGAGTGGGTGTTTTAAAGGCCTACCCATTACAAACCGCTCAGACATATTTAATCATCATCAGTTGCAAAAGCACCACGAAAGTGAGCAGCTGCGTAGGTTCACGTGTTGCCTCACGGACGCGTAGTGGGCCCTTCGTTGATTAGCAAAAGGAAGAATTCTGGAGTAGTCGGCCGTGCGCAACTGTGCTTGAAGTAGACATTTTAGGACAGTCTTAAATGGCCAATGTTATGTGCACAGTCGTTCGTTTTCTTACGGCATGGTTGAGGCATGCACCGAGAACCGAAGCCAGACCAGCAATTGAGAAGGCAATGCGCATGGGGCCCGATTAACGCTATCGCGTTCAACTTTGAAGGCCAAGCTCAAGCGTCCTCCAACTTTTTATTTCGGCGTGACCATTATAACGCCTACGCAGGCTAGCCAATACAAGCTTCTTATTTGGAGTACCGTGTCGTACACATGGGGAAGCGGTGAGCCGTTCCGAATGAGCAGGTTCAAGAATGTTCAAAAAAAGGAGTCAAGCAATACAGATGTACAAAGCACTGTACTATTTATGTTTAGATGGAATGGCATTTTTCTGTATTTTTCCTGTTTAGAAGATATTTATTTACACTATGTACAGCGCATGAATTATGCGTGACATACATATCAATAAGACTACGAAACCACCATTGTAATAAGGACCGATTCGTGATCCGGGAAGCAGCGATGCCATTTCGCAGAAGCGAAGACGTGGTACCAGTTACGAAGCGAGGTTTTGAACTATTACAAAGACGCCCAACGAGAAGGAAAGACTCAACTACCAAACATCTCGAGGAAGAAACAACACCCGCACGAAACTGTTAATCTAGATCGCAGGTACGCTCAATTTCCTGTCTGCATTTTTCCTCGTAACCAGGCTTGCGAAGGCAGTTGTGGTCCTTTCGGGCCTCTGAGCAACTTCCGAAACTCGCGCTGTTCTGGGAGGTGATACAGGGTGGACAAGAAATAAATTTATGTGGCTACACCTTGGGGTTACACTCAGTGTGAAAACTGTAGGAAGCGCAGGGCAGTGATTCGTCTGCCCATCTGCGACGGTTGGCGTTAACGGACAAGCGCGCGCTGGCGTTTCAAAACGTGTAGCCTTGATCGGCGTCCATGGCGAGAAAAAAAAAAACACCTTAATTTGTGATGCCGCGGCGCCCTCTTTCCTCCACCTTTTCCTCAGCTTATTTCCCTCCTCCTCACCCTCACTTCCATGTCCCCTTTGGTGTGTGTACCTATAGACTATTTTACGGGTGGGTTTCAGTGCCGCCATATTGGACTGTTAACCTTTGTGTTCTGCATCTTTAACAACTTTAACGAACAGTGTTACGGCAGACGCATACGCATGAAAACGGTTGGGTTGGAGCATACGAACTTTCACGGCCTTATTAATTCATTTCGCAATATACAAAAACAAGAAAACATCGGCTTAACAGCCCAAGATGGCGGCGCCCACATGTCTTAGGTAAAATTGTCTATACACGGCTATGCTGTGCTTTACCCTCCTCCTCATTCTCACTTCTCTTACCGACCCCTGGCTATACTATGCTACACATGGCTATGCTATGCTTTACCCCCTAACCTTATCCTTCCCCTCCTCCTCAATCACATCACTATACATAGTTGTGCCAGCGTGACAACCGACAGGACACATTAGACGCCACAGCCCGGGTGCCTAAAGTACCCTACACTCAAAACTGGGCCTCTTGTAAGCGAGAACATACGTTAGCGCCAGGCCCGTAGCCAGGAGGGGGGGGGGGGCTAGCCCCCCCCCCCCACCCCCCCAAATTCGGATTGAGGGGGGGGGGGGGGGTGTTTTAGCGAGAATAAATAATGAAAATAGAAGGGTGTCAAGGTTTTCAACAGGTGCCCCTCCCACCCCCCCTCCCCCCGAAAAAAATTTCTGTCTACGGGGCTGGTTAGCGCCAAGCCATGATTAGCCAAGCCGGGGCTAGCTAGGAGACCACCAGCAGAGCTGTGACTCAACCTTGCACCTCTATTTCAAGCTACCCACATTTTTTAAACGTGTACATTTAGAGCGTTCTTTACTATCTTTTGACTCGGACGGCAACCGTTATCCCACGGAGATAAACGCTTCGGGCAGCTCCAAGTTAACCTTTTACGTGTGTGTGCCTGACAGGCACTGCACGCTGTTGCTAAGAGCGATAAAGCCATTGCGCAGCACTGAAAAACATCGATTTTTTAAATGTTGCCTGAGGGGTAACCTTCTCTTCGGCCGTGTTCTTATACAGCGGTCCATTTGTACTTACACCGTCAGCACA
The DNA here is from genome assembly GCA_030522465.1 of Rhipicephalus appendiculatus. Lineage (NCBI taxonomy): Eukaryota > Metazoa > Arthropoda > Arachnida > Ixodida > Ixodidae > Rhipicephalus > Rhipicephalus appendiculatus. Next base: position 218,102 of record JALIZH010032781.1, on the reverse strand, counting down.
CCCTTTGCTGTTCTCTTGCTTTTCCACTTGCTTAATTTAGTTAACATTATATTTTTTCTTGCTTGGAAAGCCGTGCAGTTGCAACACCCCTAATGCTTCCTATCGGTATATCTTTGACATGTAGTGTTTAAAAGCTCGGCATCGTTTTTAGCCTTGTACGTACGCGCTGTGACATTTGAAAGAAGACCGACGACAGTGGCCAGGCTCTTTTCCGCTAAGTAATGTTCTTTTCAAATATACGTTTTTAAAGATCAGTAGCGTCGTACCACTGGTGCGTTGCGCAATATGCCCAACGATGTCAAGGTTGCCTGCGCTATTCTACCATTTCCTTTAAGTTCAATCGATAAATCAATCGATAATAGATCGACACGTTTCGCAAACGTTCGACCGATGCCCCGCATTCAAGTTCAGTCCCACTGTTGTTGGAAACATTTGACTTTTGAGTCCCACATGTTACATGGTCACACGCTGTCCACGTGTTGTCCCAGTTACGCAAGTACCAGCGATCGTTCCTGGCGACTTCATCGTCGTTTATTGTTTTTTTTAACATAGCGCTCGCTCAAATTTAGCAGCGTAACTTCACTGTGACCGTGACATTCGGAAGGGCAACGTGGCCCGAGGTGAAACGTCATGTATGACGTCAGCAGTAGAGTGGCACGTTGCTGTCGACTCTAGTTCTGGCAACAGTGACGTAGACGAGACAGAGAGAACCACCAAGTGGCATGACGTTGCTTAGCGGACACCCCCAGTGACACGGACCAACCAGTGACACTGGCGAAATGGCGATACGTGTGGGGCTAAAACACGGAGGCTAACAAAGTAACTAGAGAAAAGGTTTAGGACCACGCAGCGTGCGATGGAACGTAAAATGATAGAAATAGCGTTTAGAGATAGGAGCATGGCACAATGGGTCACGGAACAAAAAGGGGTTGCAGATATCCTGGATGACATCAAGCGAAAGAAATGGACCTGGGCCGTCTACGTAATGCAAACAGACCACCGGTGGACAGTAAGAGCTACATAATGATAACCAAGGGATGGGGAACGCAGTCGAGGAAGGCAGAGAATTATATGGAGTGGCGAACTTATCAAGTTAGCAGGGATAAAGGGATCCAGCTTGCACAGGGTAGGGGAAGCTGATTAATGGGGGACGCCTTCTTCCTGCAGTGGACTGGAACAGGCTGAAAAGGATGATGATGATGATGATGATGATGATGATGATGATGATGATGGTGATGATGAGGAGGAAGAGGAGGATGTTGATGATGCGAGACCAGACAGAAATCATTAAAATTCTGTTGGTGTTATCCCTCCCCCCCCCCCCCCTCTCCTTGCACGGCTCTCTCAAGAAGCAAAGTAGATAGAGACACACCACAGCTTCGTGGGTGGAGCTTGCCCTTGTTTACCGGTGTAGCAATTTGGCATTGAAAATTTGCCTTTGAAACCATGATGCCGTATCCTAAACAACGCCGGTTGTTTCCCAGCGGAGAGCGGAAAACGATTTAAATGGCCACTGATCTTGCGGTTTCCTTTGCTAGAAGGGGGTTTCTCCGCAGCAATTTTATGACTGTGGCGAAGCACCTCCTCCAGGGAATGATGTGACAAAATTAATTCTTAAATAGTTAGAGCCACAAATTATGCGATTAACTTTCAAGGCGGCACAAATGACGACTTATCCTTTGATACCGTGTTCAAAATGGCATAGCGTGTTGTCCGATCGAGCTATTAAAATAATCACTGCTCTTGCGCTTCTTTTTACTAGAAGGTGGTTTTTCCGCATCAAGCTTATAACTGTGGTGAAGCATCCTTTTCAGGGTTAATAGGAATGACTTCTGAAGTGGTCCGAAGGTCGATATTTCCATTTTAGGGGCGAAGCTCCTAAGGGTGTGGGTCTGTCCCTCCTCTGTAGTTGTAGTAGTAGTAGTAGTAGGTAGGTAGGTAGGTAGATAGCCACGTATAGTGGAATGTACCCACTCCACGTGATAAAGATGACGATGACGCAGTATAGTGGAATGTACCCACTACACGTGATAAAGATGACGATGATGCAGTATAGTGGAATGTACCCACTACACGTGATAAAGATGAAGTATAAGCGCGTTCCAGTATAGTGGAATGTACCCACTACACGTGATAACGATGACGATGACGCTGATGACCATGAAGTATAAGCGCGTTCCAGACCACACATTCTCTTTCTGCCATGGATGAAAACGATCGAGCTTCGCCCACTCATCATCATTCACTTCGTGGATATGGCGTGATTTTTTTTCTTCCTGGACTTGCTGGAAAACGCGAAACACTTCCTATAAGTTACCGAATATTCACTGGATTCACCTTTTTTTCTTTATTTGTCTGTTTGCTGGCTATTCAGTCGGAATTGCTTCCATTGGCTATATTACCGTTTTAAAGACGGAATGCATAAAAGAACGTCATTTCAACTCAAATGAAAGACTATACGAGGTTTGGTGTCGACAAGAGCGTTGTGAAATTGAGTCGGGATCTGATATGAGATTTCCGTTACAAAACGATTGGAGAAAAGGGAATACAACGCTATTTTTGAAATGTTAGCTCTTCTTTTTGTTCCCGATATGAGGTTTCGGTTACAAAACGATAGAAAGTCAAAAGTTTTCGGAAAGTGCTTTCTCTCTCTGTCTTCTTTTTTTTTTTCTTTAATTTTCCCGCCGCCGGCAATATGTTTCCAATTCGGGTCGAAGGGCTCAGATGGAGCTGACAGCTCGAAGTTGCGCCAATGACTTTTCTCTTTCTTTCTTTCTTTCTTTCTTTCTTTCTTTCTTTCTTTCTTTCTTTCTTTCTTTCTTTCTTTCTTTCTTTCTTTCTTTCTTTCTTTCTTTCTTTCTTTCTTTCTTTCTTTCTTTCTTTCTTTCTTTCTTTCTTTCTTTCTTTCTTTCTTTCTTTCTTTCTTTCTTTCTTTCTTTCTTTCTTTCTTTCTTTCTTTCTTATACCCAGTGTTCGGTATAACCAAAATCTACTTTTTAGAAACAATCAGTTAAATGTCAACCGTGCCCACTTAGACAACGATAGCGTAATCATAAATGCGAATTAACAAATAAAACACTAATAAAAGTGTTTGTTAATAACTTTTCTAGCACAAACGTAACGGTAAAACGCCTTGGCGTATCTCCATTCTTGTGAACCCTCGCGTACTATAAGCAAAAAATTGTTATTACGATAAATAATGGTATAAACCGTGTTTTCACACGTAATATGCACTTTCTGTGAGGTGTTCGTGAATACTATGATGATATGAATTGGCGATTGTCGTTAAATTTGCTGAATAAGGGCGTCGATGAAATCGCGAATTGAGTGACTTCTTTGTTCGAGTCGATACCGGTCCTGCCTCTCAGCTCACTCCGCTCGAAGACAGTCTTCTACCTAAGAGTGGTGGGGCTCATGGTGACTTTGGCGATTGCTAATTTCGCATGGCTTTTTTTACGATCAATACAATTGGTTGAGAAGAAATAGAAGCAGGCAAAGAAATTGGAGGCACACCTAATCCTTGACTGCCTCGTAGCAGCACTCGTACGTCGGCATTTGTGTGCCCTGGGGTATTCCTCGGTTTGTGTTTATAGAGAACTAACAGAGAACGATGCCAAGGAAAGTACAGGGGATGTTATTAGCAGTAATTGTAATGTAAATGTGAAGAAAGAGAAGTGGACGGAAAGATAACTTGCCGCGGGCAGGGACCGAACCTGCGACCTTTCAATGCCACGTTGAATATCAATTCTACGTTGAAGAACCAGCAAAGGTGGGACGCTGCGTGCGAGGTCATGCGCAAGATGTCTATAAATGACATTCTGAGAGCGCACAGTTTTAGAACAGGGTTGGTATCGTTAGCGTACGTTAGCGTAGTCACATGATGTGAAAGTCACATCATGTGACTTTCATATAACCCCGTCACTTGGTCACGTGACATTTGGTGCCACTCTGGTTGGGGCCAATGCTGGATTTCATTTCATATAAGCCTTTCACCTTAATAAATCCAAAGAGGGCATATTGAACTTCATAGCAACATCTTGTACCAACGAGCCCAAAGCATCTACATTACCTGGTCTGGGCTGCCGCGCAGATCTTTGCCACTTGTTATGGCAGTGTTCTGTATTCGATAAAGGGCAAATGACCATACAGGCTTTACTGTGCACGAATTATCGTGAAGCGCTGCTCACGGATCCGAGCACGCTGCTATTATCCGGAGACTATGGAAGTCAGAGTGCCCTGATCATAGCGGTGTAGGGTTACTAACAAACCACATTACTGACCGCGCACCGCCTCAGTACAAGTGACTGCTACTTAATTTTGTGAAAACCCGGAGGTACCGTGAACAATTATCGTATTCAGGCAAAGTCCCGCCTACCTTCACAGTGGAATCACAGAATGGTGGGCGAGTTGGTTTGGGTTCATAATGAAGTGAAAAGGGGGCTGCGCTGGAACGAATACAAGGACGAGAAGACAGCGCATGTCCTGTCTTCTCGTCCTTGTATTCGTTCCAGAGCTGCCCCCTTTTCACTCCACAGTGGAATAGCGCCTCCCCGTTCCACAGTTCAGGACCTTCCATGCATCCTGGTTAGGGGTACGGTGATACGACGGCAATACTCACCCTGCCTGAATAGAGTCTCGGCGACCGTGGGCAACGGCGTGCGCCTCGAATAGCCGCCGATCACGAGCACGGGCCGGTTGTGGCGTTGTGAGAAGATGGAACTCCAGACATTGCCCGCCAGAGTCCCGCTGCCCTGGTTACGGCCGCGGTTGCCGCCTCCGGTGCTGCGTGAACTCTGGAACACGTTGAAACTGTCATGGAGGAATGTCATCGCCTGCCTGCGAGCGAAAAAAATCAATTGCTTAGACAGCTCAGTCTTTGGATCGAAACTGTGTGACGACAATGTATGTACGTTGCTCTCATAACAGCAAGCGAACAGCTTACGTTAGCTGATATTTGGCCAACGCTAGCTAACATGAACGAATAGTCCGAGTGAATATGACCTAAATGCATATCTATCTATCTATCTATCTATCTATCTATCTATCTATCTATCTATCTATCTATCTATCTATCTATCTATCTATCTATCTATCTATCTATCTATCTATCTATCTATCTATCTATCTATCTATCTATCTATCTATCTATCTATCTATCTATCTATCTTTATGTATGCGCTTAAGGATTAGACGAATGGAATATATGAATGAAGCTGGACTGTTTAACTCGTAGTTCTTGGACGGTCCGACAAGACAACCGGCTGGGTACCTCAGCCTATACTTACCCTTCAAATCCAGGGTCCCGTACAAGCGTGCAGTCCAAAGAAGATAGCCAGGCTTGATATCCTTTGATGAACTCTTGCTACCATTAAGGTGAAGTCGTTGGGGCGTGTCCGGACGATATAACTAGGAGGCGTAGCATTACTGCCGTCCTCTTGAACCTAGCGAAACGAAAGCGTGGCGTTGACGATCTGAAACGTTCATGTACACTCGATTGCGACCCGAACACGTGATTACTTAGTCCGCCAACTCAACTAGGTGATATTCAAGGAGTTATTCCGTGTCCGCTAGATGCCAGCAACGTTCAGGTCGCGATAAGTTCACGCGGAACTTTGCAGATGTGCGGCCAGAAGTCTGTGTAGCGTCTGTGGCAATCGAAGCTCTCTTCGAAGAAATAATGACAGATTTTTTTGTTTGTTCTGGAAATGCGCAGCATGTGGCTCAGAAGTTGCAGCCAACGTCTGGTAGCGGTACATTCAGACGCAGACGGTGCAACGCGAACGATGAAGTGACTTGAAGGCTTCGTGGCGTTCGAAGCCACTAGCCAAGTCCACAATCCATCTGACACCGTAGCCGACGAATCGAAGAAGAGTACAGAGACGGTGCTTCCACGTTCACTGTAGTCAGTCGTCGCCGGAGGGGTACACTTTCGATAGCCACGTTAATGGCGGCTTGCGGAAGGTAAACACGCCTCGAACGATTCCCGTTGTTTTTCGGACCGCCGCCCAGCGATCATCGGTTCGTATGCTGCCCACGTAATATTCTTCCAAGCACCGGACGCACCGTGCACCCATGTCATTTGACGCAGTAATATGCTCACGATGATATTACGAAGAAACTGCTGTCGAGTTTCTAACCGCGCAAAGTATATACTGTTACAAACAGTCACCAGGTGACCAAAAACAAGTCCAATCGGTGTGCTGAAGTTTCTTCATTTGCGGCCACTCTGTGTAGTCGTCAGATGTCAGGGTCGTCTGGAAGGCGAATACCATTTGGTGCCGTCGAAACGACCGGTATTTCTGAAAACCTTTAAATTTTGTCCAAGTACAGGGTACGAAGTTTTTTGAACAGGAGGGCTCACCTCTCGGCCAGAGGGTTAAGAACAGACACCAAGAGCAAACAACGTAACGTCGTAACGTAACTTCGTAAGAACTTCATCTGTTCTTAACCTCGGTTAAGAACAGACACCAAGAGCAAACAACGTTTTCTCAGCCTGCCGTCTGGTGACGTGCATGTTCTCACTACTGCCTTCGAGAACTTGGAGTTACTGACGTCATAAAGAATAGGTCTGGACAGGTGGGGTACCTATGGGTTCGCAGGTGTAGAAGTGTCGTCAATGGACTTTTTTCGCATCCTTTAGAGCTCTCGAAGCAGAAGTCACTTGCCCGAATTCACTGCACCGAAGCTACAGTAGACACTTGCCTGTGCACCGACCGATGATACACACATTACACTGTTTTCTGAAAACTCTGAAAACTCGTAGTTGAGGATGTCGTAAAGGGGACGTCTATAGAAAGATCGCTTTCCGGTGTCGTCACTGGGCGTTGTCCGAAGTCTAGAATACTCGATGGGAGTCACTTGTCCATGTTCAGTGCACCGAGTCGACAACAACCATTTCCCGGTGTGCCGTCTGGTGACGTGCGTACTCGCGTTGTCTTCTGGATCTCGGAACCGGTGACGGGTGGGTACACTTACAGAGGCAGAGCACTCTTTAATGCACACGTATAAGTCTCACTACTGGACTGTCTCCAAAGTCTATAGAACCCTCGAAGCAGAAGTCACTTGCACCCGTTCACTATGCCGAAACTCTAGCAGGTATTTCCCAAAGTATGGCATGGTTACGTGCACTATGGCGCTGTCTTCTGAACAGTAGAATCCGTGACGTCATAGAAGGCACGCCTAGAGAGGCAAACCACTCTTAAATGCACACGCAGAACTCTTGACGCATGAGTCACTTGCCCCAGTTCACTGGGCCGAATCGACTGTAGACATCTCCAGGTGTACCGCCTGGTGACGTGCGTACTCGCACTGCTTTCTGAATGCCGGAATTGGTGACGTCATAGCGGGCACAACCACGTAGGCCGGTCACTTTTGAATACTTACGTATAAGTGTCCCGAAGTCTTTAGAGCTTTCGACACAGGTGCCATTTGTCCCAGTGCACCGCGTAGAATCGAAAGCAGGCAATTCCCGGAGTATGTCTCGTGGCGTGCGCACTCAAACTGTCTTCTGGGCACCGGAATCTGTGACGTCATAGAGAAGCGCCGATGCACGATGCACGATGCACCGATGCACGCATCGGTGCATCGTCACTGGACTGCCGGTATGTCACTGCAGCCCTGAGAAAGGCGGTTTCGTAGCGTTAGCAGTTCAAACTGCCAGAATTTGCCAGTGGGTGCCGTTCCAAAAAGTGTGCGTTTTCCCCGAAGTGCCGTCCTCACATCTGGTGTGATTCTCTCGCACGCATGCACGCACGCAAGCATGCGACATGCGACACTTTGCGGCCGCGAACCACTGCAGTACAGCCCCCCCCCCCCCCCGCATTTGCATATCCCAATCTTCTCGTGTCACGCGAGAAACGCCGCGGTGTCGATTGGCGTGAACAAATATTGACAGACCGGCGCGAAGATGGCGCAAGGTTCCACCAACATTTTTTTACTATCTTACTCGGTTTTCGTGTTTCCCCAGGCGTTTTTTGTAACGCTATTTTCGGAGACATCTACACCTGTCACGATACGCGTGTGTGCACGTTTCTTTAACATTTTGTTCGTCTGCTTCACAAGCGCAGACGAGCTGAAAAAAAAAAAGAAGAAGGCAGAAGTACGATCCCGGCGCATTACCTTGAAGTGCGCACAGAATATATGCCCGTATGAATGTCGGAGGTCCATCTCACCCATTGGCAAAGTGCACGTATATAGGTACCATTTATCCGTAATCTATGTGCTACTCAGGCCACTAAATCTCTTAATGCGAGCTATTCCATTCAATAAAACATTCGATAAAATTTTCAGAGTGGAAGTCAGCACTTGCTTCGTGTCCACCATTCCACTGTCCCCGTTTTCAGTGCGCTGTTTTTTTACTAGTTATGGTAATTAAACACTGGTTTCTGGAACCAGCACAAAAAGAACATTCCCCGAGCTAGAATTGGGACAAAACAGCTCCAGCAATGTAAAGCATAGCGTACGCCCTGCTGCATGAAGATTTAATCAAGACGATTTATGCACTACAACAGGGTTCATTTTCTAAACAGTGTATAGTTTATGGAATACGTGCCTTATTGGCTAGCGTAAAGCTAACACCGGGTAGTGTTGGCTTCACTGTTTGGTTAGCATCGGTTCATTTTGGCTATCAGCTAGTAAAGAAATGCATGTGTAATACATCTTCCTTCTCACCTCAGCTAATGCGTTTAAATGTAGAGCAATGAAACCATCACACCTTCCCACAGACCTCGAAGCACGTCGTGCAATATTGTATACCCATAACGATCTGTGCTTCACTATTGCAAAATTCCGCTTTCCTTTTACGGTCGTCGCTTTCTCCATGTACTTCCACGTATCCATCACCCTCATTCACCCATACTACGAGGTACTTGTATTCGCTTGCCCTCGGTATTTCTTGGCCCTGTATGGAACACCGCCTGATCATTGGGATCATTGAATACCATCAATCCACATTTTTTACACTAATTTCTATTGGAGCTTTCACCATTTCGTTCCGCATATATCCGCTAGCCGCTGTATATCATTTCGACTGTCCGCAAATGAGACAATTTCGTCAGTATAAAAAAAACTCGCAGGGTATCTTATTCCACAGAGTTTCCTAATAACACACTAGGGGGAACTCTGGCGCTAGTGTCTATGGGAGCTGTAACGCACGGCGCTTCAGCCAGCATGGGAATGATGGGTAATACACGGATTTGTCTAAACTTCGTTCTTTCGGCTCCGTTTGGCTCCGCGAGGCCTGGAGCCGCTTTGTCGCAAGACGAAGTTCGGCAAATGTTCAGCAGTTTAGGTTCACCTCCTTAACCTTTAAGGGTAACCAGTTCAAATCGGCTTACGAAGTTCACAACGGGCCGTTCTTTCATCCGAAACAAAACCAAACCTCAACAATAAACAAAGCGTCCACAAGTGCGCCCGAAGCCCGCAAGCACGAAGACTAGGCAAATCCGCGTACTGTACCCATCATTCCCATGGTATTTGAACGATCGCCAAGCCAGAGTTCTCTCTAACAAATATTGAAGGAATCTCTGTGTCTTATTCATTCGGCTGAGACAACTCAAACGCGAAAGCCACCTTCCGTTTCTTCTCAGTCCATCTGTCGATACTCCCCCGCCCACTTCCGCAAGATTTTCTGCACGTAACGTGGTTTTGCACTGCCTCCCGGATCAGAGGCATTTGCAAGCTTTCTGCGCCTCACCAGGTTTTAGCGTTGCCTCCGTGATCGGCCCACGTTTGACCAAGCGACGATGTCATGTGATGGCACGACGTCATGCTATGTAACGTCATAGTGACTTCATGATTACGTCACAATTTTTGTGATACGTGAAGTCACGTTAACGTCATATGGCGACGTCATCACGCGATGATTATTAAAGACGATCGTCTTTCTTGGGATACTTCAACGCAGAAATTTTGGTCTGTCTATCTGTTTGTATGTCACACGATTCAGCCACCCGGTCAATGTTTAAGCACTTGCTGAAAGCCCAGCCATCTTGCACAAGCGGCTGCGTTCATACTTGTGAACATTGTCGATCCAAAACCAGATGTTACGCATATCTGAGGCGCAACATCAATACGTAAGTATTAGGTAGTGTGTTCCTCTAATAGAAAATACATATATACGTAATTCTAAACACCCTAGTGTTTCTTAGGCCGCGCTGAAAATGCGACGCTATGCACGAAAAAGCCTGGCAGTGGCCCTGGGTTCTGCACAAGCTCATGTTTCCCGATGCCACTACCAGATGGCGTCCATATCTCACGCAGCGCCTCCTCTATTTTATCAATGCCAGTCAGATGCGGCCGATTCCACATAGAAGAGGCGCTGTCTCAGGCAAGGCAAAACATAGTAGTACGGCCGGCAGAAGACTATTGTCTTTCGACGACATTTGCAGCGAAGGCCAATCTTTTTTTTTTTTTTTTTTTTTTTTTTTTTTTTTTTTTTTTTTTTTTGCGTCCCCCGTGTTGAAGCCGAAGGCGACGGTCAATTTCCTCGTTTGACGAAGCCCTGTAAAGCTTTCGCCTTAGTAAACTTAGAAGCTGCTGCCACATCATCTGTGTGACATGCCTGCCCAACTCCACTGTTATGTCTGCGTGACATGCTACGCCTTTTCCGTCAAGCACTGCCCTCTGGCAGTGGCAGACTGAGAACCGTACCTGCCTTTTCAAACCTGTACGGTACATGTATCTCGATTACGTCGACTTGTTTTTCGCACCTGCGTCGCGCAGCTCGGTCCGTAACGACCCCTCGAGCGCCGTCCAGGTGAGGCCTGTCGTTCGCGGCGCGCTTAGGAAATTGATATTGATTAGCTGAGAAAGTGGGTAGAGAGACAGAGAGATAGGAAACAGACGCAGTTGTGGGCGTCCGCATTGTTGTGGCGTGACACCCGTCAAGCAGTTCGTCCCCTGATACACTAACGGCGGTAAAGCGGCCCCAAGGCCAGACTTTTCCTGTCTTTCTTTTTTTTCTTTTGCCGAGAATAATGGCAATAGGGGGTTCGTTTTGTCTGCTGATCACTCCGGTGTCGTCTCTTTTATTTTATTTCCTGTTTGCTTTCGGCTATTAGATTCGCCTTCAGGCCGGTCGATACGAAGCGAATGCATAAATGAACGGATGCCTTCGCTCTCCAGAGCTGTTGTTCGAAGCCGAATGCGGGGGGGGACTTTCATCTGATCGACGAAGAATGCTGATACACCACAGATACATCGGAGTAGGCGGGATTTATTTTCCGTTGTTGTTGTTGACGGCATACAGCCTGCATAGCATCACTACTTTACGAAGAAGAATTGACATTCGGCCAAGATGGAATTGATTATACGCGTTGGAACGGGCAGCACCAAAAACGAGGACACAGTGAGGAACACACCGCAGCGCCGTCTCGAAGCTATCTTCATTAGAATGCCCACGGAATATTTATGACAAAATGTCGCAGTTTCGCCGCAAGGGGGAAGCAATGAATGCGATAGGAAGAAAGTGGAATGTCACTCGAAGATCGACGAGCAGCTCGATACTTGCAGCTTCCCGCTGAAGCACAAAGAAGGACGCTCGAAAAGGACGGGCAGGTATACGCAGGACGAGCGTGAACGAACAACTATCACTGTTGTTACGCCTTTGTGTTGCAAGTGTCAACAACGCAGAACCGACGTTCTAGATATTTCTCGTTGCTTTAAAGTAAGGCGCGCGGGATGAACCCTCCGCGTCTCCTGCCACGCGGTGGCGTCTGACGCAAGGTGCGGGCGCGGTTCTTTTTTTTATATTAATGCGATATCAATTATGTGGACACTCTCGCCTGCTTTTTGCCGTCGGCGTTGCCGTCATGCCCCGTATATATATATATATATATATATATATATATATATATATATATATATATATATATATATATATGAGCCACGAAGAACAATAATTCAGAAAAATATTTTCCGACGAGCGGAATCGAACGGGCGACCTTTCGCTCCACAGCGCATGGCGCTAACCGCTAGGGCCACAGAAGCGGACGTCATTCAGCATACTAACGGCGAGCTATTTATATACAACATTCACCGCTGTCGGTACGCCGATCTCGTGGGAATATCAGCGTGTTCTCTGCCTTACCAGCACAGCAGCGAGATGGGCCAAAGTGCGCTCTCGGCGCCCCACTCGTTGCGGTGCGTTGGCTCCCCCAACTTGCACTTGGCCTTCAGGGCGTAGTCGCCTTTGCCCGGGCGCCCGCGCGCTTATCCTGCCGTGGGGTGACGGGGGGCAGTTTTACGTCGGGTGCTTTCGCCGGAAAGATTGCGTTTAGGTTACAGAGCGCACAAAGGTCACTTCGCTCGCTGCAGAGGCCCCGTTTCCGAAAGGAGCGCGCTGTTCAAACACAGTGAAGTAACAGCTGCGGCACTTGTTAGTTCGCGCTCGTCCTGTGTATACCTGTGCGCATGTTTCGTGCGTCCTTTGCGCTTGAGCAGTGCGCTCCAAGTTTCGATCTGCTTGCCGTTCTTCACGTGAAATGCCAATTTGTTGCTATCGCATTCATTGCTTCGCCCTTGCGGCGAAACTGTGACTTTTTTTATTTGCATCGATATACCTCATATTTTTACTCATTGGACAACGTTGATTTTTAGCTCACAACCAAAGACGCCGCCGCCGACACCGGAAATTTTTGCGGCACGGGGAAAGAAAATACGTCGTGCGCGCCTCGTGACCTTGAGCACTTTTTCTCTTCTTTTTTTCTTCGAATGCGCGGCTTTTCAATGCGATCGCGCGCGCACACGTGGACAAGTTGCGGCCTCCCGCGGCGGCCCGAGTAACGACCGAGCGCGCCATGCTCAAATCAGCCAGTGGCTGGTACAATGGCGGGGACGCAGTGATTTTTGAGCCTGTAGCGTCATTTGTCGAGACAAGAGAAATCAATTTTTAGCTGACTTTGATAATTCATTGTAATTTCCAGGCCGCGTGCTGCGCTATAATATTTGGCTCGCGTGTTCTCTGGAGCCTCGACTACCGATCCGCAGCGTTTTCTGACCATGCTCAAAAAGTGTAGCAGTGCCCCTTTAAAGTGCGGCGCGCGCAATGACCCATCTGCGTCTCCTGCCACACGGTGGCGTCTGAACCAAGGTGTGGATAAGGTCCCTAGAGGAACTTGAGGTGTGGACGGCGTTATTTTTTTCCACATCACGAGCGGGCACAGCAAGGGGGCCCCTTTTTCGTGCGCATCTCAAGGGCAGTATGGGAATCGAAAGAAAATGTAAAAGCGTTGCGTGATAGAAAGCACGCTCAAGATCCTGCGAGATCTGCATGCCGCCCAGCGGTAAATGGTGCCTATAAATAGCTAGCCTCTATGACGCCTGCGCATGCATGGCGTGTGGCTGAGTGATCAAACGCAGCACGCTGCGGAACGAGGGGTCGCTGGCTCGAAACCACGGTCCTTGGATTTTTTTCTTCTGACATGACCAGGATTTGGGGACATTTGCACGTAGCGCCCTCTCTTGTCGGTGACAGCGGCGGCCTGCCGTAACTCAATGGGAAGTAGGCGGAAAAAATCATATCTCATGAAAAAAGATAGTTATCAAAAACGACTCCCGGTTCTACAAAGCAGAGGCCTAACTAGACATTCTGTCAAACTTACAGTGTCGCACTACAAACCGCGTGGCTTCCCAGAGTGTTTAATATTTAACAATGATTCCCATGTATTTCCAATGGGGGGTGTTCAATTGTCTAGGGAAGTCACAGGTTTTGTAGTGCGATACTAAAATTTCGCCACAGTGTTCCAGTAGATCTCTGCTGCATAGATCCCGGAGTCGTTTTTGATAACTAGCTTATTTCAAAAGATATGATTTTTTTCGCCTATTTCCCATTCAGTTATGGCAAGTTGCGGTTTCTGCCGCCGAGAGATGGCGCCACGTACGAATGTCTCCAAATCCTGGGAATGTCTCTTTTTCTTTGTGGCCTTTTTCATATATCTACATGCATATACATATCCGGTGCATGACGGCGACGGCAAAAATCCGCCTAGAGTGTCCATATAATTGCTATCGCAATTAAAGCGGCAAAGGTTGGACGGGACCGGAGGCCCCGCTTTCTCTGCCAGGTGGCTCCACCCAAAAAGGTGACACCAGAGATCAGCTCGAAACAACAATCATCATCGTCATAATCAAGAGAAAGACGGCCACGAGAGGCGCGTGATAGCGCGTGGTCACGGCTCCACAGAAGAAGACGCGTTTAGCCCTGGAGGACGCTTCGCGGCTGGCCAGGATCCCGAACAAGTCGGCACGACGACGACGCCGTCATGGATGAAAGTGAGCCACCTTGAAGCGCTCTGCAGTATGCCGCGCTGTCTATCGGTGTACCCTGAGATACCTCTAAGTGTCTGGGAATTTTGCCGATCAACCGGAAGAATCCGCACAGAAGATAAGAGGAAAAAATTATGCAGCCTGTTGTCCTCTCTGTAACACTTGAAGGCGAAAGCCTGCTTCGCACTTGGTAATGCCTTATGCTTATGCCTAATATGCCTATATGCCTTATATATACATATATATATGCATGTACTTACATATATGCGTCATATGCCTTATGCTTTTGCCTTATGCCTTATACGACCCCATAATTCTTTTCTTTTGCGAATCAGCGACGGGTCCACTATTCCTCAGTGAGACAAAATCAGCGACCAGTCCACTATTCCTCAGTGAGACAATATCAGCGACGGGTCCGCTATTCTTCAGTGAGACAGCACGCAATTCTACGCAACTGTAAGTTACCGAGTTCTTTTAAGAGAAAAAAAGAAACGTAGTGGAGAGATAATATCCACGATATGATTATGAGAGACGCCGTTAGGGAGGGCTCCGGAAATTTCGACCGTCTGGCGTTCTTCAACGTGCACTGACATCGCACAGTACAACGGGCCTCTGGGCATTTCGCCTCCATCGGAATGTGACCACCGCAGCCGGGATTTAAGCCGTGACCTTCGGGTCAGCAGCCGAGTACCATGACCACTGCTCCGCAGCGGCGGACGGTGTGAGAGATACACTTCATTCGATGTCCTCGATCGATTGCATTCCCGCACTAGAGCTTTTCTGCACCTCACCTGCCTCTGAGATCGATCCACCTTTCGCTGAGCAACGTTTTCCGTTGACATCACATAATCATGACGTCATACGACGACATGATGTCTTGAAATTGCCAAGATACATGACGTCATAATGATGTCACAACTTGGCGTTATCGTGACGGCACATTGTGAAGACGAGTCCCTTCGTAGTGTCGACATATCGCACCCTTCAGAATAACTGGAAAAAAAATGTTTCGTGGATTTTACCACGTTGTGAAAGGGTAGGATAGACGTGGAAGGAACCGGGAAAGTCATTAGGCGACTATAGCACAAAACAGCGAATTACGTCAAAGTGGCGGTGTCTGACGTAACAACTCAAGTTTTCAGGGAAGCTAGCATGGGGAGGGGGTGGTTGCAATCGTAGCTTTGCTCGTTTCTCTCCTTAAACGGTTGAAGCTGAGCTAACGGGATGGCGAATTTGACGTTATGGGCCGTTGAGAACGGCCTCGCCGCATTCCCCCCCCCCCCCCCTCCCCCACTCCTGTGTTACGGGGACGGCCAGCGCGTTTCAACTCTGCTTCAGCTGCGACCGCGGCGGCCATAGGCGTGCGCACGAGGGAGGCAGAGGGGGCGGCCGCCCCCCCCCCCCCCCCCAGTCACCTAAGGACCTAATAGGGGGGCGGCGCAAAGTCTGCCCCATACATTGACTTAATAGGGAAGGGCGGGGGGGGGGGGGGGGGGCGCTCGACGAACCTTCGCCCTCACTAAACGGTAACCCTGCGCACGCCTATGGCGGCGGCAGTCCTCGCGCGCTTTTACTCGCACATGCGCGGGGCAACGCCACCGATTAGTACTTTACACGGAACAATACGGCTACGTAAATATGCGCCTCAGGTACAGTTGCCAACGCAATAAAGCTAGATGTCATCACAGGGCTTGGTGCATACCAAGAAATATTATGGTTGAAGCCCTAAATGCCTCATAAAGCACGAAATTTCACTGTCGGCATCGGCGTCTCGCGTCGACGGCGTACGTCCCGCGGCGTCTTGGACGAGTGACTGGAAAAAAAATCCCATATATCCAAAATGCGACATCATTATGACGCCATGATCACTTCAATGTGACGTCACGTGACGTACCGTCACGTGATGGCGTCATCGCATTACATCGTAGCTTCGTCAAAGGTGCTCCGATCACGGAAGCAATGCGAAAAACCTGTTCAGGAGCCTCCGATCTTGGAGGCAGTGCAAAACCACGTTAGGTGCAGAAAGCTTTCGAAGGGTTCCAAGCCAGGACGAATACATCGGCCGAGAAGGAAAAGAAGATGGCTTTCGCCTTCGAGTTGTCTTAAATGCACGCATAAGACACCCTGTGAGTATTTTGTTTGTTCTTCTGCGTCGCATTGCAGGCTCAGACGAGAGCCCTGGGGAGAGCCCTGTGGAGAGCCCTGTGGAGAGCCCTGTGGAAAGCCCTGTGGAGAGCCCTGTGGAGAGCCCTGAGGAGAGCCCCACGGAGAGCCCCACGGAGAGTCCCACGGAGATCTCCACGGAGCGCTCCACGGAGAGCTCCATGGAGAGCTCCATGGAGAGCTCTACGGATGCGACGGACGCGAGCAGCCCAATTGTCAGCTCGCCGTCGTAAGTTGGCCCGCGTACAGCCTACGACATTAGCGACGTAGTCTTCACTGAAATGAGCAGTGTTTCATGCCTGGATTTGCTTTAGTAAACTTGCTTATTTCCTCACGCTTACTCACACTCGGCCGAGCGTCGCTTATGTTTTAAAGGGGCCCTGCAACAGTTTTCCAAGAAGCCATCGAATGGCTTCATTATTTATAATCCGTGAAGTACGAGCGTAGTTAGATATTTGTCGCACGCTGTAATTTCTTTCACTTTTCTCCCATCCCGACGAACGCGCTGGAAGCTAAGAAGGCAGGAATAGCACGGGGAAAAAAAATTACGTTACTTGCACGTCACGACCTTGCGGACTTTTTTCTTTTTCCTTCGATCGCGCAGCTTACTTTCAGTGTGATTGCGAGGGCACGCGCATGCACGTGGCGCCCTCCCGCGGCGGCCACTGTAACTGTGCAGCTCACGATGCTCATATCAGGCAATGGCCGTGAATTTGGGTAATGACATCATTTCCGAAAAGAAAAGGGAACGATTCGGGACTGCCATTGGGAATTGTTGATTAAAAGCCGTGGGCTACGCTATAATGATCAGCTCGCGTGTTCTCGGGAGCCTCGACTACCGATCGGCGGCATTTTCTGGTCCTGCCGAAAAAATGTTTTGCAGGGCCCCCCCTAATGTACTTCCCTAACTAATTGGACTACCTGAAGAGCCAGTTATTCGTTTATTCCTTTAATTATTCATCGCTGAGTGGCCAAACGGTGTCAGCACTGGCCTATACCTGGCTGCTCTGCTGACCAGCATGACTTTCTTGATCTGACCCGATATGCCTGAATTAGTGGCTAACCGAACGACTCCCTTAAATTCAATTGAAGGGGGGTGGACGCATTTTCAATGAAGGCGAAAATACTTTGAGGCTCATGCACTTTGATTTAAGTGCACGTTAAAGAACCCCAGGTGGTCGAAATTTCCGGAGCCCTCCACTACGGCGTATCTCCTAATGATACAGTGGTTTTGGGATGTTAAACCACAACAATTATTATTATTATTATTATTATTATTATTATTATTATTATTATTATTATTATTACTTTATTATTAATCAAAATGGCCAGACTGACCGACTTATGGACCTTACCGGCAAACCTGGCCGATAAAGTCGACTGCATGAGTGACTTTACCTTCAAAAGCTGAATGACTATGGTTCGACGCCGCCTCAGTTGACATACTCATTAAATCATTTACTGCACCTGGACTGCGCAGTTCTCTTTTCCCTAGCGCAACACTTACTTTATTTTTTACTTTATTTTATTCACACTGCGAGGACGCCCTAAGAGAGGAGTTAGGATTGCATTGTAGTCATGTACAGCCACTGCACATGCTTAAACATGAAATCGCGTGCGCCTGGACATGTTGGTATTTCATGTTGACTTTATTAGAGCACAAAAAGAACAGAGGTGAAAAGACACATGAGTATGGGCGCTGTGTCCCTGCCCTTCTCTTCGGCTTTTGTTCAGAATGAACATGTTTAACGAATGAACATGTTTAACGAACGAGCGAACATGTTTAATGAATGTCAAAAAAAAAAAACAATAAGGCAGGCCTTGTTAAAACAAGAGAACAAGATATGAAACTAAAAAAAAATAAAGAATAAAGATGTACCACGTCAGAATACATCCCGCACGCGTCACCGAATTTAATATAGAAAGATTAAAGCAATATAATACGTTGAACATGTGTAGCCGAAGGGGCACCCGCAATAAAGACAACTGAACAATGAACGCGTGCAAACACAAGAGCAGGTCACAAACAGAGTGACGCAGTCTTTTCGAAAGCTTCTAAATCGCGACATTCGACTATAGTACATGACTGCGTCCATTCCATTCGACTATAGTACGATTCATTCGACTATAGTGAAATGACAATGACTATAGTCCATAGTAGTGGACTTTAGTCCGACTGTGGGAAGCTGCGTTTGTGCCTTGCTCACGGTGTTGACTCGCTTACTCGCTGTTTTCACTTCCAGGCAAGAAGAGGATAGCGACGAGTACCCCGACGAAGCCGTCCCCATCATCTGCTGCTGCATCTTGGCCCTGTTCATCCTCATGATCATTCTCATCCTTCTCGTCTCCAACCTCAGTGTCAGTAAGTCGACTGTTCTGTGTCAGTAAGTCGACTGTTCTGTGTCAGTAAGTCGACTGTTATGTGTCAGTAAGTCGACAGTTCTGTGAGAGTAAGTCGACTGTTCTGTACGAATCTATCACTGTATCTATGAGTCACATGTAACTTGTGTCCACTGTAAGGGTGTCCACTGTAAGGGCGTAAGTCGACTGTTCTGTGTCAGTAAGTCGACTGTTATGTGTCAGTAAGTCGACTGTTATGTGTCAGTAAGTCGACTGTTCTGTGACAGTAAGTCGACTGTTCTGTACGAATCGATCACTGTGTCTATGAGTCACGTGTAACTTGTGTCCACTGTAAGGGTGTCCGCTGTAAGGGTGTAAGTCGACTGTTCTGTGTCAGTAAGTCGACTGTTCTGTCGACTGTTCTGAGACAGTAAGTCGACCTGTTATGTGTCAGTAAGTCGACTGTTCTGTGACAGTAAGTCGACTGTTCTGTGGCAGTAAGTCGACTGTTTTGTACGAATCGATCACTGTGTCTATGAGTCACGTGTAACTTGTGTCCACTGTAAGGGTGTCCACTGTAAGGGTGTAAGTCGACTGTTCTGTGTCAGTAAGTCGACTATTCTGTGAGTAAGTCGACTGTTCTGGGACAGTAAGTCGACTGGTATGTGTCAGTAAGTCGACTGTTATGTGTCAGTAAGTCGACTGTTATGTGTCAGTAAGTCGACAGTTCTGTGACAGTAAGTCGACTGTTCTGTACGAATCGATCACTGTGTCTATGAGTCACGTGTAACTTGTGTCCACTGTAAGGGTGTCCACTGTAAGGGTGTAAGTCGATTGTTCTGTGTCAGTAAGTCGACTGTTCTGTGTCAGTAAGTCGATTGTTCTGTGACAGTAAGTCGACTGTTCTGTGTCAGTAAGTCGACAGTTCTGTGAGAGTAAGTCGACTGTTCTGTACGAATCGATCAGTGTATCTGAGTCACGTGCAAATTCCACTGTAAGGGTGTCCACTGTAAGGGTGTAAGTCGACTGTTCTGTGTCAGTAAGTCGACTGTTCTGTGACAGTAAGTCGACTGTTCTGTGTCAGTAAGTCGACAGTTCTGTGACAGTAAGTCGACTGTTCTGTACGAATCGATCAGTGTATCTGAGTCACGTGTAACTTCCACTGTAAGGGTGTCCACTGTAAGGGTGTAAGTCGACTGTTCTGTGTCAGTAAGTCGACTGTTCTGTGACAGTAAGTCGACTGTTCTGTGTCAGTAAGTCGACATTCGACTGTTCTGTACGAATCGATCACTGTGTCTATGAGTCACGTGTAACTTGTGTCCACTGTAAGGGTGTCTACTGTAAGGGTGTAAGTCGACTGTTCTCTGTCAGTAAGTCGACTGTTCTGTGACAGTAAGTCGACTGTCCTGTGACAGTAAGTCGACTGTTCTGTACGAATCGATCACTGTGTCTATGAGTCGCGTGTAACTTGCGTCCATTCTAAGGGTGCAGGGACGGGCTTCAAGTCTGAGTAACAAATGGCAGAGTCAGAGGAACAAGAGCGATACTAACGATTTGCACCTTGTGAAATCGATGCCAGGAGAACGGAAAAGGGTATATTACTAGAAACGCCCCATCAAGGTAATATTAGCCAGATTTCGAATAGGGCACACACACGTCACACACAATTATCTACTTGCAAAAGAAGCACAGCCGATATGTGAAAAACGCCACGGTTCACTAACAGCATTGCTCTTTCCCATTCAGATTCAGATGTTTTATTTTTCTTGAATTACATCAAGAAACACACGTAAGCTACAGGTATAGTAATACTTGACAAAAGGCCTCTGTACCGATTTTACAAAATCAGTAAACAACAAATACACAGTAAATTGTTCGCATTATACAAAATTTAGTTTGAATGTGGAATGAAAAGACAAACGAAAACTCGATAAATTCACAGTTCACAATTCCTAGCGACCGAACTACAAAAGCTTCTTCTGCGCAGAAGTAAGCAAACAATATGTAAACGAGAGCATGCGTGTTCAGTAAATTTCTTTAAACACAATACTTTTGTTTAAAAATAAATAAATAAATAATAATAAATAATAAAAAACAAAAAAAAGTTACACACGAATGCTTCTAAATATGTGGGCATTACATATCCACATTACATGCCCAGATATCGAAACGCAGAGACAGAATCTTTCTTTTCATTGAACTGCAAAAAATGCGCATATCTTTACACCCAAAATGTGAGCTAGCGAAGGCTCCGAAATGCTCGCGAGGCCGAGGCAACACTGCAACCAATGTTGCTGCCACTACTAAGCGCAGCAAGGTCTGCTGCCAGGAATGCGGCAAGGGGAATCGTCGCGCATAGACAGGTTTGCTTTACGACCATGTACAGAGGATTGGCCAGAGACTTAATTGCTTCAAGTAACTCCCTACGCCCCCCTCCCCCCCCCCCCCCCAACCCAACCAAAAAAAAAAAACATTCAATATCTTATATTTGCAACAATGGAACTCGGCAATGAAAAAGTATTATCAAATTATGCACAGAAATATACAAATGGGATAAAAGTTATAGAATATACGCCACTGCGACACTGTATATGGCTGATAGACGCATGCGACATGTATTAAATCCTCAACATAGGAAAAACGTTTCGTATACTGTAAATGAACGATATTAATCCACTGCATGCGCTCAAAGTGTCGGTTATACAAACGCAGTAGCGCTACATCAGACATTGGTTCGTACTCAATAAGTGCACCTAATGTGATAAGTCGGCTAAATGTAAGTTCCGTCTTCTCGCTTCAAAACAGTGATGTTGCTATAGAGTCTTATCTTATCAGATTAGCGCGCGCTTCTAGTTCGAGGTGATGACACAAACGCTAACGTCTTTTTTCGACTTTTTCTTTCAGCTGACATCGACGACGACGACGACACTGGTAAGCTCTCCACTATCGCCACTTAGCGTTCGCTTGATGACTTATACATGCACCGCAGCGATGCTCGCGCCATCTGACGATGCCACCTCGAACCTCCGTGGTCGATGTTCTAGCAAAAGGAAACAAAGACAGGGGCAGAAGGGAGGTCAAGACTACAGCTTTAGGGCTACGTTTGTTGCCTCACGCTCAGAACTTACATCAGAGCCAAATTAACTTTGACTACCACATTTGCGGCGACATGACACAGCTGTAACGAGCAATTGCTCATAGTAGTGTACTATCGTATCTGCCGTGACTAATGTATTATCGAGTACAACAGTATCTTCAGAAGTGCCCCACGGCAGCGTTCTGGGAACACCGTTGTTCCTTATATGCATTAATGATATTTTATATGATATACAGTCCCCTGTTAAACTATTTGCAGGCTATTGTGTTGTGTACAGAGAAATTAATTCAATGTCAGATATAGCAATCCTGCAAAACGACCTTGATAAAATAACAAATTGTTGTCAGCGCTGGCAGATGAGCTTTAATATCAATAAATCGTATCCGTTTTTCAAACAAAAAAGTTCGAACATCAGACACAATACACAATTGACGGCGCCACAATAAACACAGTCTCAGAGTGCAAGTACCTCGGGGTGTCCCTTTACGCCGAAACTTCAATGGAACGTACAAGGGCTGGTCAAAAGTTCCCAGGCCACTATCGCATGTATTCCTATGGCAGCGTGGCCTGGGAACTTTTGACCCCCCCCCCCCCCCCCTGTACATATCCAACACGCAATATCTAAAGCAAGTAAAATGTTGTGTTTTTATTCGTAGAAATTTGAAATAAGCGTTCAAAGATGTTAAAGAAACGCTGCACTTTTTGACATGTTACGTCTATCCTAGAATACGCCTCTATGATTTGGGAACCCTTAAGAGGACTGTTTGATACAAGTAATAGAACAACTTCAAAATCAGGCTCCATGATTAGTCTACAATAAATATAACCCTTTTCAAAGTGTCACTGAGTTCAAAGCATTGCTTGGCTGAGAAACTTTAACGAGAAGAAAAAGGTAAGACACAAAGTCCTTCACCGTATCTTCTATAATGAAACCAGGCATTGACAGCCGCACCTACCTGTTGGAACCATCCTTTGTTTCGACTAGTCACGACCGCTCCAAGAAAGTACACGCATACAGTTGTAATACAAACCATTTTTCCAAGTGTTTTTTTCCCACACTGTACGAGATTGGAACTTGTTACCGGAAGAATCCATATCCGTATGTGCAAATCATTATTTTTATTTCCGATTATGCTTACAATGTATAACTGTCCTAGTTTTGTTTGAGCTTTCTGTTTCCTTTGAAAATGTTAACCTATTGTCTTTTTTCCACCTTGTTCATCTTGATGCTAACCTTGTTTTATATATTTGTGTCGCTCACCACAGTAAAACTTGTAGCACATGGTACTAAAGCTGTCTACCCTTCGAGTAAACGCAGGTATCCTGTAAATAGGTAAATAAATCGGCTTCAAATCAAACCCGAAAAGCGGCAAGCATTAGTGACATTATAGTGCTCACCGTCTAGTCATCACCGTGGGCATGCGCAGTGCTGCCAAAGCGGAGTGCTTCCCGCCTGTCAATGGTGATGACTGGACGGCGCGCACTATACCATTTTCTAATGCTTGTCGCTGTTCGGGTTTCATTTGACGCCGACAGTACGTAAAGAGCTCCTCACGAAGTTGCCCACGATCCGATAGAAAAAAAAAGCGATGGCAAAGCACGGTGGCTGCTTCGACGTGGCGTGATAACAATTTTTCGGCGTAACAGTGTTCGTAACTCGCTGTTTCAATGTCCTCTACCTGAATTCACTGTAGTCATTGCATCTCTGTTTATCATTTTTGCAGATGTCATAAGCGTAACATACAAGACAGGTGGCACCGGTAAGTGTCGAACTTTTCTTTTAAATGCGATAGCATTCTTTGGCTCTTTCGATAGTTTTCTTGGGTCTCTCCGTGTGTGTTCCTGCCATTTGCTAGTCCAGTACCCGGCAGCGTACAGAAGCCAACATGCTTGTCTTGAACACCGCAGCGTCACCCTGGGGTCCTTACGGGCGACAGTACCAGCGTCGCCCTGGGGTCCTTACAGGCGACAATTACACATAACACCTGGTTTAAGGTGGTTCCCATCTGAGCATGCGCGGCCCCCAGCGACACGCCTGCCTTTGCTTTTTTTTTCTCCTTGTTCATCGCCGCGGCTTCAAATATTGTTTTGGCCGTCAGAAGCGCTGTCGGCGGTGTAGCGTCCGCAGAAAACTAAACAATACAAAGAAATCACGCGCAAGTCGAGCCCGGCTCGGCACCCGATGCAACCATGCTCCAAGATTATCCTCGGTTAGAGGTGTCATCATTACGGCAATCAGTCCAACATCAACTGCGAAGCTGTTTAGCACATCTTTCCTTGTGAGTTGATCGCAGAAAACTATCATCATCTTAAACGAGTACGTGCCACAGAAATTGGGTGAATCCCACCAGTGGCGTAGCCAGGGGTGGCACACCGGGCACGTGCCCCCCCCCCCCGAAATTTTTTTTCGCCATGGCATACATAGCGGAAAATGGCCATTTCAAGGAGGTGCCCTCCCCGAAATCAAGGAGGTGCCCCCCCCGAAAAAAAATTTCTGGCTACGCCCCTGAATCCCACTACTCGCCACTGGTCCACTAAAAATGGAAGAAGACAACAGTTAGCCCCAACAAATGGCTGCGAAGCGATGGCGGTGAGCCGAAGGCCCCGAGTACGTAAAGCGAGAGAACATATAGGGAACGAAAAAAGCCCGCATTTCCCCGAAGGGGAAGTATGAGGAAGTGCGAAGCACGGGGTGATGCTATGAGCGGGGCGCGCGCGACTAAACTGCAGAGCCGAGCGAAGGAGACGGCAGCGAGAGAGCACGCGCCGGGCGAGGAGGGAGCTGTCAGGGCGAGGGGAGAGGCGGCGGCCGAGGGTGAGTGCAAACCTAACGGGGGGTAGAGGCACACCAGCTGCATGGCGCCGTGACGTCACGGCGCGGAGAGGGTGCGAGGAGCCGGCGCGGCGCGCGCAGCCACGGAGCGGAGGGCGGAGCGCGCGCAGTCACGTGGGGCGTGACGTCGCTGCGCCGTTGCTACAGACGCTCCTCTCCGCTCCTCGCGCCGTTGCTAGGGGAGAGGAGGAGGAGCGCGGATGCCGGCGGAGTTTTCGGGGTCGCTTAAGAAGTGCATTCGCACTTAAAAGGCAACGGCGGATGCGAGAAGACCCCGAAGCGATGGAAGGCCTGCGCCAACGACGACGTGCCCGTAGATCTTTGAGAGGTGCGAACGCTTTGTTTGAGCGCGAGCTTCTGTCTCCGGAGTTTGGGCAACCGGGTCGTGTCTGTGACTGTCTGTGGTTTCACTTGAACCTCTGTGCGCTGAGAATCGGCGTACAAATAACCTATAGCATCACCGAGATAAAGCCTAGCAACGACATAAAAGCAACCTAGAAACAACCTGCATCACATAGCTAAGGCCTAGAAACTATAGAAGCAACCAGATTAGCCTTCAGAATCGCACAGCTTCGCTGTTTCAAGCCTTACGCGGCTTAGTGCCAGCTTGGCCATTTGTTTCTTTGGTGCTACACCATCGACAGCGCTTGTTGCGGCCAAAACAGTTGTTTTACCCGCAGCGATAAACAAGGAAAGAAAATGAAATGCATTCATGGAGGGCGGCGCATGCTCAAATGTGCCCTATCACAAACCTCGTGTTATCAGTAGATGCCGCACGTGCAGGCCCGAGTGCGATGCCTCGGCGTTCTAGACAAGCAGGTTGACCTCTGTACAAGCAGTTACGTTCCCTAAACGACATACGCGCCAGCGATTTAGACGTGTCTCCGCTCGAAGTGTTCCTGCAGGCGCTGTTGGTTTGGTTGCCAATTCGGGAGGATCCATTTGCACGGCAGCAGCTCGGTGTCACGTGACCTAACCAGACACGTGACGTGTGATGTCGTGGCTAGAGCGACGCGTCATTGTCGACCCTGGCACTGGCAGTAGTGATATGCAGGCAAATATAGGGAGTCTGCACTGACGTCATTGCGGCCGCCATTTTGTTGTACAGAAAGCACACTGAAAGGCACGCTTTCTTACCTTGATCTGCTTATCTCCAGAACAGTGAAGTTGCGAATTGTACAACTATATGGCGCGTGATGACGTCACGCGAATACCCTCGACGCGGCATGGCGTAGGTTACATGGCCCCTCCTGTGACAATGGCCAACCACTGACAGTGGCAAAATAGTGACACCTACGCAACGCGAGGCAGAACGTTGCCTTTCAATCATATTGTATGGCGGTAATGTGACGTGATGCGTAAGGTTTCTGCCGGTCACGTGACTTCACCCCCCCCCCCTCTCAACGCCGCCCAACTACAGCTTTTTTTTTTTTTTTTTGCGCGCAACCCATCCTCCAGTTTTCAGTCTGGGGTTGAGTGGATAGGGAGTACGTGAACGCGCTGATCGAGGGAAACTGTCAGACAAACCCATTCATTGCTGCCCTGGCGAATACAAGCCCATTAGGTCGAATCTTCAACTCCAGTGACTCGTGAGGAGTGATGTGGAATCGACTGACGGACTCATCACAACAGTGATACGACACTACACACCTTTTCGCAGAAGGCTGCCGGGGCGCCGCCATAATCCCCTCTGGGCTGTGGCAAATAAACGCGAACACCCCCCACCTCCCGCCCCCCCCCCCCCCCTGCCCACAAACGCACTGTAGAGGTAGTGATGCCAGCCTTTGTAATACCCGTGCCACAGTCCAGGAAGGAGGAGTATCTTTTCACCTGTGAAAATGAATGCAACGATAAGACCATGGAAAGCATAGGCGACATTAATTGTTGTCTTTTAACTGCAGTACAGTAATTATGGCGTTAATTGAAATTAACTGAAGTTAGCGAAAAATCACCCATTCCGTCGGGGGGGGGGGGGGGTTCGAACCCCGAATATTCGAATTGCACGTCCGATTCTCTGAGCTACTACGGAAGGCGCCAACTAATTGTATCTTGGATTCATTTGGATGTTTCTAACAAAGAAACGAACCCTTCGAACAAATCATCCTTAAAAGGTATATAGTATTTCAAAAGGCTCCCATCACATCTAAGCGATCACAGCCTGAGCCGTTTCCTCAACAGAAGCTCTCTTTTCGATTCATGGATATGTCGCGTGGTTCAACAGGACGATGTCAATCGTCGCTCCGACTTCTACATTCACGACGCCCGAAGACATTAAAAATTTGCGCAGCTTGCACCGTGTTGTGCAAGGCTGTGGCAGAGCAGAACTGGTGCGCACTCGGCTGGTTCTCGCTTGACTGGGCCCACGTGCATCCAGTCGACGCTACACAGTGTTCACGTGATCGCATTGCAAACCACGAGTATTGGCTCTGTGTCGATCGGGTTCGGTTAGGAATCGCTTGGCAGTCACAGAACCAAGTAGCTTAATTACCTTAATTAGGCTAATAATCTTAATATGCCCTGGTTTGCTTAGAGCCTTGGTCTCGATTAGCTTGCATCTCAAGTCAGTCGAGGCTTAATTAGCAAATTACTCTAATTGGTTCAGTCATCGCCTTAATTAGGCCTAGCCCGGCACATCTTGCAGAGATCGGCATGACTAGGCACACCAGAATCTCAATTCGGCTTCATTAGGGCTATGTAGGCTATGACAGCTTAATTATGCATAGCTCATTAGGTTTTACTATCCTCAAGTAGGCTTGACGAGGATTGGCTATGATTAATTTGGCTTAACTTGGTACAGCTATGCTTAACTGGGTAGCGCCGACATGATAGTTCCTTCTCTACATCGCGCACCGGACAAACGGTACAGCTCTGCTGCAAAACGTTACGATGCTCGCAGCGACACTACCAAGCACTATGGCGACTACCGCTGGCCCTGGTACCAGCGATCATGGACCGACGGGGGGGCCCTTCTCCCGTAAGTCCTGGTAGTCCCGCTACACGAAGGCCTCGTAGTCCAGCGACCGGAGGGCCTGGTAGTCGAGCGACCGGAAAGCCTGGTAGTCCCGCTACGGGAAAACCTGGTAGTCGAGCCACCGGAAAGCCTGGCAGTCCCGCTACGGGAAAACCTGGCAGTCCCGCCACCAGAAGACCTGGCAGTCCCGCCACCAGAAGACCTGGCAGTCCCGCTACCGGAAAGCCTGTTAGTCCAGCTACCGGAAAACCTGGTAGTCCCGCCACCAGAAGACCTGGCAGTCCAGCCACCAGAAGACCTGGCAGTCCCGCTACCGGAAAACCTGGCAGTCCCGCTACCGGAAAACCTGGCAGTCCCGCTACCGGAAAACCTGGTAGTCCCGCCACCAGAAGACCTGCCAGTCCAGCTACCGGAAAGCCTGTCAGTCCAGCTACCGGAAAACCTGGCAGTCCCGCCACCAGAAGACCTGGCAGTCCAGCCACCAGAAGACCTGGCAGTCCCGCTACCGGAAAGCCTGTTAGTCCAGCTACCGGAAAACCTGGTAGTCCCGCCACCAGAAGACCTGGCAGTCCAGCTACCGGAAAGCCTGTCAGTCCAGCTACCGGAAAACCTGGCAGTCCCGCCACCAGAAGACCTGCCAGTCCAGCTACCGGAAAGCCTGTCAGTCCAGCTACTGGAAAGCCTGTCAGTCCAGCTACCGGAAAACCTGGTAGTCCCGCCACCAGAAGACCTGGCAGTCCAGCCACCAGAAGACCTGGCAGTCCAGCTACCAGAAGGCCTGGCAGTCCAGCTACCAGAAGGCCTGGCAGTCCAGCTACCAGAAGGCCTGGCAGTCCCGCTACCGGAAAACCTGGCAAACCTACCTATGTAGAAGAAGCGCTTTATTTCTATATCTCCGTAACGGACAGAACAGGCAGAGAATTACAAGGAATGTATAGGCGTTTTACAATATTCCGGTGACGCGCAGTGTCCACGTATGTGCACACAACTGGTTCTCGACAGTTCTTCGGACTCCTGACCAATAGCGATCAAGACAGGATGAAACAAGCACCAGCTCGCAGCTATTTACATTGCGAAGAACTTTCAGATAGATAGATAGATAGATAGATAGATAGATAGATAGATAGATAGATAGATAGATAGATAGATAGATAGATAGATAGATAGATAGATAGATAGATAGATAGATAGATAGATAGATAGATAGATAGATAGATAGATAGATAGATAGATAGATAGATAGATAGATAGATAGATAGATACTGTACAGCCAGCATGCGCAAGCGCACTGCCCATCATAACCATAAAAAAGCGATATCGTGAGAATGAAGACTAGAATAATAAGTCTAAGAATGTTTGTGCTTCGTTGCGCAGCACCACAGAAGTATCACTGACACAATCACTTGCTTTCTTTCTGATACGGTAGGCTTCCATAAGTTAGCTCTGCCTGCTCTTCTACATCCCTCACCTAATTTGCGGTCTACAGTTTAGCATTATGAACCAACTAGCCCCGCAAGAAATTCTCTTAAGACACAAATAGTTCAAGCAGTCATCCATAACTGATTACGCAGCTCACGTAATCACTCGCAATCATGTCTAATGATGCGTAACTGATCTTGCAGCTCACGCAATGTTTTAACGCAGTAGATGGTGATTCCTGATTCCGGTTGATATAATTTGTAGCTTAACGTACAGTCGTGACCACGCCCAGCGTAAACACGGAACCGCATGCCGCACGATGCTATCACTAACGCCTACCTTCAACACTAGGCTCGGCACATTCGCAGAGTGTTGGTGGC
The DNA here is from genome assembly GCA_030522465.1 of Rhipicephalus appendiculatus. Lineage (NCBI taxonomy): Eukaryota > Metazoa > Arthropoda > Arachnida > Ixodida > Ixodidae > Rhipicephalus > Rhipicephalus appendiculatus. The sequence continues at coordinate 188,634 of JALIZH010032781.1, read as the reverse complement.
GTGGATATCGCATCATCGGTGAGCGCCTTCGAGGACGGGGCGCTCAGATGACGTAGTGTGCGCGATGGAGAAATATAAGTGTTTTAGAATAGCGTACGCAAAGATAGCCGTCCTTGCAGTCGTCCGCTATTTCCTTCACTTAACGGGATTCGCAAGAGGACGTACGACGCATGCGCAGTGCCGACAGACGATAACGCAAAGCTTTGAGCACGCTATTCTAGAACTGCCTATAGTCTCGCAGCCAATGCAATGCGCATGCGCCCAGGTTCGCGTAGGTGTACGTAGGTGTCACTGATAGCACTGCGTGGCACGCGCTTCTGTGCTACGCTAAGCGTGCTCACGACTGTGCGCCCGGGCGTTTAGCCGCAGGAACAACCTGTACGGCCGGCCCTGTCAGTGAAGTCCTGGTGTGTCTGCACAGGTAACACCTAGCCTTTCCACACCCGGACCCCCTGGCAGTAAACCAACGGCACACCCTGGCGCTCCTAGCACAACGACAAGTCTAGGGCCCCGAACTCCGAGCGGCCGCCACACACCCCCCAGGACCCCGAACTCCGAGTGGTCGCCATACACCCCCCAGGACACCGAACTCCGAGTGGCCGCCACACACCTCCAGGGCCCCGAACTCCGAGTGGCCGCCACACTCCCCCCAGGGCCTACAGTGACCCCAGGCCCCACACATCCTACACCACCGAAAACGGCGTAAGCCTGCTTGCCCCGACTTTACTCTTTCAAGCGAACCTTGTCATAACTCGCATATTTCGGTGGCGTCGTCGTCGTACGCGAAAACTCACAAGGTCCCACGTGCATTCGCCTAAGGCGACTCGGAGGCGAAAGCCACCTTTTTTTCCGTCTCAGTCGATGTATTGATCCTCCGGCGACCCCCCTCCGAAGCTTTCTGCGCCTAACGGGGATTTGTACAGCCTCCGTGATCAGCCCACTCTCACCAAGCAACGATGCAGTAACGTCGCAAGTTTTGGTGGTTCATGACGTCATGGGGACGTCATCACCTGATAAAGGTTTCGGCATCATTCGTGTTGACGCCGCCGGTCAATTCTCGCATTTGGTGAGGCATCTGAGGCTTTCGCCGTGAAAGCCCGGCGCCGGCGAGCGTACAGAAACGCGGCTCCTCGAAAGTGCGCCGATCACATGCGCATTGGCATGCGCAGTTTTCCCATAAGTGATGCTCTCTCGATCACGGGCTCGTCGGCGATAAGGCATTTCCGATATGGCAGTCTGATCCCGTGGTCTGATCTCTAATCGAGGTGTCAATTCGTTTGCCACGTCATTGTTGCCCGGATAGGAACGCTTGAGCTAACGTTAAGGCGCTGGCGCCGGACCGTGAGTTCACTTGTGAGTTCACGGGCATACACTTCTCTGATGCGGTTTTTGCTGTTTTCATCTGTAGTATGAATACGACGTGTTTCCAAAACAAAAATTCAGATGTGAGTAGCGCAGGTTCTGTCCTCTTCCTTGTTCCCTGTCTGCGCTATGGCTTCATTGAACGTAACAAACCAACTAGCCCAAAAGTCTGTTCTGCCGGAATGTGAGTCATTAAATACGATGCCAACTGCGTACGTAGGCGCAGATGGCATCGCGGCTACGCAGAGAAAGAAAGAAAGAAAGAAAGAAAGAAAGAAAGAAAGAAAGAAAGAAAGAAAGAAAGAAAGAAAGAAAGAAAGAAAGAAAGAAAGGAAGATAGATAGATAGATAGATAGATAGATAGATAGATAGATAGATAGATAGATAGATAGATAGATAGATAGATAGATAGATAGATAGATAGATAGATAGATAGATAGATAGATAGATAGATAGATAGATAGGAAAAGTCAGTTTCGCCGCAAGGGCGAAACAATGAATGCGATTTAGCAACAAATTGGAATTTCCCACGAAGAACGACAAGCAGATCGAAACGTGCACTGCTGAAGCACAAAGGACGCACGAAAAGAACACCCGTAGGACGAATGTGAACTAACAACGTTCACAGCTCGACACTTAACGCTCTGCTCAAACACAAAGGACGCACGTTAACGTACGCACAGGTACACACAGGACGAGCGCGAACAAACAAGTGTCACAGTTTTTCATCGCACTCCTTTAGCAAACGGGGCCTCTGCAGCAAGCGAAGTGACCTTCGTGCTCTCTGAAACTTAAATGCAACCATTCCGGTGAAAGCACACGACGTACAAACTGCCCCCCAATCACAAATAAGCGCGCGCGCACGGGCGACTGCGCCTTCGCAGGGCAAAGACGCGTTGACGAGCAGGACGCCGAGTACGCCCTTCCCACCATCTCGCTGGTAATGCAGAGAAAAAGATGATATCCCCCGAGGTCGGCGTACCGCTACCGGTAAATGGTGTATATAAATACTCGCCGTTAGTATGCTGAAGGACGTGCGCTGTCGTGGCCGAGTGGTTAACGCCACGCGTTGCGGAGCAAAATGTCGATCGTTCGTTTCTGTGCGTCGGAAAGAAATTTTCCGAATTATTTTTCTTTGTGACTTTTATATATATACATATACGGGACATGACGGCGACGACAACGGCGACGGCGAAACCAGCCGAGGCTGTCCATATGGTTGCTATTGTAATAAAAGGAAAGAAAGAAAGAAAGAAAGAAAGTGGTATGTCAGGAGCGGACACACCAAGGTTCCTTTGCCGCCATTTTCCTGATAAGAGAAGGGCCCGGGGATTTTTTTCTTTCACTTCGGGTCCGAGTAAAGCCAGACTTAGCCGAAATTGTGGGTGTTCGTTTGAGCCGGACTGTGCATAACCTTCGTGAATGCGTAATCTCCAGTGAGTTTCTTTCAGGGGAAACAAATGTAACCTGCGAGTGAGCCTGAGTGAGTTGTATTTACTTCGGCAACCCAGTTACTGGTCCTGAGACGCCGACGGCTCTGAAGGCTCGTTCGCACCTGCGACTAGAATGGTCGCGCGACCAAGTTAGTCGCAGATGACCGCCTTGGTCGCAAAGTGACTCTCTTGGTTCGGCGACTCGCTGCTTCGATTTTTCAGTCGCGCTACTATAGCGCTACTGCAGTCGCAAACCTCTGAACCAATCACATGCGTGGGAAGATGAGGCCAGCTTAATTTACGGTGCAATGACAATGCGAGCCATTAGCGAGCAGACGGGAATTCTGTGCGGCGACGGCTATGTATGTCGCACGCAGGTGCGAACATCGGTTAGCTTTTTGTTCGCCTGTCGCAAATGGTCGCGCGACCGGTGGAAGTGGCAGGTGTGAACCGAGCCACAAGTCCCAGGACCATAAGACGAGCTACTCCGTCTCTTACGATTCCCAGGTCGACTACTAGTTCGAAAGCAACGACTCCTAGTTCGACAGCAACAACTCCTAGTTCGACATCAACGACTCCTAGATCGACATCAACGACTCCTAGATCGACATCAACGACTCCTAGTTCGACAGCAACGACTCCAAGTACGCCTACCTCGCCGTCCACTCCATCTGTGCCGATGACAACGCCGTACCAGCCCTACAGTAAGTGCGACACAGCAAGGCAGTGTTCAGCAAACCGCACCCTCTCGTCTATTTTCAGTGCGTCGTGATTTGCGTTTACGGGGGCGCGTTTTGATTGAACGCGTATGTTTATTTGCTACTCTTCTGCGTATAAACCGCAGAGTCAAACACGCCGCGTAAGTATCGCATATGCATTCGTGTAAAAGCCACCTTTTTGCAGTGCAGAGCTGCGATATGGGCGAGAGCATAATCTAGGCAGGCACTGCGAGGACTCGTTCGATGTGATCTTTCCCGGTACAATATTGCCACGCGTCCATGTTTTCTTTTTTTTTCTTTTTTTTATGTGATCATGTTTGACCAGCAAAAGCTGTTTACACCGCGGCTCGGCGCACGCCACGCCGTATGTCTGAGAAGCTTCGTGATTGTTACGGATTGCTTTGTTAAGATTACGCGCAAGGCGCGACTAGTCAAGTTTATTTGGTATCTTACGCGAGCACCAGCGATAACGCTCGAAGGTTCCATCACTGATGTATATAAGAGACGTGTTCCCGCGACGATCAGATTTCCCGAAGACTGACATCGGTGCTTGCCCCATCAGTGTACCAGGAGTATTACTTCTTTTACTGGGCACAATTTTGCCCAATAAAGCGTTTCGCATTTATCGGCTAATTTTTGGTTTCTCCATCGTCCCAACCACGTGACAATATTAATGACAGCTCCATGAGTTCGCGTTCGCCCATTGGCATAATCTGTTAGTACGCACATTACAGCACCAAACAGCACTCCACAACTGCACTCTAAAACATTTGCGTTGCGAAACAAGAGGTCGATCGTTCGATTCTGCGCGGCGGAAAGAAATTTTCCGAATTATTTTTCTTTGTGGCTTTTATATGTATACATATACGGGACATGACGGCGGCGGCCACGGCCACGGCAAAAACCAGCCGAGACTCCACAACTGCACTCCTCAACTGCACTCTAAAACCTTTTTCGCACCCTGCGAGCAGTCTGTCTTTTCTTTCCACAACAAGATTCGCTGTCTCGCTTTGGGATATTGTACCGCCAGTTCTCATTACGGACAGAGCATTATGGCGGTCTGGAATTGTTAGAAGGGTAGAGGTGTGACCCGGAAGTCACGTGATGAAAATGGGAAGTGATGTCAAAGGGGGGCCCGATATTTGAAGTGACGTAGCGGGAGTCTCCGAAGTACAACGTAGCTAAAGTGCAACGTAACGCTGGCGCATTTATTCGCATTTACCGTTGAATTGCCACTCATCTCTTGTTTTTGCTTTTCTTTTCAGCGTCTCGACCAGGGAAACCAACTCGTAAGCACACGCTAATTGTCCCATAGAATTCGTAGAAGCATGCTCAATTGTGGTATAGGGACGTGTGAAAAACGATACGGTGGCGCGGCCCTGGCGGTATGCTGCGGAAGTAACTGACACGCCAGTTGTAGCGGACTGCAAGCAAAAACATCGCGCTCGCACCAAACCAGGCGCTCTGAGTGTTGCCAGTATTAAATGCGAAGCATTTCTTAGCGAACTTCAGGCACTTCGAGCGTTTCTGTCTACGTATCTATCTAGCCACTTACATCTGGATGCTCTCGTGATCGCCTCCTTAACTTGGGGTAGACCATAATTAGTATGGGAGGGTAAAAGGGTTTGGCGAATGTGTCTGGCTGGTCATGACATCAATAACGTGAAAATCCCGTCAACTATACTCGGCGACAACTTATCTTGACATTGGAGCGAAGGCTACGGAGGCGGGGCTTCCACACATTCGTGTTGCTCCGCAAGTAGTTCGGCAGCTTGCGGCTGATTTCGGTATTGCTCGCTCGCATCGTTAACGCGTTTAGAAAAACACATACATGAAAATTATGAATGGGAGAAACATTTCGATTGTTCAGTGTACATTTGAGTGTCCTATTACGAGTATACTTTTCTTGGAGAACTAAACAGCGCCTATTCGGCCGCACAGTGACGTCACGGACGCCATGTTTCCTTTAAAAACGGGTGGGCTGAAAAGGTGGTGCTGTCTAAGAAATGTAAAGAAAAGGAAAGCATTCTTGCAAGGTGAACGATAACTGTATTTTGCCTGCGACTTCCCGCAGCTGTTTAAATCTCATAATAAATAAAGCAGTATTTATTTCAGCAAGGCAAATGAGAAAATTATCAATAAACTTCAGTGCTATTTTTTTGGCGCGGCAGCAGACATGCGCTTTGGTTCTGTAGCTTCCACAGTGCTGTCAAGAAAAGCTGTCACCGAGTATACGTCGTCAAACTCTTTCCTCCAGACACGTGTGGCACATACCCGTATACCACGGCCGCTGTATGCGGGTATGCGCCACAGGTGATTGACAGTTTATATCTACCCTGGTAGGGCGAGAACAGACAATGGTAATTTAAATGCGAGAGCGTTAAGAAAAACTCACATCAGCAGTGTTGACCCGACGAATGCAAACAGTAAAAATCAGGATCCCACCAGGAATCGAAATCGAGCATTCTGCGTGGCAATCATGTGTTTTACTACAGAGCCACGCCAGGTCTCGAAACTCCTTTGGAAAAAGATCGTATGCAGGCGAAATGTTGGTGAAACATCAATTGTGGTTGCAGTGCTGGCTCCCTAATTTTATAATCATTACATATGTATTCCTATGATACAGGCGTCACGTCGGGTTAACGTCAATTGTAGTTAAGTGCCACCCACTTAAGTTGGTCGACGTAGCACTATCCAGGGCTACCATCCTCGCAAGCACATGCGCTACGGATCAGCTTACCGCTTCTGGTGTTGGTAATACCAATGTTGCTGTTCGCAACGTTACGCAACTATAAACAACTAGTTGTATAAAACATATGCGACTGTTCAACATAGATGTCTCTGCGTACCACATTTGCGCATATTTTTAGCGTCATTTCGTAACGTTTGGCTCAATGAAAAAAATTACGCCACAGTCACCTTCTCTCCGCATACTTCGCATAACATCGTTTCCCATTGTACGTGGGATTTGCCGAATTTTCAAGTACTGAACTCGCGAACATTTATTTCAAGCTGAAAATAGAATAGTCGAGGGAAAGGAAAACATATCGGCTCCCAATCACAGAATATCTTGTGCTTCAAACTGACATTGCGTTTCAGCAAATATTCGTTGTTGACCTATACTATATTGCGGACGAAGATGCAGGAGTCGTTCCGATTCTGACGAAGCTGGCAGCAATGACATGTTGTCTCGAGGGCTTCGTCTAAATCAAGCACGATATGTTGAATTAAGGTACAGATGACTGCTGTTTGGGACACAGATTTATCAAACCCCTACATTCAGTTTTGAAATACTACAACTGCGACGTTTTGAGGCCGTCGAAACATGCATGCCTAGGGCATACGTAGAACGTACCGTAAGAACATTAGGTCACGCTGCTAAAGATTTTTTGCGAAATAAGTCTGAATCACAACGTCTATTGAAACCCTTGGGATCGCTTCCAATAGCACACATTGACCATCACGCTGTCTTCGATTTGTTATGCCAGGAATGCCCTAGAAATGGCTTCCTCCCGAAGAGCATTGACGTATCTATGGTCTTCGAGGGCACTCTTGGCACAGTTCGGAGGGACGAATCGAATGTTCGCTGCTCGTATATGAAGGTTGTCCCACGCACGCGTCTGTCTGTATTTGCCTCCGAAATCGCTTACCAACCATTCTCGGAGGCAATAAAATGAACAACACGGATTGATGCACTGTCCCATAAAATGCCGCGTTGAAATGGCTTCGGTTCTTCCCAACTGCATCCGCTGCTTCTCGCAGGAAACTTCACCCTGATCTGCGTATTCGAGTACATCACTCGGGACATCTGGAACAAGACGGATCAGTGCACCGACTACGTCTACATCCGGGCATACTACTACGCCATCAACGTCAACCACGAGCCTCTTGTTTTCACCAGGAAAACCTTGACACGTGAGGAGAAATACGCAGATGCTCTTTTAGGCGTAACACCAGCGATGTTGTTAGGGTGCAATGAAACCGACATTTGACCTCAGTCTAAGAATCGAAAAACTTGACACTCTGTATTGCTTATACCTTATAAATACTTATCAGTCATCAGAGATTAACAGTATTTACTTACACCAGGACTTATAAAACAACAAAAAAAATTTTAAAGTCATAAGATGACTCCTTCCCTTAACCACTAAGTATAGTTATCGTCATCCATTTTGCGAAATAGCAAATTCATCATTTTGCGAATTAGCAAAATACTCGCTGCGCGTCCGAATAGTAATTAGCGGACATTCATACCTTACACTTTGGTGATGCTGTTGGTGATGCTGACTTATGCCTGAGCGCTTTGTAATGGCTGGGCATTAACACTACCCACTAGTTGCGCCGTTCACGAGGTGTGATGCCTGGTGCGACACTACACTTCTTCCACTCAACGGTGATGCTGTGTGGCAGAACATCTACGCAGAAGGCCTGAGTTCGATTCTTTCTTACAATCCGAAAAAAGTTGTGTTATAAGGCAATCAATTGGTTTTTTGGTTCAACGTCCCAAGGCGACACGGCCCGAGAGGTGCCACAGTGGAGGGCTCCAGTTGATTCCAACCACCCGGCGTTGTTATAAAGTGCACCGACATCGCAATGTAAACGGGCATAAGCGTGCGTAGGGTTCCCCTTCAGGGGGAGGGGAACGTTCCTCGCAGCGCCCCCCCCCTCCCTATTATGTCAATGTATGGGGCTGACTTTGTGCCCCCCCCCCCTATCGCCCCCCACCTATCTATTATGTCAATGTATGGGGCTGGCTTTGCGCCCCCCCCTTCTCACCCTTCCCCCCTGTCCCCCCCCCCCCGTGCGCACGCCTATGTACACGGGTCTCTAGCGTTTCGCCCCAATCGATGTTACGGTAGCTTGGACGTGGCGTCACCGACGTAGGTTTTTAACGTATTGCTGCTCCAAAATTGGCGAGTGATCACTTGGCAGAATGATCGCTTGGCGGATAACATACTTCAATGGGGCTATAGGCGTGCGCAGGGTTCTCCACAAGGGGTGGGGTCGCGAAGTCTCACCTCAGCGCCTCCCCCCCCTCCCCGCCCCCCCCCTTAAGCTGTTGGTCGAGTTCAAAAGAGAAGGTGCTTCGCAGTGGATGCGAAAATGATGATGAAGCGATGACGGCGGCCATGCCTTTGGTCCCCCGGATTTCAGGGGGTAAAATGGGAAGTACTAAACAGCTTTTGTAACGCAACATCAGTGGCCCTCTGCCGCCTATAATGGTCAAAAATCTGAATGGTCATAAGTAGAGACCGGATTATAGGCAAATGCCTATTTTTTTCCTTGCGTTCCTATCGCGCCACTTTGATATATGAGCATGAATTAGGGGTAAAGGAGGGCTTTTATAGTGTTTTTATAGTGCCTATAAATGCCTATTTTTGGGGTTTGTGCCTAAATGTCTATAAGTGCCCATAAATGCCTATTTTCAAAATTGGTGCCTATATGAACGCTATTTAGCCTCAAATTTTGCTTTCGAGTACAGTTCGAAACCGTAATTCATGTTACCGGGTAAATTGACGTTTCGGAACTTTATGGGGTGCAACAACCTAGTTCCCTAGTTCAACAAACATCCGGGAAGCAACCGGTTGCAGCAATGAAATGGGACGCGCCGGCCACCTTACCCCACCGCACTGACATGGCGCGAGCGGCTGGAGCAGAGGAGAGGAAGAGACGCTATTTCTGCAACCCTAAATGGGAGCACGTCCCAGGCGGGAAGGCGGGAAGAGGAGAGGGGAAGAAGAGGAGAGTGGCGTCTATGGCCGAGGACGTGGCGGGCGGCTTTTACCGCCGGTTTTCCAGTCCAGTGTTCCCATGGAATTGAAGCACCTCCTTGGAGACTTGGGCGTAGTGGGGGGTAGAAAACAGGAGGTGCCTGCGCGCCGCGGCAGGAATATGGAGAGCGAATGCGAAACCATGGAGTGCCGTCAGGGGAAAATAGAAAGTAGGTAAAAAAAAATCAGATGTGCACATGGCTTTTGTTTCGTTTGTAATTTACTCTTTAAGGGCGCTTCACCAGGTCACATGAGATATTTTAGTCAGATACTGGAACTGTTCGCGTGCCCAATGAAGAGCTTTGTACCACAAGAACTTTTTAATTGGTTCATTACGAGCCGCGAAAGCATAATGCCGGTAGGTGAGCTTGAAACCTTTGCCACTCGCAAGCCAAATTCCTTCCCTGCCCTCTTCGGTATCAGAGAAACTCGGAGCCGGAAGATCCCACGACGTTGACGCATCAACACACAATGCGCACGCAAGATTACACTATGTGCACATGACATGCCCAAGCCAGGTCGTGCGCACAAGCGGTGTTGTATCGTTTCGGCGTTCGCTCTATAGTGTACCGTCTGTTTGTGTGGGATGGATCCGTCTATGCGTTTGGAGAGGCTGGCATGAATCCTGTATCCTTACCACGACACAGCGCGTCGCACGGCTGGAACTGCTGTAAGGGACGATGCACCAAAAACATGCTAAGCGTTGTCAGGGCTGGCGCCGGCACGACGCGGGAACGGCGAGAACACGAACACAAAAGAAATATAGGCAGCTAAGTCTCGCATCGCTCTCGATTCGAAGAAAAAACTAAAGAAAAGTGCGCACACATTCCGTTTGTATGTTTTAATATTTCTATTAACTTTCATTCTTCTATTCAAGCAACAGATTGCACAAATTACACATGTAGCCTCGAATATTTCTCGCAGTTTCATGTACTACTGTGACGTAGGCAGGACCATTCCTTGTTGAACTTCACCTTTCCCACATTGGTGCGCGCGCCCGTGAGATAAAGGGCACGAGGCATTCAGTCTGACATTTCACCTTCTTCCGGGGAGCGTAGCATTGGAAATCTTGGCAGACGTGATCGTTAGCGCAGTGCATGCATTACACTTCTAGTGAAGCAAAATGGAAAGGCGAGCTAGTTGGTGGTGATTCATACTGACGTAAAGGTAGCGCAAAAAAACGGGGACAAGAAAGTGAACAACACAAGCGCTTTTTTTTTACTAAAAACTGAAAGCTTTATTGCTTGAACAGAAAATATACCTAACTTAGGCGCGCGACCACTTCCCGCGCATGCGCATCGTGGACAAGTCAAAAGCAAAACCAGCAGAAAAATACATCTCCAAATACAAAGCGCTTGTGTTGTTCACTTTCTTGTCCCCGTTTTTTTTGCGCTACCTTTACGTCAGTATGATTACACTTCTAGCTCGAAACGCTCAAATCTGGTAAGGGGCCCTTTATGGTGTTCAAACAAAGAGGAGAAATTGACTATGCGCTATTAGACCCGGCCAATACAAGGCTAACAGACCCTTCTGGCGTTTTAGCGGTCTGGCTATTGAATCCTGTGCTGCCCTTCCCAGCCATGCCGAAAAGAAGCAGACACAGGAGCGTGTTTATTCGATGGTGGACACTTAACTTACCATTCTGGACAATAAAAGAAGAGATTGTGTTCTGGAAACCGTGCCCAAAAAGGGACCATTGCATGGCTATGTTAAATCATTAAAGCCTTTGTACAATCATAATAATATAACATTTGTTTGCTTTCCTGTCGTAGACCAGGTCGCGCACGTCCTTATTCGAAAATCTGAGTTTTTGTAAAAATTTATTGTGCCTATATTTACGATTTTGGGGGCCTAAAACTGTGTTTTTCCTGCCTATTTTTGGCGCCTAAAACACGATTTTTAGTGCCTAAAAATCCGGCCTCTAGTCATAAGCCTGCACATTGAACAATGTCACGACAGGTCCGACTAAGTAAAGGTATGGAGCAGACTTGGCAACCCCCTGAGATGACTAGGGGGGAGGGGGGCGACCGCAACCCCCACCGCTGCCCTCTTCGTGACATCTACGACCATGACCTTTATACCTCTTCACTATCTTTCATTCCCCACACCACACCCCTGTGCCGACCTGTTGAGGTGACCTCCCCTGAGAGAGACAGTTACGGGTCGGCACTTTTCTCTTGACTTCCTCCCTTTGATAACCACTTTAACCACGACCAAGATTTGGGGACATAAGCACGTAAGCGCCATATCTCGCCGGTGGCAGTGGCCGTCGGTCGTAACTGAAGGGGAAATAGGCGAAAAAAGTTGTACCTCACAAAAATGCTAGTTACCAAAAAGAATGCCAGGTTCTGTACAGCAGCGACCCAGTGGAACATTCAGATAAAATTGAAGTGCCGTACTACAAATCGCGTGGCTCCCCCGAGTGTCTAATACTTTACAATGCAGGCCCCATGTATTTCTGATGGGTGGTGTTCAACTGTCATTGAAAACCACACGCTTTGTAGTGCAATACTTCAATTTTAACAAAACATTCCAGTGGGCCTCTACTGTATCTAACCGGTTGTCACACGATGGATCACGTATTATTCTCGCAGTGGTCATTGTATTGACTGTATAGCGTCTATCTCCATCTTTCAGGGGGGAACTCACATATTGTACTACGACGACCAGACGTACTGGTACAATCTGAGTTTGGCGGACAATGTGGTGAACTTCGTGCAACGCCTACGCTACGCGCACGCCGACTGGTACCTCGGCATGTGGGGCGCCACCTTCGTACGACTCCTGTGAGTTTTTCACGAGTAGCGACGGAGAGGTGTTTTACAGCAGAGCTGTTACGCTCGAGGTCTGCCTCGGGTCGTAGATAGAGAAATTACCATCATCTGGAACCGGCCCCGCACTCTCTTCATCCTCTTCCTCATCTTTTTCCCTCTTTTGCTCCCAGAACACGTGCACCGATCTGTCCAGCCCGTGATTGCAATAACACTCATGGGAGAGAGAGCGAGTACAGAGAGAGAGAGAGATAAATAAAGAGAAAGAGAGAGATTACTGGCGAAAAAAGTTTCTTGGCGAGGGAAAATTCGAACCACCGTACCAGCGATCCGAAGGTAGAGAGTCGTAGCCACTAGATAGAAAGAGCGAGAAAGAGAAAGAAATAGATATAGAAAGAAAAAGAGAAAGAAAAATAGATGGAGAGAGCGGATAAATAGGAATAAACGGAGACAGAAAGAAAAAGAGCAAGCATAGTCTTGTTTAGTATAGTACAGCAAGGGGTGGGAAAGAGATAGGGGAGAGAGTAAAAGCCTAGCTAAGCCAGGAAACCAGCTACGTCCCCACCAGCTCTGCTGTGACACAGCCATACGCGACTTTGTGCAAGCTACATATTGTTACGTAAAATAACACGAGACGTGACTGGTTACGGATGTATTTACACTGCTGGGCAGAGCATCGACAAGATGGCGGACAGCAAGCACACCGGACAGGCCAGTCCTCTTTGTCGTCTTCTGTAGGCAGAATATCTGACCCTTGATATGTTTGCTACGTAGCATTACCCCCCGCTGTAAAAGCGCCGTCTCGGGGCACTTTAAACGTCATCTTCAGAGGGAGAGTGGTACGGTTTTAGTCGGCTGACGTGCACTACATCTCTGGATGTGGTTGCCGGTGGGGTGGTCTCAGAGACGGGAACAATTTCGTAGGTTACGTCCGTTACCTGGCGGACGATACGGTAGGGACCCATGTATCGAGACAACAACTTCTCTGACAAGCCAACACGGCGAACTGGGCACCACAGGAGAACCAGTGAACCGGGTGAGAAATGAACGTCGGCATGCCTGCTGTCGTAGAGGGTCTTCTGGGTTGCTTGTGAAGCCGACAGCCTAGAGCGGGCGATCTGGCGCGCGTGGTCGGCACGAGCGATGGCATCGCGTGCGTATTCGCTTGGCGGAGGTTTAGTAGCCGGAAGTAGAGTGTCCAGCGGTAACGTCGGATCACGGCCATATAGCATGTAGAAAGGTGAATATCCAGCGGTGTCATGGCGCGAGGAATTGTAAGCGAAGGTCATGTGAGGTAGCGTCAGGTCCCAGTCACGGTGGTCGGATGAAACGTACATTGAGAGCATGTCCGTGAGGGTGCGATTCAGGCGCTCGGTGAGACCATTCGTTTGGGGATGGTAGGAAGTGGTCAACTTGTGCTGCGTTGACGAAGAGCGCAAGAGATCGTCGATTACGCGGGACAAAAATGCACGACCACGATCCGTGAGCAATTGGCGGGGAGCCCCGTGGTGTAGAATGACATCGTGGAGCAAAAAGTCGGCAACGTCAGTAGCGGTGCTGGTAGGGAGCGCTCGAGTGATGGCATACCTGGTTGCATGATCTATAGCAACGGCGACCCATTTGTTGCCAGAGTTGGACTCGGGAAAAGGACCGAGAAGGTCTACACCAACACGGTAGAAAGGTTCGGTAGGGATGGAGATCGGCTGAAGAAGTCCTGCGGAGGGTGCAGCAGGTCGCTTCCGACGTTGGCATTTCTCGCAGGAGGCCACGTAACGTCGAACGGACCGGGCGAGACCGCGCCAAAAGAACCGGCGCCGGACACGGTCGTACGTGCGAGATACGCCCAGATGGCCGGCAGTTGGTTCGTCGTGAAGCTCATGCAGCACCGTTGAACGCATGTGTTTAGGCACGACGAGAAGTAGCTCCGGACCATCTGGCTGGACACTACGACGGTACAGCGTGCCGTTCAAGAGGACGAACATGCGGAGTGATGCGTCGTTAGGTCGTTTTTTTTGCTTTTTTACTTGCGAGCTGTAATTGAGACCTGTTTGATTTTACGTTCGTATTTATCACACATTGCTTCTCAAGGGTCGTTGGCGTTCTAGGTGTGCAATGCCAAAAAAGAAAAGGCAAGAAAGAAACAGAAATAGTGAAGGAAAGAGAAAAAAGAAAGAGAGGGAAAAGAAAGCAAGCAAGAGATAGAGAAATACCAAGAAAGTGAGAGACAGGGAAAGAGCAAGAAAGGGAGAGACAGAGAAAGAGCAAGAGAGGACGAAACAAAAAGAGACAGAGAAAGAAAGAAAGAAAGAAATAAAAAGAAAGAAAGAAAGAAAGAAAGAAAGAAAGAAAGAAAGAAAGAAAGAAAGAAAGAAAGAAAGAAAGAAAGAAAGAAAGAAAGAAAGAAAGAAAGAAAGAAAGAAAGAAAGAAAGAACTATACATGAAGCTCGCAAACGTTTCGCTTGCCGCATTTTCACGATGAGACGCGGGCTACTGACCCTTTTCTTTTTTTTTCTCGTCGTTGCTTCGCAGGGCGAGTTTGTGGGAGACCCACATCGTCCACGATTCGCTCTACGAACTGACTCACCGGCCGATGTTTGGCCCGATCAACTCGTCCCGGTTTAACGGATTTGCTGTGATCAACACCATCATCAAGGACTTGAGAGGAGCGTATAAGGTGGAAGAACAATACAACGTAAGTATGCAGTCTGCGGGCAACTTCGAATCGAAAGAAATATTGAGTGTGCCTAAGGTTTTCTACATCTGTTTTAATTCTCACCCTTCGTAATCATTTGTAGCTGCAGCGGTTGACCTTAAAAGTTGTTCTGGAGGAAGTGTCCCTTACGCTCAAGATTCTGCTTGCACAGGATTGAGAGAAACAGTGGTTAATCGCCTTCATATTGACATAGTGAACCCTTTTTTAAGCATAAATAGGAGGTAGATAAAGTCTCCCAAACGCTCGTCGACACAACAGGTCCCTTTACCACCTCGCGAGCTAGGTGCTTGCGGCCTCTGCGATCAGCTCCGGCTGCGCGTTGCCGGAGCAAATCGCGGAGGCCGTGAGGCGCTCTTCGCTCTTCCCCACCTCGTCAGTAGGTGCCGCTAGTCCCTTAGCTAACAATGTTCATGCTGCCGCTCATGAGCATCAAATCATACGTCAAGCGAAGGTGGCACCAGTGTTCGGCTCAGAACAAACGAAGGCATATCTGCACATTTTATGTTGGAAAAGGTAATGATAAAAAGTGTGATGCATTTCAACGCTAACATAGAGACGATTAATAGCGTACACCAGTAAAGGTTGACCTGATCACCATCAAGCGCGTCTTAACTTTTGGCCGCTGGAGGTGCGAAAAGTAATTTCGAGCGAAGAAATGAAAATAGGGATCCACGTTTGATGAGAAAAACATGGTTCGTTTTAGACAATAAATTACGCAATCTTTCCAATAGTGGGGTTATCTCAATTCGTGTTCTGAGTGGTTGTCTGTTCTTTTAGGAGGGCACGTTAAAAAGACATTCTAGTGCGTTAAGTAAAAAAGTGTAACTAATGACAGTATAACAGAATTGACTAAGTTAGGTCCATCATCCCAACTGTCGCAACTGCCAATCTAACAACATGAAATAAAAATGTCTTGGTAGGACTCTAGTTGTGTATTTAGGCTGGGCAGTGAACTAGGATTTTTGCGCGGTCATCATTATTATAAGCATAATACAGTACCAAAATTAAAAATTGTCATATCAGTAGGTTGCATTTCATTTAGGATCTTATAACATCAAAACTTTTTCATCGTTCTAAATTACCATGCATAAATTGTACAGGTTAATGTTTGAGCAAGAAGCAAAGGCAAGTGGGGCAGAAAATTATTGATTTGTGCGTAAGTTATGAGCTTTTGCGTCATGAAAAACAACGGAAAAGAGGATTTCGTAGAAAAACAGGAATTAACATTTTGAAACATGTAATTGTCGAGATAGAGACATATCTGGATAGAGACGTAATTTTTTCCGCACCACAATTCTGAATGTCAAAAGGAAAAATTCAATTCTTTTTTCCCGAGGAAAACGTCGTCTGAAAGGGTGGCTACATAGCTTAACCCCAGCACATAAGACTGGAACGTCGTTCGCCTACTACTGAAAAAAAAAAATGTCGTCGGCAAGCTCACTGAGACCAATGCACGCCCTATGTAAAGCCGACGTTAACGCGCATGGTTGCCATGCTATAGACCTTATGCAAAATTGCTGCCATCTGTCGGAGGTCTCGCGAAGCTACCGCTTCGGCGCCATGTTGGAGGCTTGCGTCCGAATCGTATTGCTGTCGCTGCTATAGCTTCTTGTTTGTATCTGCTTTGAGAGTGGGCAATCGGGGGCACAAAAAAGTCAGATGAGTGTGTAAGAGCCTGTACACGTTACCGGCATTGTACAAGCTTGTCGTTGAGAATGAAGCCATGCGCTAGGTTATAAGTTTTGTCTGTGTTTTAAGTGTAGCGAATAAAGAGTTCGTGGCTATCTGAATATCATGAGTGCAGTGTAGGATAGTTGGTAGGAGGCTTTACCGCGCTACAAGGCGAGGCACAGCGATGACGGTAAAAAAGTGCTGCTGATCCATTTCAAAGTATATTTCATCAGAGCGTCTACGTCGGCCTGATGTATAGGGCATTTAATATTAAATAAAACTTCGTCCATTTTTTATATTTTTGAAACAAGAAATATTTTGCTGCTGTAGTCACCATCGTATATGTTATGTATATAATTATCGCACGATTAAAATGTAAAAAATTTCCGCCTTCACGCACGTGAAAAGGGAAGATGAAAAGTGTTATTCGCTCTAAGAAGTAGGTGCTGATTAGTTGGTATTTTATTGAATATCCGTTCGGCATTATGCTCATAAATATCACGATACGCCAAGAATATTCGCGTTCTCATCGTCGCTTTCGGGGCCTACTGATGCCTTACAATTTCAACCCGTTCCAGCAAGACAGTTTTGCGTCGCCGACTGAACGCTTGCGAAACTACCTCAGCGCGTAACCAACGGTAGCGCACCCCACGGTCTAATCTAACACATCTGCCGGAACAGCCTTTCTTCAGATTTTCATACGAAAAGTGCCACACACAAGCATCTGTTAACTTTTTTTTAACTCACAGTGGTGGATGCGGGATTTTTTCCGAGCGGGGATCAGCTTTTGTGAGAACCTGATATGTGCTCTTCTTGGGGTATAAATAAAAAAAACAAGCAAGGGGGGTAGAGTAAGACCATCCTGCCCGCCCCTCTGTATTTATTGGCAGTGATAGCGCATCAAATGCTTGAAGTATACGCGGAGTAAGACAATACGCGCGCAAAGCATCTCACCAAGCGCTACCTTGTTAAACTTCCCAATCGAAAACAAACTACGAACACGCCCCAGACAATGGCGTGGCCAGGGGTGGCACACCGGGCCCGTGCCCTCTCGAATTTTTTTTCTTTTGTGCCATGGAATACAGAGCACAAAATGACACTCGACCACACTTACCTGCCCGGTCCCCGGACCACACGTCGGATCAAATGCGGGTCCCCCCCCTCGAAATAACACATTTCTGGTCCGTTCGCTGAGAATTGGTTACGCGCACGAGTAGCTGTCTAATATTAATTGTTATCGCAATGTAATAAACCCAGTAAGGCTGTCAACAGCAGCGCAGGCACGCCCGAGTAGCCGAGATCGACGCAGCTTTGAAGCTCGTACACGAAGCCGGTTTGTCTGTGTCTGCAAGCACGCGCCACGAAAACTGTTTCGTTCCGGCATGACATGAAAGTGTTCTCTGATGAGTACCGATGCTCTCGCATACCGCATCTATTAAAAACGGCGAACGTAAACACGGCGTCAGTCGTAAGCAGCAGCCGGAGCAACGGAACGATCTGCCGCTCCTCGTCGGCCGCGAAGAAATCTAATAACATGGAGGTTAGTTTCCCGCAAACCTTTTTTCAACATCCCAATTTCCTCAACTGAGCAACACGGCACACGAAAATATCTCGGAATAGCCGCTCCTATCAGCCGCCACACCTCGACGCGTACGCTCCGTGTGTGCACATGCAGAGAGCGCCTAGCCTTCAACATGGCGGAAACGCGTAAGGCGGCCGCTAGATGGCAGCAGATTTTGCATAAGGTCTATATGTAGCTTAGCGGCTTAGTAAGGTCTTTCACTGCTAAGCTAGAGGAGGCGGGTTCGATTCCCGTACACGGCCGTTGTATTTCAATGGAGGGCAAAATACAAGAACGTCCGTATACTTAGTGATTTGGGTGCACGTCGAGGAAGAGCAGCTGGTCAGAATTAAACCGGAGTACCCCATCTCTACTCCATAATGGCGTGTGATTTAATTACGTGGAACCCGTGAACCTAATTAAATTAACACTTTTATAGCCATAGTCATCCTGTAGAGAACAGACGCGTTGTAAATATTGACCATAGGCGTGCGCACAATGAGTCAGAAGGACGGCCACTTGTAGATTTCATTATTTGCCTTTAGGTCGCGACTGATGTATCTGTTTTCTTTTATCTTACCAGGAGAGCATCTTCAAAGGGTCAAATAAGCCGATCATACGACCAGGGTGGACCTACTTACACACTGCCGCCGTGTGGCCGGGAGGGGACGCTGTGATCCCTGAGAGGCACATCAGGAACTTCCTCGGGTAATGTGTCCTTTATTATGGCTTTGATTCACTTTGTACCTCTTCCACTAACCATTTAACTTCCTCGTGTAACCTCTCTATGCCTTATGGTGGGTGCGGTTCAGTTGATATCTCTTCCACTGAGCATTTAAGTAAAGCCAACAGAGTCTTTGAGCTTAGCAAGGACTTTGAGGCTACCTGCTGCGATCACCCACGGCCGCTACAAACGCCATGTCTCGCTGTCCATTCGTTGCCTCAGCCATTCCTCTGCAACGACACAGCACGTTTTCCCAGTATCGATATTGTGGGCGTTTATTATACCCAATCCTCATCTGTACATTATCATCAATTCATAATGCGTTCGGTCATGCATCATCGTCATCGTGTATCGTCATCATCGTGGTGGGTTCAGCGTAGCGGTTCGCTACCGGGTTCTCGGGCCAAATAAAGGTCGTCCAAACCAACACCTCATATGTCTAAGCATAGAAGCAGAAACTGTCCCAGCGGCGGTTGACCACCAATTCTCTCGCATCAAAGCTTTTGCTGGTCGGTGGTCCACCGTAGTGGCTTGATCTCTAGATGGCTGTCAGTCCTTGGACTGCGGCGACCTCCTCAACTCGTGCGATGGCGGCAAACTTCGAGTTACAGCTGAATAGCCTGGACTCCAACTGCTCGGCACCCATGGACATAGGCGTGCGCGTGGGTGCCGGAGGAGGCAATGGTGCGGCCGCCCCTCCCTTAATTTATCTACAGGGGGGGGGGGGGGGGGGCAATGCTACTCTATACCTTTATTCATTCAGACCTTTCACGTCATTTTTAATACGCATGGTTGTGGCTACGCATGTTTCACGATTCCAGTGACCTAGCACACCTGACGTTGCATTCAAACAAGTGCTTACTTCCCACCAAGGCAGGACCAATGACAAGCCTTCGTGGAAAGCACGTAATCGCTACATTTTCCTTTTTGCATCCATTGCGGAGTTCATTCGTTTTCTTTTGGACTCGAGCGATGGTGCGGGGGACGCTATGGTGAAGCTTGCTTGACCCTCTTAATAGGGAACTCTGCGTACGCCTATGGCCATTGGGAGGTGATTGGAGCACGCCCATGTAATGTGAAAGTGATCGCAAAAGTGCAAAAGGTGGTGACCCCTCAGGATTGGTACGCTGTAGTCGAGGCGTGTCGACCATACAGCCATTGTCATCGCGAAGTAATTAAGCCGTTCCCGGGGGCAGGATGCAGTATGATGTGGTGAACAAGACATGCTATCACATCACATCCGCAGCCATTGTTGATACGTCTTACTTAATTTTAGAGGCAAAGCTCCTTAATGTCGAGGCTTGTACATCACTCCCCCGGTGTCCCCCCGGTGTAACCACGCTAGTGCGATGACGATGACGCTGCCATCACGGCACAGCACATGCAAGGTAACCATTATAAGCCCTGACGATGACGCTGATGACGATGAAGAATAAGCGCGTTCCAGGCCACACATTCTCTTTCTACCATGGATGAAAACGATCGTGAACGCGCTCTCGCCCGCGAAAGGCAAAACGGCAACGCCGACAACAAGCTGCTACCCCGGTGTTCAGGACGCGGAAAGCGGCGGCTCAACGGCAAAAACACATTGTATATACTGTGCACACGCGTAGTCACTCATTTACATGCGCGATTGGGCAATGTCACGGGTGATTGACGGTAAGAACGATATCCAGTGCTTCGCCCACTCGTCATGATTCACATTGTGGAAATGCGAAATTTTTTTTAAGGACTGGTGCTGGGTAAGGGGTAGTGTAGCCCTCGTCGATGTCTATAACTTGCCCCCTCACTCGGTCCCCACTTGCAGCGTCGCCGACATCGTGGGCCTCAGCACGAGCAACACGACCGACGAAGCCCAACACGCTGCAGTTTGTGGGAGCCAGCCCCCGGTTCCTTTGGGCATCGCCGCCCAACCCGATACGTGGAATATTGCCCGGCATTCGAGGCATGGTCAGTGTTTGTG
Organism: Rhipicephalus appendiculatus; assembly: GCA_030522465.1. NCBI lineage: Eukaryota > Metazoa > Arthropoda > Arachnida > Ixodida > Ixodidae > Rhipicephalus > Rhipicephalus appendiculatus. The sequence goes on along the minus strand of JALIZH010032781.1, from coordinate 167,945 downwards.
CACAGATGTATGTGTCACTGTTGTCGTTTGTGTTGACTCGCTACTGACTCCTGGCGAAAGTAACACCAGGAGGGTACGAAATCCGGCAGCATCGACATCATCTTGAGGAATTTTCTTCATAGGGACACAGAGGTCATACACATTAGAACAGTCTAGACTAATACGCAAAGTGGCGCTTTCGGTAATGTTCAAAGGTTATCTACAAATACGAGAGATATCATTTTCTAAGGTGCCAGCATTAAGTGGCAATGTTGGCGCTCCCGTTCGCGAGACTAGCACGAGTCTTTGCGAGACTGCCGAGACCACGAAGTCTTGCAAAGGTGTAAGGTCTAGCTCTGTCCAAAAATCCACGTGAACTTTTCCGAGCGATGACATCGAATCCTGTGATGACGTCGTCGTGACGTCACAACTCTCCACAACTTGTGACGTCATCCCACGAAACAGTCGCTTAGTCAAAGGTGGGCGGATCCCGGAGCCACTGCCAAACCACGTGAGCAGAAAGATTTCAGGGAGGGGGGGGGGGAGTAATCACTAAAATCAATCGAGACTAAAAACATGGCTTTCGCCTTCCTGTCATCATAGGCGAATGCATAAGGCACCATGTAAAGCTCTTTTTTTTTTCAAGAAATGTTCCTAGCAGGACATATCAGCAAAGAATACCATGGAAAGATAGAGCCTCGAAGTGCCGAGAAGTCGTTGAGTAAGGAGTGTCGCGGGCTCTATCGTTTCGACAGTTTTCCTTAAAGCAAGAGCTCAACAGTTGTTGCCCAGACGTAGTTGTTGCCCAGACGGAAACTTTGGGTCCGGCAACGTTGTTTGGCCACTCCTTGTGATTTTGTATTACTAAAAGCCTGCATTCCTCTAACCCATGCTGTATTCCAACTTGGCGGCGGTCACCGTCAACTGCTAACGGGTTCGCGCTAAATCTGCTTTCTTCGCTGCGCCTCACCTCTTCTCGCAGTTGGATTATCTGAAAGAATTCCCGCACTACAAGCAGTTCCTGAACAAAGACAAGGATCTGCTTCTCGATCTCGTCTTCGAATAAACTACGCCAGGAACTTATACCGCAACATCGACTTCAGGGTGGAGATGGAGGACAAGGACGAGAGCGTCATACGGTACTCTCGTTACAGGGTGAGTCTGTCGATGTCTTCAACAGCGCGGGCTGAACTGATGCATGCTGCAGCCGCAGTTGAAACGTACCTCTATAATATGCCGTAGCTCTGGAGAGATGTAGCATGTAGCTTGAAATCGAAGAAACGGAGAAAAGAGTACAACCAACGCCTTAGCGTTATCGGACCGTGTTCGTATCGCCTTCCCAATCGCTAGCCTGCCTTCGTTTCTCGGTGAAGACCTAAACCGTGCCGTAAGGAAAGCCAAAGTGCGGACGCCCTCCGGCTCCTTTCCTTTATTTGCGTCTGCCTCGAATTCACGGGCAATGCTGATTTTTCACTCACAACCAAAGATGCCGAGACCGGAAATGATGCCAAACGAGCTCTTTTACGCTATCGCGTTAAAATTAATGGACGCTGCCGTCGCCAGCGAAACGACAGTACGTTGTAGCTTCTAACCTTTCACTTGAAGCAGTGGGAAAGAAGGACAGCGTTGGTTTTGCATCACAGCTGTGTATGGCCATGTTCTGGCTGGCCACGTCCGCAGACAAAAGGTGCGTAGAACAACAAGTTTTGGCGTCCCTCGCTCATCATCTCTTTTCCACAGGTTCCCCTCGCAACCTAGAGTTACTGTATATGCTACCTAGGGAGTATATACAGTAACTCTATCGCAACCTTGCCATGGGTGCCCCTCGCTAGAACCTCTTTCCGAATTGTCGCGATACTCGGCGGCGGCACTTCAAACAGTCGTCGTGCCCCTTTCTCTCGTGACGTATAGATCGTGCTGGCGCTATTGTCAGCAGTTGCCCTTTGGTACTCGTCATGGGAAGGACGCGCGTCGTTGGCTCGAAAGAACAGCGGACATTGGAGCACCAACGTTCGCAGAAGCTCATATGGGCACGAAAGCGACTTGAAGCCCCCGCCGCACAAAGTGCAGCCGGTGCCTTCGTTGGCTTCCACCCTTCTTGAGTGTATTAAGAGGGCCTTAAATTTTACGTACACGAGTCAGTACTCCTTTTACTGTTTACTACGTACCCCTCTCCGTGTTGTCTTGTTTCTAAGCCAGACGTAACGTGTCTTGTTTCTTTCTTCTGCACATCACGTGACGCCTGCTGCGCCGCATTGGCAGTTCACCTCCATCGACAACCACACGAAGGAATACCCGCTGCAGTCGGATCCCTTCAAGTACGAATTCAACGACACCACTTACACGCACTTTTGGAGTCTGCGCGTCGGGGGCAACCTCAAAGGATTCTTCGCCTATGACGACGCCTCTACGATCGCTTACAAGGTGAGCACCTCTTGTGGAATTGTCGTTGTGCTTTTGCATACGCGGCACATGTGGATATAAGTCACGCATGTACAAATGCTCGGCGAAGTACACTCTAAGAAAAAAATAATTTTCTTTGGGTCTTATTACCACGTACATGTCTCTCACGTATGCAACTGCTGAATAATTCGTCAGCACGGGGTGCTGATGGCACCGACGTTTCGACAAAGGGACTTGTCGGTCTTCAAGTCCGTTTGTCGAAACGTCAGTTTCAGTCATGGGACGTACGGCTATCCAAAAGAGAGTTAACGGATAATGCAGCCGTGCTAAAGCGAAGTTTAGGAAGCACTGCGTGATGGCAAATGGTAAATCCGTGTCGCTTATCTGCATAGGCGTGCGCACGAGGGGCGGCAGGGGGGGCGGTCACCCCCTAGTCACCTAAGAGGGGGGGAAGGCGCAACAGTCTGCCCCATACATTGACTTAATAGGGAGGGGGGGGCACTGCGACGAACCTTCGCCCCCCCCTGAAGGGGTACCCTGCGCACGCCTATGCTTATCTGATGAACTGTGTAAAAAGGCCTGGGGTGCAGCCTCACTGGCGACCACAGCCGGCAATGCACTCCCTCACCAGAGCAGGATTCGGCCACCCTGGGGCAGTACTTGGCCACTACCTCCCACATGAATACACCGATAACATCGCCTTCATCCCATCTCAAATCCAATAACTGAGTAGCCTACCCGGAACTTTTTAGAGCCGTACGTCCATCTCTTAAAAGTCTAAAGTTACAGCGCTTATTTTAGCGTATTATGTATTAAAATCAAAGATCCTGCCGCCCGGTTCTTGGCCCATCCCCCTTTGTGGGTGAGCGCCATCAGCAAGAGGTCATCATCATCATCATCAAAAGCGTAACGCAGCTCCTAGCGGGTATAGGCCACAGAAATTGGGCAAACTCTAACCACCGGTCCACTAAAGATGATTTTCAAATAACAAGCCTGCTAGGTGTGTGCCACAGAATTTGGGCATGCCCCACTACTCACCTCCGGGTCCACCAAACGTTATGGGCAAATTCAAGCAACGAGATAGCAATATGATGCCACCTGCATCGCTGTTCAACCGGTCTTGGCGACGTTGTCAGTGAAGCAGCTGCCTCTTTTCTTTTTTTTCTTTTTTTTTTTCTTGCATTCTCGCAGATGAATATGTTGCTCGACGCTTACCCCGGCGACCGGTGCGTCGTGTTTGACGACCTCGGGGACGACATGTGGGAGGGCAGCTTCGAGCACGACGGTCGCACGATCGCCTTCAAAAAGTACGAGATGCTGCACGCCATCTCCGGTGCCATGGTGCAACGATACGGCCCGGCCTTCCCGTCGAACTATTATTAGCTTGCTTGCACACTGGATCATTTATTTGTGCGTCCTCGTGCACGTTTGGGTGCCCCAGACGCCGATCATATTGCTGCGGATGTGGACAGAGAAGGAAGGGAAAATGTTGGGAATTTGGACGTGTTCAGCGAACTCTTCATTCGCGCGCCTTGATTGAACGGCGTTGATTTGTGATTCAATGTAACAATAGTTATTCGACTCGTCTTAAAAACTTGACGTCACTGCATGCTCCTTAGCCGCTAGCGGATTCTATACAGGTTGTCTATAGATTATGAGCCTTTCTGCCTGCTGCCTTGATTGGAGATTAAGTCCCACCAGGTCCATAAAGGCGTAGACTATATTAAACGGGCTCTGCTTTTTTTTTTTTTTTTTTGTAAGCATTCTATAGTGCTGGAGTGTGTGTTGTGCTAAATACTGGGATGAACACAACAATAATTATCGAAATTGGTGCACGGTGACGCAAGCTATTGGTCTTAAAAATTCAAAATCCCAGCAGACGATGAGAAAAAACGTTCCCTTTCGCATTTCACTCTCCCAGTGACGTCAAAGACCGGTTCCAATCACTGCGCGCCTCTTACAAGAGGCATACCGGAAGACTCGCCTGGTGGTGGCAGTTGTGCAGCTCCCCTAGCGTCGTTTTGGAATTGTTTTCAAGATCTTTCTTTGCGCACAATAGTGTGGCGTAGCTGGGACCATATGAATATTACGTGTGACTTGTCGCGTCAAACCAGTCGACACGCCCGGCCAATGTCGTCACTCCAACGTGATAAAACGTCACTTCCGATCGCAAAAATAGCCGTTGTGTGTCGCTCTATAGTGCGAAAATAATGTGGTTTCTCCGTTTAAATAAAATTATAACAGCTTCGTTTTTCACGTTGCCACTTGCACAACGATATCGGTGCATTCCAGAATTGCAGAAGAAGCGATGAAAACGCCACGCTTAATTTATGTCGCAGGGGCCCCTTTAAGGAAATGGAGAATGTGAAGCCATGTAACGATGACATTGGCAAGTGACTACTGGCGGCGGTGCAACACGAACGGTCCAAAAGGGTCACGTGATCACAGACGACGTCACGTGTTAAATCATGTCGCAGATCGCCAATGTTCGTGACGTCGTCGTGACGTCATCGCATGACAATGTGGCTTGGCCAAAGGTGCACTCTTAATCAGGTTCTGGTTAAATGCCGGCTATATCCAGGATACCGGACGAAAAATGTCCGGTTTCCTGGCTATATCCATCAATTTAAGCGGGACCTGATTAAGAGTGTGGGCCGATGCTGGAGGCAGTGACGTGCAGAAACCACACCACGTGAGGCGCAATGGACTTCATGAGTGAGGGGGGGGGGTTATCAGTTATGGATCACTAAAACTTACTAGCTGGTGCACGTTTGAAGGATAAGGAATAACAAGACGCAATACACTTAGGAAAAAAGACGGTTGAAAGAGCCTGTCGATATTCCTTGTCGTATTACGACGCCTTATTCCAGAGGCACTCTTGCGATCGCTCCAATAAAAGACATATTGCACGACAAACGCCTGATGAAAGATGTCTAATGACTTAACATGCGTGCAATTGTTGCATTTCCTGACTAATCTACCCAACTGCCTTTAGGCTAGGATAGTAAAAAAAACCAGACTAAAACCCCGTAATTCGCTATATTTTTATACGCGTCCGCATGTGTTGCACTTCCTGACTAATATATCCCCCCTGACTTTAAGCTAGGACCGTAAAAACAAAACCACACTAAAACCCCGAAATTCGCTATATTTTTATACGCGTGTATATGTGTTAATAAGCATTTGTTGAAATGTAGAGCGCTTTCAAGTATTCGATGAATAACCCTCCTTCTAGGGGACCACTGAATCGTGGAAGCCCATAGAGTCCAAACAAAGCGAATGCGTACTAGTGGGTACATTCCACTATACTGCGTCATCGTCATCTTTATCACGTGTAGTGGGTACATTCCACTATACTGGAACGCGCTTATACTTCATTGTTATCACGTGTAGTGGCTATATTCCACTATATTGCGTCATCGTCATCTTTATCACGTGGAGTGGGTACATTCCACTACACGTGGCTACCTACCTACCTACCTACTACTACTACGACAACTACAGAGGAGGGACAGACCAACACAGTGTTTAGGAGCTTCGCCCCTAAACACTAAGCCGGACCCTCTGCGTGGCAGCCCAGCGCTCTACACTGAGCTACGCCGGTGCTTGAAACTGCGTTGCAAACTGACCCTATGCAGGCTTCATGTCGCGTAAGGAATCGCGTTAACGTGTCGTAAAGCGTTTTAGAACAGTAAAGTAGCAACCAGGCGTCACAAAATGCGAATTGCGTAACGAGTGGGTCGTTCAATTGTCCAACCCATTACAAAAGCCTCAGGCATAATTCTTCATCGTCGTCAGCCACAGCATCAACAAAGTGCACGTAATGCGTTACAAGTGTGTAGCGGGTACCGCGCATATCCGAAGAATGATGAATAATGGCATATTGGACGCTTCCCCATTACACAAAAATTATGATGATTTATGACGTAGTGGGTACCATGCAAGTGTGCTTGTAGTAGTTTCCCCAAGAGTGTTTAAAAGCGGCCCTAGAAAAGCCGATCTTCCAGCTTTTCGATGTGTCTGTGCTGCGCGTTCCGCGCAGGCCTGCCCGGTTTTTTCTGTTCGTGTTTGCTAAAGCGCTACTCTAGCAAGGCCTAAGCTTAATACCTCGGATTTCTAACCTATGCACGTCCGCTGTGGGTGTACAGTCGCGCTCAATATGACTTGCAACACGGGAGCGCGTGGCCTCACAAGTTCAAAGATTGCGCATAGCTTCCACTAGCCCTTATTTCCATTACTAAACGCGTTTCTCTCACTTGGATATGATCCCAATTAAGAAAATAATATTTAGTCGTTCAAATAAAAACAAGTTGAAGCCATGCGCAACCTTTGAACCCGTGAGGCCACGCGCTCCCGTGTTGCAAGTCATATTGAGCGCGACTGTACGTGCCGCATTTTGAAAGGCATCACTGTAGCCTCGCACCCGAAGACGGCCGACACAGAGGCCTAGCGAACGGGAGAGCGATGCAGGAACGTCAGGCGTGGAGGCTTCTTCCGGTGTCTTCCAACGTGGCGTTTATTCATGTTTTTACAGGGTTCAAAGGGCGAGGTCATTGGCTTTTACATGAGTGGCGTGACGACACCTAATTGGCTATAACAGGTCGCGTGGTCACGCCTGTTTGGCACAAAGAGCCAAACGCATAGACAATGTGGACGTCGCTTCATCATTCACACGTTGAACATAACAGAGGTGGTGAGTGTTGCATAATTATGACACCACTGAGTGAGTGAGTGTTTACTTGATTGTGGTACAAAAGTGCCAGAGGTTGGACGGGACCGGAGGCCCGGCTAGCTCAGCCAGGCGGATCCACCCAGGAAGGTGACACCAGGGATGAGCGCGAAACAACGATCATCATCGTCATAATCAAGAGAAAGATGGCACGAGAGGCGCGGGAAAGCGCGCGGTCACGGCTCCACAGAAGAAGACGCGTTTAGCCTTGGAGGACGCTTGACGGCTGGCGAGGATCCCGAACAAGTCTGCAGGACGACGACGCCATCATGAGTGAAGGTGAGCCGCCTTGAACCGCTCCTCAGTACACCGCGCTGTCCACCAGTGTACGCTGAGAGACCTCTAAAAGTCTGTGCCGATCAATCGGAACAAGCCGCACACCAGAAAGGGATTCCTGTATATTATAGGACGAAAACGTTACGCAGCATGTTGTCCTCTCTGAAACACTTGAAGGCGAAAGCCTGCTTCGCACTTGGTAATGCCTTATACTTGTGTCTTATATGCCTTATAATATGCATTACTTTCCTTATACTTTCCTTGGCATCGTTGTCTGTTAGTTCTCATTATTATTGTGTTTAAAAAAGCAAACGAGCCCTTAAATTTACACTTCTTTCCTTCATTCTTAGCGAGGGTCTCGTTCTGGCAGACTTGATGCCTTTAGGTGGCATGCGAGATATTATTAGTCAGCTGCCAGCTCGTAATAAGGTGATGTGCTACGTGTCGCCACCAGGCAAAAAGAGTGTTCCACACTCGCCGCAGTGACAACAGGCGGCGCTAACTGACGCTCCCACGTTTAAGTGCACATAAATTACGTATAAAGTGGACGGAGGGATGACCGCCACCGTGGCTCAGTGGTAGAGCATCGGACGCGTTATTCGATGGTTACAGGTTCGGTGCCCGCCGGTGGCATGTTATCTTTTCGTCCGCTCTTTTTTCTTCACATTTACATTACAGTTACTTCTAATAACATCCCCTATACTTTCCTTGGCATCATTATCTGTTAGTTCTCATTAATATATGCAATATGCCTTATATGCCATATTGTCTTATGCTACCCCATAATTTTTTCTTTTGCGAATCAGTGGAAGGTCCACTACTCCTCCGTAAGGCAGCACGCTAACCTACGCAACTGAAAGTTATACAATTGGGCATCAGAGTTCTCTTTAAAGACAAAAGAGCCGCAGTGAGAGATATCTGGGGTGTTGCGGCCCAAAACCATGGTACGATCATGAGAGACGCCGTAGTGAAGGGCTCCGAAAATTTCGACCATCTGGCGTTCTTCAACGTGCACTGACATCGCACAGTGCACGGGCCTCTGGCATTTCGCCTCCATCGGAATGTGACCGCCGCGGCCTGGATTTAAGCCGTGACCATAACGGTCAGAAGCCGAGTACCATAACCAGTGCTCCACAGCGGCGGACAGTGTGAGAGATACACTTAATTCGATGTCCTCGATCGATTGCATTGCCACACCAAAGCTTTTCTGCAACTCACATGCCTCCGAGATCAACCCTCCATTCGCCCAGCAACGTTTGCCGTTGACGTGACTTAATGATGACATCATACGACGTCATGGCGACTTGAAATTGCCAAGATGCGTGACCTCATAATGATGTCAGAATATGGAGTTATCGTGACGGCACGTGGTGATGTCAAGTCCCCTTCATAGCGTCAATATAGCTCACCCTTGAGAATGACTGAAAACAATGTTTCCTGAATTTCGCAGTGTTGGGAAAGTGTAGGAGACACGCGGAAGAAACCGGGAAAATCATTAGGCAAGTATAGCAGAAAACAGCGAATGACGTCAAAGCGGTGCTCTCTGACGTAATAACTCAAGTTTTCCGGGAGGCGGGGGGGAAGGGGCAATCGTAGCTTTCATCGTTTCTCTCCTGAAAGGGTAGAAGCGGAGCTAACGGGATGGCGAATTTCACGTTATGGTGCGTCGAGAATGGCCACGCTGCATTTACCTGCTAGTGCGGCGCATACACCCCTCCACCTTTCCTCACTCCTTCGGTGCGACTTCGCGCGACGGCGACGGCGAGCGCGTTTTTTCAACTCGGCTTGAGCTGCGACCGCGGCGGCAGTCCTCGCACGGTTTCACTCGCACATGTAACATACGTACGACGCGCGGGGCAACGTCACCGATTAGGACTTTACACGAAACAATACGGCTAAATAAACATGCGCCTCAGGTATAATTGTTAACGCAATAAAACTAGGCACTATCACATGGCTTGAAAATGCCATGTGATATACCAAAATACCAAGAAATATTAAGGCGGAAGCCTTCATAGCTTCATAAAGTCACAAAAATTTGACCGTCTGCATCGGCGTTTCACATCGACGGTGTCCCGCGGCATCTGGGAGCGAGTGATTAAAAAAAAAAAAAATCATCACGCGATGACTTCACCATGTGACATCATGATAAACGTCACACGTCTAAAAAATGTTACATCATTGTGACGTCATAAAGACGTCACTGTGACGTAGCGGGACACGATGGCGCCATCGCATGATATCGTAACTCGGTCGAAGGTGCTCCGATCATGGAGGCAATGCAAAATCAGTTGAGGTGCCTCCGATCTTGGAGGCAATGCAAAACCACGTAAGGTGCAGAAAACATTGGATGGGTGGCGGGGCAGGATGAATACATCGACTGAGACGAAAAAGAAGATGGCTTTCGTCTTCGAGTCGTCTTAAGTGAATGCATAAGGGACCTTGTAATTTCTTTTTTTTTTTCTGCGTCGTATTGCAGGCACAGAAGAGAGCCTTATGCTGAGCTCCACGGATTCGACGGACGCGAGCAGCCAGATTGTCAGCTCCACGTCGTAAGTTCGCCCGCGCACAGCCAGCAACATAAGCTCGGAGTCTTCATTGAAATAAGCAGTGTTTCATACCTGGATTTACTTCAATAAACTTGCTTATTTTCTCACGCTTACTCACACTCGGCCGACCGTCGTTAATGTTTTAAAGGGACCCTGCAACAGTTTTCCAACTAGGCCTTCAATAAAAGACTTTATTGCCTCACGAATCCACGACCGCAGACATTTTTAGAATCCGTCAAGTACGAGTGTAGTTACAGATTTGTCGCACGCTGTGATTTATTTCACTCTTCTCTCGTCCATATGAATGCACTGGATGCTTTGAAGGGAGGGATGGCACGTGTCATGACCTTGAGCACTTTTTCTTTCTTTTTTTCCTTCGATTGCACAGTTTCCTTTCAGTGTGATCGCCAGCGCACGCGCGGGCACGTGGCGCCCTCCCGCGGCGGCCACGGTAACTGTGCAGCTCACGATGCTCATACGAGGCAATGGCCGGGAATTTGGGTATATGGCATTTCCAAAAGGAGGAAGGAATGATTTATAACGGGAGCCTCGACTACCGATCGGCGGCATTTTCTGGTCATGCTGAAAAAGTGTTGCAGGGCCCCTCTAATGTACTTCTTTAACTAAGTGAACTAACTCCAGATATAAAGAACGATTTATTCATGTATTCCCTTGAATTATTCATCGCTGTATAGACTAACGATGTCGCCAGGAGCCTATACCTGACTGCCCTGCACACTAACATGACTTACATGGTCTGACCCGTCATCCCTGAATTAGTGGCTAACCAAACGTATTAATTTGAGCTGATATGACTGACTAACCTGAGAGAATGATTAGTTGATTTGGCTAACTAGACTGACTAGACCTGAGTGGCTAATTCTAACTCGGTTCACTTTGTGAAGGCGCCGTACTGGCTGCCTTGACTGGAACTGACCAAATAGCCTGATTTGCCGATCTGGCTGACTAATTTAACTGCATTACTGACTTGAATTGGCCTAATATAGACATATATATTATATATAGGACATATATATCTTCGGCCCTTGTTCATTCTGTGCGCTAAAAAAGTCAACACGTTTAATGAATGTCACACAATACACCCAAGAAGGCAGAACTTGTAAAGACAAGAGAACAAGATATGAAACTACAAAAAAAATGAAGAATAAAGATGTAACACGTAAGAATACATCCCGCTCGCGTCAGCGAATTTAACATACAAATATTAAAGCAATATAATACGCTGAACAATAGCAGCCAACGGGGGCACCCACAATAACGACAATGAAACAATGAACACGCGCAAACACAGCACAAGCAGGTTACAAACATCCTTACGCAGCCTTTACAAAAGCTTCTATATCGCAACATTCGACTATAGTACATGACATTGGACTATACTCTTGACATTCGACCATAGTCCATAGTCATGGACTGTAGTCCATGACTATGGACTACGCTGCGTTTGTACCTTGCTCACTGTGGTGATTCGCTCACTCGCTGTTTTCACTTCCAGGGAAGGTGAGGATACCGACGAGTACCCCGCAGGGGGCCGTCCCCCCTCATCTGCTGCTGTATCCTGGTCCTGTTCATCCTCATGATCATCCTACTCTTTCTCATCTCCAACGTTTCCGTCAGTAAGTTGACTGTTCTGTGTCAGTAAGTCGGCTGTTCTGTACGAATCGATCAGTGTGTCTATGAGTCACGTGTAACTTGTGTCCACTGTAAGGGTGTCCACTGTAAGGGTGTAAGTCGACTGTTCTGTGACATTAAGTCGACTGTTCTGTAGGAATCGATCAGTGTGTCTATGAGTCACGTGTAACTTGTGTCCACTGTAAGGGTGTCCACTGTAAGGGTGCAAGTCGACTGTGCTGTGTCAGTAAGTCGACTGTTCTGTACGAATCGATCAGTGTGTCTATGAGTCACGTGTAACTTGTGTCCACTGTAAGGGTGTCCACTGTAAGGGTGTAAGTCGACTGTTCTGTGTCAGTAAGTCGACTGTTCTGTGTCAGTAAGTCGACTGTTCTGTGACAGTAAGTCGACTGTTCTGTGACAGTAAATCGACTGTTCTGTACGAATCGATCAGTGTGTCTATGAGTCACGTGTAACTTGTGTCCACTGTAAGGGTGTCCACTGTAAGGGTGTAAGTCGACTGTTCTGTGTCAGTAAGTCGACTGTTCTGTGTCGGTAAGTCGACTGTTCTGTGTCAGTAAGTCGACTGTTCTGTGACAGTAAGTCGGCTGTTCTGTGACAGTAAGTCGACTGTCACAGAACAGCCGTTTCTAGTTCGTTGCGTTTCTAGTTCGAGGCGATAAAGCTAACGCAAACGTCTGTTTTCTACCTTCTCTTTCAGCTGACGCCGACGCCGGCGACACTGGTAAGCTCTCCACAATCGCCGCTTTGGGTTCGCTTGATGACGTATACGTACATCGCAGTGATGCTGGCGCCATCTGACGGAGCCACCTCGAACCTCCGTGGTCAATTTTCTACCTTTGTGTGCCTGTAACGGCGTTAGAAAAGAGACTCGTGCAGGAATTCATTGGGGGGTTACGCCGTGTTACGCCGGGTAAATAAATTGGTTTGAAATTAAACCCGAACAGCGGCAAGCATTAGTGGCGTTATGGTGCTCGCCGTCCAGTCATCACCGTGGGCATGCGCAGTGCTGCCAAAGCGGAGTGCTTCCCGCCTGTCAATGGTGATGACTGGACGGCGCGCACTATACCATTTTCTAATGCTTGTCGCTGTTCGGGTTTCATTTGACGTGGACAGTAGGTTGCTCCTCACGAAGTTGCCCACGATCCGATCGAAAAAATAAAAAGTCACAGTTTCACCGCAAGGGTGAAGCAATGAATGCGATAGCAAAAAATTGTAATGTTATACGAAGTGAGGCTGGCAGCTAACTCTTTTTGGATCCGATCTCACGGGATCCGATCTCACGCAACTCTAGAAAACGCTTGTTTAAGAGAATTCTCTTCGCGTTGAGAGCGCAGCACGTAGAAGGGTACGCCGGCCCGGCCGCCGCGAAGGGGAGATGAGAAGGGGAGATAAAGCGCGCGCCCAGCGCCCGCGCTCGTAAAATCGAACGTCGCCCCCCCCCCCCCCCGCCCGCTGTCGGCCGCCGAAGGGGAAGGGGATAATGCGCGCGCCCCCGCTCGTAAAATCGAAGGTCGCTCGAGGGACTCCCCCCCCCCTCGCGTCTTTTCACGCTCACGAACGGACGGGCGGGCCCGGTTATATATATACATATACATATACGGCAAATGACGCCGACGCCGACGCGGACGCCGACGCCGACGGCGAAAACCAGCCGCGAGTGTCCATATAATTGCTATCGCAATAAAATAAAATGTGATGGCAAAGCATGGTGGCTGCTTCTACGTGGCGTGATAACAATCCTTCGGCGTAATAGTGTTCGCAACTCGCTGTTTCAATGTCCTCTGCCTGAATTCACTGTAGTCAATTGCATCTATGTTAATTATTTTTGCAGATGACGCGGACGTAAAATACAAGGCAGGCGGCGGCGGCGGCGGCAGTAAGTGTCGAACTTTTCTTTTAAATGCGATAGCATTCTTTGGCTTTTAAATGCGAATGCATTTCTTAGTCGGGCTATATCAGGCGTCGGTGTCCGCATCTCTCCGCTCTCACTCCCTCTCCCATAGCAACAGCTGCGGGCGCGCGCGCTTATCCTCGCCCCTAGCAACCGGAGCAGGTGGTGCGGACGGAGTAGCGGAGAGTGAGTGGAGAGAGTGTAGGAGAGGGTAGGTGCAGTGCTTCGCCGCTCCTTCTCTCGCCGTTCGCTCTCTCTCCTCCCTGCGCCCCACTCTCCCGTCCGCTCGCTCGCATGTGTGTATGTATATATATATATATATATATATATATATATATATATATATATATATATATATATATATATATATATATATATATATATATAGTACTCCCGACCGGGCTGCAGGAATTAGGCGCCTTTTCCTTCGAACCACAACCACCATATAGAAATGGAGTGAAGCGCGCGCGAAATGCATTCGCATTTCCTCATGATTCCCTTCGGGGAGGTGGGGGGCATTTTTCGATAGTCTTCTTGGGTCTCTCCGTGTGTCAGTAGCGTAGCCAGAAATTTTTTGCGGGGGGGGTTCAACCATACTTAATGTATGTTCGTGCGTGCGTTTGTATGTGTGCGTGCATATATACGCAAGCAAAACTGAAAAATTTCGGGGGGGGGTTTGAACCCCCCCTCTGGCTATGCCACTGCCGTGTGTGTTCCAGCCATTTTGCTAGTCCAGTACCCGGCAGCGTACAGAAGCCAACATGCTTGTCTTGAACGCCGCAGTGTTGCCCTCGGGACCTTACTGGCGACAATTACACACACCTAGTTTAAGGTGCTTCACATCTGAGCGTGCGCGGCCCCCCATTCACGCCTGCCTCGCATATTACCAAGTATATATGCGAGGTATTATTGGTAGGCTGCCAGCTCGTAATAAGATCAAGTGCTACGTGACGCCAAAAGGCAAAACAAAAAGTGCTCCACACTCGCCGTAATGGCTACTGGCGGTGCTGACTGGACGCTCCTGCGTTTAAAATGCACATACATACCCTATAATTCCAAGATTCCAAGAGATGACAAACGTGTGAGGGGGAGACAGAAAATTAGGTGGGTAGATGAGATTAAGAAGTTTGCAGGTATAACGTGGCAGCAAAAAGCACAGGATCCGGGTTGATTGGCGGAACATGGCAGAGGCCTTTGCCCTGCAGCGGGCGTAGTCAGACTGATGATGATGACATACCCTATAAAGTGGACGGAGGAATGACCGCCGCCATAGCTGAGTGGTAGAGCATCGGACGAGTTATTCGAAAGCCGCTGGTTCGGTCCGTGCCGGCGGCAAGTTATCGTTTTCGTCCACACTTCTTTCGTCACATGTAGATTGCAATTACGTCTAATAACATCCTCTATCCTTGGCATTATTGTCTGTTACTTCACATTAATATTAGGTTCATTTGGGCGTTTCTCACAAAAAAAAACGATCCTCTCGAACGAAATTCCCCTTAAAAGCTAAGTATATAATATTTCAAGATTCTCGTCACACCTAAGCGATCGCAGCGGGAGCCATTTCCTCAACAGAAGCTCTTCTTTATATCTACGGAAATGTTTCGTGGATCAACAGGGCGATGACAATCGTCGCTCCGACTTCTACAATCACGACACCCGAAGATATAAAAAATTTGCTCAGATTGCCCGGCGTCGTGCAATGCTGGGGCAGAGCAGAGCTGGTCCGCGCACTCGGCTGGTTCTGGCTTGACTAGGCACACGTGCATCCAGTCGCCGATACACAGTGTTCACGTGATCGCATTATAAACTCCGAGTATTATCTAAGTGTCGATCGGGTTCGATTGGGAATCGTTTGGCAATCACGGCACCAAGTAGCGTAATTACCTTAATTAGGTTAATAAGCATGATTGTCCTCTTTTGCATGTTAGAGGCTTGGTCTCGATTGGCTTGCATCTCAACTCAGTCGAAGCCTAATTAGCAAGTTACCCTGATTGGTTATGTGATTCTTAATTAGGGTTAGCCAGGCACATCTTGCCGATATCGGCATGACTAGGCACACAAGAATCTCAATTCGGATTAATTAGGGGTATTTAGGCTATGACTTAGCTTAATTATGCATAGCTCATTAGATTTTACCATCCTCCAGTAGGATTAATGAGGACTGGCTATGATTAGCTTGGCTTAACTCGGTACAGCTATGCTTAACTGGGCTTGACGCGGTAGCGCCGGCATGATGATAGTTTCTTCTCTACATCGCGAACCGGACAAACGGCAGTCATACAGCTCTGCTGTAAAACGTTACGGTGCTTCAACTCGCAGCGAAACCATCAAGCAATAAGGCGACTACCACTACTAGCCATCATGGACCGAAGACGAGCCATTCTACCGTAAGTCCTGGTAGTCCCGCAAGGCCTGGTAGTCCCGCTACCGGGAATCATGGTAGTACCGCTACCGGAAGGCCTGGTAGTTCAGCGACCGGAAGGCCTGTAAGTCCCGCTACTGCAAGGCCTGGTAGTCGCGCTACCGGAAGGCCTGGTAGTCCAGCGACCGGAAGGCCTGGTAGTCCTGCCATCAGAAGGCCTGGCAGTCCCGCTACCGGAAGACTTGGCTGTCCTACCCATATAGAAGAAGCGCTTTATTTCTATATCTCCGTAACGTACAGAGTAGGCAGAGAATTATCAGGAATATATTGGCGGGTTACAGTACGCCGGTGAGGCACAGTGTCCACGTATGTGCACCACGCAACTTGTTCTCGCCAGTACTTCGGACTCCTGGCCAAGAAAGTGCAAGATGGATGAAACAAGCTCCGATTCGCTGCTATTTTTATAGCGAAAAGCTTTCAGACAGACAGACAGACAGACAGACAGACAGACAGACAGACAGATAGATAGATAGATAGATAGATAGATAGATAGATAGATAGATAGATAGATAGATAGATAGATAGATAGATAGATAGATAGATAGATAGATAGATAGATAGATAGATAGATAGATAGATAGATAGATAGATAGATAGATAGATAGATAGATAGATAGATAGATAGATAGATAGATAGATAGATAGATAGATAGATAGATAGATAGATAGATAGATAGATAGATAGATAGATAGATAGATAGATAGATAGATACTGCGCAGCCTTAAGAATTTTCTTGCTTTGTTGCGCAGTGCCACAGAAGCATCACTGACACAATCATTTCCTTTCCCTCTGATACGGTCGGCTTCCATAAGTTATAACTATGCGTGCTCTTCTACGTCCCGCACCGAACTTGCGCTCTGGAGCTTAGCTTCAGATCAAGCAGATGTCGATAACTGATTACTCAGCTCACGTAATCATTCGCAATCACGTGGAATCATGCGTAACTGATTTTGCAGCTCACGCAATATTTTAATGCAGTGCGTGGCGATTCCTTCTTGAAATTGATATAACTCTTATCTTAATGTACAATCGGGGGGCGCGCGTTGCGCTAGCACGGACGTGCGTGCCGCACGGTGCTGTCGTTGACGCCTCGGTACCTTCAAGAGGAGGCACGGCACATGTGCTGAGTGTTCGGCGGCATGAATATTTTTACTATCACCCACATCGCGTCATCGGTGAGCGCCTTCTGAGGACAGGGTGCTCAGATGACGTAGCGTGCGCGATGGAGAAGTACAGCCTTACAACAAAGCTAGCACTGCGCATGTACCCATGCAGCTTCGCGTAGGTGCATATAGGTAGGCGTCGCTGATAGCACCGTGTGGCACGCGCTCCCGTACTTAAGGCAAGTTTACACCGAACGCGGAGCACGCAAGCGGGCAAGCGGATTTTCAAAGCGGAGAGGTAGCGAGGGCGCGCGGCTGTTCAGACCGACATCGTTGCCTTCAGCACGTTCCGTCGCGGGAGCGTTGCTATCCACCAATCCACGGTGGACGCGGTACCATACTTCGGCACTACGTGATACTGCGCGGACGCTTCTCGGGCCCTGATTGGCTGCGGCCAACTTTACCGCACGGAAAAACTCGGTCCGGGCGCAAACCGGGCAAGCGGCCGCGAATTTTTCGCTTTTGCGGATAATCCGCGTCCGCTTTCCGGATCCGCCTCTCCGCTTTCCGAATCCGCACTCGGTGTGAACATGCTAAGCGTGCTCACGATTGTACATCCGGTTGTTTAGCCGCAAGGACAACCTGTGCGGCCAGCCCTGTCATTGAATGCCTGGTGTGTCTGCACAGGTAACACCTAGCAAGTCCACGCCCGGACGACATCGTCCAACGGCACATCCTGGCGCTCCTACAACCACTATGTAAGTCATTATAGACACGATGTTAGTCATTAGGAACGATGCCAACTGCGTCTACGCAGTTGGCATCGTGCCTACGCAAAGAAAGAAAGAAAGAAAGAAAGAAAGAAAGAAAGAAAGAAAGAAAGAAAGAAAGAAAGAAAGAAAGAAAGAAAGAAAGAAAGAAAGAAAGAAAGAAAGAAAGAAAGAAAGAAAGAAAGAAAGAAAGAAAGAAAGAAAGAAAGAAAGAAAGAAAGAAAGAAAGAAAGAAAGAAAGAAAGAAAGAAAGAAAGCCGTAGGTCAGGGATGGGCACACCAAGGTTCGTTTGACCCCATTTTCGTGATGAGTAATTGGCTCCTGCAATTTCTCGTTGATTTAGGGTTCCGTGTAAAGCCAGACTTAGTCCAATTGTAAGTGTCCGTTTGAACCGAACTGTGTATAAGTTTCGTGATTGCATACTCTCGAGTGAGTTTCTTTCAGGGAAACAAAAATAACATGCGAGTGAGTCTGAGTGTGTGCTGTTCATTGCGGCAACCCAGTTACGGTCCTGGGAATACAACGCCGACGACTCCGAAGGCTCGTTCACACCTGCGACTAGAACTGGTCGTGCGACCGAGTTAGTCGCAAATGGCCGCTCTGGTCGCAATGCGACCGTCTTGGCTCACTCGCTCGCTGCTCGATTTTTCAGTCGCGCGACTGCAGTTGCGAACCTCTGAACCAATCACATGCGCGGGAAGATGACGTCAGCTTAATTTACGGGGCGATGACAATGCGAGCCATTATCGAACAGACGGTAATTCTGTGTGACGACGGCTATACGCTCTAAGACATAAAGGAGGAAGAGGGGTATTGAGGTTGCTCCTTTAGGGGAGTAACCAACTTGGTACAGCCATTCCTCCCTTTTGGGGGGTAACTGCGAAGGGACGAACTCCCCCCCGCGCGGTTACTCCTTAACAGTTGATCCTTCCCGATACTCCTCAAGGGAGCAACAGTTATTTCTTTCCGCAAGAAAATATCAGTTCTTGGTTGACTTAAACCACCATTTTGAGGTTTGTATACAGGCATGTGATTTGATGTACAATCGTTATACCGGCATCACATTGAGAAAATTTATAGCAAACACATGGGGTTCGAACTCATTATTACCGACTCAGCATTCGCGTACACTAACCACGACACCACGCCGCGCTGCGGCACCATCTGGAAGGAAACGGGGTTATGTACGCACCGATGGATCGTTTGCACACGGCGCGTACACTTCTGCTGTTACTCCGAAAAAGGGCCCTTTCCTCCCAATCAAGGGAGGAAATCGCCCTTGTTGGCCGTGCCGTGTGCAAAGGTTTGCACACAGTTCGTCCCTTGTGGGAGCAAAGCGCCCATTTCGGGTTTAACAGGGCAGTTACTCCCTAAAGCTTTTTAGAACATCGCTCGCTTTTTGGTCGCCTGTCGCAAATGGTCACGCGATCAGTGGAAGTGGCAGGTGTGAACGAGCCACAAGTCCCAGCACAATAAGAGAAGCTTATCCGTCCCTTGCGATTCCCAGGTCGACTTCTAGTTCGACACTAAAGACCTCGACTACTAGCACTACTAAACCGTCTACGAGTACAACGTCTACCTCGCCGTCCACTAAATCTGTGCCGATGACAACGCCGTACCAGCCCTACAGTAAGTCACAGTATAAGGCAGTGTTCAGCCAACCGCACCCTCTCGTCTATTATCCGTGCGTTGTTATCTGCGTTTACAGGGACGCGTTTTGATTGAAAGTGTATGTTTATTTGCTACTCTTCTGCTACTCTTCTGTGCAGAGTCAATCGCGCCGCGTAAGAGCATAGGCCCGTAATCACAAACCAACCTCATGCTTACCTAGAGTTTTTCTCATCGCTCTTAAGCCTTTATTGAGCTTGATGAACAAAGTAGGCCAGTATTCATCAACCAATCTTGTTGTTATCTTTAACCCTGTTACCATTTTTGAGGCCTTATAACACATGTAGAGAGTACAGACACTTGAGGAAAACTTGAGGCAAGGCCGAAGTTGGTTTGTGAATACGGGCCATAATCTCGGCAGGCACCGCGAGGACTCGTTCGATGTGAACTTTCCCGGGAAAACGCCTACACGGTATCGTTATGCCTTCACGTGAAATCATCGTTCTAGGACCGGCACTTGATGCTGCGTCGGCGTAGCACATCGGCTACAAGGACGAGCTGCAACGAAACTGAAAGCGCACCGCCTTCAGTATAAATGACTTGCAAAAACCTGCAAGGCAGCCTTCATGCATTACGAAAATACATGGTCTACCACGGTGCGTTGTGTCCTCGCTACAATTGTTGCAGTGTAGTGTTTCGTTTGGCCATGGCTGGGCTAGAGGGGAGACGCGACGTACGCGCTCGTGGACGAGCGTCGCGTCTGCCCTCTAGTTCGGCCGTGGTGTGACTAGGGCGGCCAGCCTGGCTTCTACAAACGCTTGTTCTGCCTTCTTCAAACAACTTGGAAAATCGTTATAAGGTTCGAAAAAAATAAATTAAGACATTAGAGAAAATTAATAATTGGGCTGTAGAGGGATCCAACTACGTTATGCGGGCGTCCGCAGAAAATCCCCACGAGCGGAAAGTGAAAACCGAGACTGTTCTACCCATTGGTCGTATCTTAACAATCCCATCTGTAAATGTCGTAAAAGTCGCGGGTCCGCCAACATTTAGGCGCTTAACGTTGCGTAGTTTACGCTAAATACAACAAAGTCTTAACAAGTTCATTACGTTGTTTGCGATGCTTATGAACCCATACCGACGATCCATGCGTAGCGCACGTAGTCTGAAAACGGCTTTACGCGAGCAGCAGCAATTACGCTGGAAGATTCCATCACTGATGATGTATATATATAACAGACGCATTCCGCTGACGATCAGACTTCCGACGGCCGACGTCGGGGCTTGTTCCTTTCAGTGCACCAGGAGTATTACTTCTTTTACCGGGGCACAAGTTCGCCCAATAAAGCGTTTCACATTTATCGGGTGATTTCTGGTTTCTTCACAGTCACAACCACGTCACAATATTAGAGTTCCGTGAGCTCGCATTCGCCCATTGGCATAATCTGTTGGTACGCACATTACAGCACTGAACAGCACTCCACCTAAAACAATTTCGTTCCCAACAGGAAGTCTCTTTTCTTTCCATAACAATAATCGTCATGTGGCTTTGTAATACTAGACCGCGAGTTCGCCTCAATGAGGACATTGCACTACGTGGCGGGGTGGAAGTTGTTAGAAGGGTAGAGGTGTGACCCGTAAGTCACGTGATGAAAATGGGAATTGATGTGAATGGGGCGAGATATCTGAAGTGACGTAACGGGAGTCTCCGAAGTACAGCCTAGCTAAAGATGCGCGACGTAGCGCTGACGCGTTTATTTCGCATTTACCGTTGAGTTGCCTCTCATCTTTTGTTTTTACTTTTTTTTTCAGCGTCTCGACCTGGAAAACCAGTTCGTAAGCACACGCTAGTTGTCCCATAGAATCCGTAGAAGCAGTTGTGGTATAGGGGCGCGTGCAAAACGATACGGTGGCGCGGCCCTGGCGGCATGTTGAGGAAGTCACTGACATGCCAGTTGTAGCGGACTTCAAGCAAGAACATCGCGCTCCCACCAAAGAAGGCGCTCCGAGTATTACCAGTATTAAGTACCGAACTCGTGAACATTTTAAAGCTGAAAATAGAAAAATGATGGCGACGGCAACGGCGACGGCGAAAACCCGCCGAGACTGTCCATATAATTGCTATCGCAATAGAAGCCGAGGGAAATGAAAACATGTCGACACCCATTTACAAAATGGCTTGTGTTGCAAACTGGCACTGCGTTTCAGCAAATATTCGTTATTGGCCTATTAATTGCGGACGAATATGCAAGAGTCGACCGTTCCAATTCCGACGAAGTTGGAAGCGAAGACATGTTGTCTCGAGCACTTCATCTAAATCAAGCCCGATGTGTTGAATTAAGATAAAGATGACTGCTGTTGGGGACATAAAGACACGCGCTGTTGGGGACATAGATTTTTCAAACCCCACATTCTGTTTTGAAATACTGCAATTACGACGTTTTGAGGCTGTCGAAACAAGCATGCCTATGACATACGTAGAACGTACCGTAAGAAACTTCTGAAGAACATTAGCTCTCGCTTCTAAAGATTGATTTCGAAAAAAGTATGAATCACAATGTCCGTTGAAACCCTTTGATCGCTTTCAAGAGCACACATTGACCATCACGCTGTCTTCGATTTGTCATGCTGGGCTGTTCAGGAATGCCCTAGAAATGGCTTCCACCCAAAAAGCATCGACGTATCTGTGGTCTTCGAGGGCACTCTTGGCACAGTTCGGAGTGACGAATCGAATGTTAGCTGCTCGTATGAAGGTTGTTTCACGCACACGTCTGACTGTATTGACTCCGACATCGCTTACCCACCATTCTCGGAGGCAAAGAAATGAACAACACGGATCGATGCACTGTCCCATAAAATGCCGCGTTGAAATGGCTTCGGTTCTTCCCAACTGCATCCGGTGCTTCACGCAGGCAACTTCACCCTGATCTGCGTATTCGAGTACATCACGCGCGACATCTGGAACAAGACGGATCAGTGCACCGACTACGTCTACATCCGGGCATTCTACTACGCCACCAACGTCAACCACGAGCCTCTCGTTTTCACCAGGAAAACGCTGACACGTGAGGAAATTACGCAGACCCTCATCTCAGTCGTAAAACCAGCAATGTCGTTAGAGTACAATGAAACCGACATTTGCCTCACGCTAAGAATCGAAAAACAATACAGAGGCAGGGGCTACACTCATCTGCTTTATAGATTTTTAGGGGCGAAGCTCCTTAAAGCGGCACCCGTTCGTCCCTCGTCGTAGTCGTAGTAGTAGTAGTAGTGCGTAACCAGTCTTACGCTTTGACCTCCAAGGTGGTGCCGGTGGGAGATTTCTCCTGTGCGTTGTTGAACAATAAAAAATTCGCAGCGTGCGCGTTAACTAAAAGCCGAATTCTTCTGTCTCTCATTCCCCATTAGCAGCCATTGGCATTTCTCCTGTGCGAGATTAAACAATAAAAATTTTGTTCAAAACGCCGTTGATTGATGAAATAAACCAACGAAAGACGCCAGATGTTTTCTAAAAGCAAAACGAAAAGACGCCAGATGTTTCTAAAGCAAAACGAAAAGACGCCAGCTGCTTAACGAAAGACGCCAGGTGTTTTCTAAAGCAATGGTTTTATAATCAAAACCATATCGCGATACAGGTTTGTAGTTGACGATGCTCGTTGCCGTCGGTGTGTGCTCGTATGGATAAGGATGCCGCTGCAACCAGTGCAAGAACCACTTAGCTTACATTTCACCGACCACAAAGCGGTCATAATGAAAGGACAACGGAAACCAGCAATAAAAGTTTGATAAAATATTTAATCAATCGTTTCACGTCATTTTTATCGGGCGAATTAACGGAAGAAATTTCACAGTTTAACCGATGATTACTTCCAGGAGCTTCGCCCAATCTCATCATCATTCACCTCGTGGATCTGCCGTCAATTTTTTTCTTTCCAGACTGCGATTACCAGTAGGGACACGCGCCACCACAGGAGGTGACGTCAATACTAACCCCCCTTAAAACTAACACGCCAAGGATGACAAGGCGCCTTTGACAAAGATAGGTCCACCTATCGAAACGTCGGCCAGCCTGTCTGAGGCACTTCCTCTGTTCTTCCTGCTTAGCCCACTACGTGTTTCCATCTGTCGGCTCCCATCTTGATTATGGAGTTCCAAAAAATGTCCTGTTATTCCCGCTGTAGAATTTCTATAGAATAATGTAGAAAAGTCGATAGTGTTGTCACCCAAAGGATGTCGCATTATTCTGGCAGGGGTCACTATATTGACTGCATATCGTCTATCTCCATCTTTCAGGGAGGACTCACATATTGTACTACGACGACCAGACGTACTGGTACAACCTGAGCTTGGCGGACAATGTGGTGAACTTCGTGCAACGCCTACGCTACGCGCACGCCGACTGGTACCTCGGCATGTGGGGTGCCACCTTCCTACGACTCCTGTGAGTTTTTCACGAGTAGCGACGGAGAGGTGTTTTACAGCAGAGCTGTTATGCTCGAGGTCTGTCGCGTGTCGTAGATAGAGAAATTACCATCATCAGGAACCGGCCCGCACTCTCTTCTTCCTCTTCTTCATATTTTCCCTCTTCTGTTCCCAGAACACGTGCACCGATCTGTCCAGCCCGTGATGCAATAACACTCATGGGAGAGAGAGCGAGTACAGAGAGAGAGAGAAAGAGGAAGAGAGACAGCGAAAGAAAGAGAAAGAAAGAAGTAGAGATATTATTGGCTTAAAAAGTTTCTTTGCGAGGCAAAATTCGAACCAGCGTGCCAACGATCCGAAGGTAGAGTGCCGTAACCACTAGAGAGAATGATAAAGAAATAGATAGAGAGAAAGAACGAAATAAATAAAAATAAATGGAGAGAGACGATCCCACGCACTGTGGGAATCGATGTAATGCGTAGCAGCCAGCAAGGGGCAAATCATGCTGTACATAATATGCATGTCATGATTTACATTTAGGACCTGTCATTTATGTTCGTCATACAGTCACGTCGCGCAATACCAATTTTGGTGTACATCAAGCTAGCGAACTGGACGCAAGCGCACTATGAGCGTGGCATGTAAATGTCATTGTAAATGACATGCATGGCAAGATTTTCATGTTACCACCTGGCACTTATGTTCGTTACACAGTCCCGTCCCGCAATACCAATTTTGGTGTATATCAAGCTAGCGAAACAGCCACGAGCGCGCCATGAGCTTGGCATGCAAGTCATGTTGCACATGACATGTCATGATTTTCGTATTACCACTTGTCATTTATGTTCGTCATACTGTCGCGTCACGCAATACCAAATTTGGTGTATATCAAGCTAGCGAAACGGCCAGGAGAGCACAGAGTCGTGAGAAAAACTGTGGTTAACCACCTTCCTATTAGGAGTTCCCGGCATGGACAAAGGAAACAGTTAGGAGGGAGCATTGTGCAGTGCCAAAGAAAGAAAGAAAGAAAGAAAGAAAGAAAGAAAGAAAGAAAGAAAGAAAGAAAGAAAGAAAGAAAGAAAGAAAGAAAGAAAGAAAGAAAGAAAGAAAGAAAGAAAGAAAGAAAGAAAGAAAGAAAGAAAGAAAGAAAGAAAGAAAGAAAGAAAGAAAGAAAGAAAGAAAGAAAGAAAGAAAGAAAGAAAGAAAGAAAGAAAGAAAGAAAGAAAGAAAGAAAGAAAGAAAGAAAGAAAGAAAGAAAGAAAGAAAAAGAAATTTCGCATATCCACGAAGTGAATCATGACGAGTGTTCGAAGCACTGGGGATCGTTCTTACCGTAAATTACCCGTGACATTGCCCACTCGCGCATGTAAATGAGTGACGACGCGTGTGTACAGTATATACAATGTGTTTTCGCCGTTGAGCCACCGCTTTCCGCGTCCTCAGCACCGGGGTACCAGCTTTTTGTCGGCGTTGCCGTTTTGCCTTTCGAGGACGATCGAGAGCGCGTTCACGATCGTTTTCATCCATGGCAGAAAGAGAACGTGTGGTCTGGAACGCGCTTATTCTTCATCGTCATCAGCGTCATCGTCATCGTTATGACGTATAGTGGGTACATTCCATGTGCTGTGCCGTGATGGCAGAAAGAGAATGTGTGGTCTTGGAACGCGCTTATTCTTCATCGTCATCAGCGTCATCGTCATCGTCATAGCGTATAAAGGTTACCTTGCATGTGCTGTGCCGTGGATGGCAGCGTCATCGTCATCGCACTAGCGTGGCTACACCGGGGGAACACCGGGGGAGTGATGTACAAGCCTCGACCTTAAGAAGCTTCGCCCCTAAAAGAAAAAAAAAGACAAAAAGAAAAAAGAAAGAAAGAAAGAAAGAAAGAAAGAAAGAAAGAAAGAAAGAAAGAAAGAAAGAAAGAAAGAAAAGTCAGGCCCGCTAACGGTTCGCTTGCCCCCCTTTTCAAGATAGGACGCGGGCTCCTGGACCTTTTCTTTATTTTTTTTCTCGTCGTTGCCTCGCAGGGTAAGTTTGTGGGAGACCAACATCGTCCACGATTCGTTGTACCAACTGACTCACCGGGAGATGTTTGGCCCGATCAACTCGTCCCGGTTCAACGGATTTGCGGTAATCAACACGATCATCAAGGACATGAGAGGAGCGTATAAGGTCGAAAGACAATACAACGTAAGTGTGCATTCTGCGGGTCAACTTCGTATAAAAAAACAAAGAAAAACAAAAAAAAATTGAGTACGCTTAAGGTATACGCCGCCATCTTTTTTCTATATCTGTTTGGATTCTCACCCTTTGTAGCTACAACGGTCGATTGCAAAAGCACGTGGTTATTTTATATGGAGCTTTTTTCGATCTGAAAAGCAGCCCCTAAAAATGCACCTACGCGTCCTCCAGCAACGCTGTGAAGCGATGGTGATGCCGATATCCCTCCTCGCAATCTGATACTTACGCTCAAGGTTCTGCTTACATAGGAGTGAGAAAAACTGTGGTTAACCACCTTCATATTCACATATTCAACCGTTTTTGAATATAAAAAGGAGGTACATTAAATCTACCAAACGCTCGTCGACACGTGAGCTCCCTTTACCGCCTCACGAGCCAGGCGCGCGCGGCCTCCGCGATCAGCTCCGGCAGCGCGTTGCCGGAGCTAATCGCAGAGGCCGCGAGGCGCTCTTCGTTCTTCTCCACCTCGTCAGTAATGCCGCTAGGACCCTTAGCTAACAACGTTCATGCTGCCGCTCATAAGCATCGTATCATACGTCAAGCGAAGGCGGCCGCCGGTGTTCCGCACAGAACAAAAGCCATATCTGCAAGTTTTGTGTCGTAAAAGATAATAAAAACGTTTGCTTGCATTTCAACGCTAATATAGAGGCAATAGCATACACCAGTAAAAGTGCATCTGATCACCACCAAGTGCATCTTAACTTTTTGCCGCCTGAGGCACGAAAAGTAATTTCGAGCGAAGAAATGAAAATATGGATCGACGTTTAACGAGAGAAACGGGGTTCGTTTTAGACAAAATGCACAATGGGAAAATAGACAACACCTGTTTGCAGCTCGAAGCCACAAGGAAATCTATACGGATTTCTCAGAAAGAAAAAGCTTCTTAGTTGCCGAAAAATTTGTCCTGGGCGGTCGCTCTACCAATTGAGCTAACCGGGAAGCTAGCAATTGGCAGCGCGAGGGCGAATTCATCCACAACTCGAAGCACGTGGACACAAGTAATGCACAAGGAAACCATACGGATTTCTCAGATTAGATGCCGAAAAATTCGTCCTGGTCCGGGGTTCGAATCCAGAACTCGTATGCTGTCGTCGCTTGGCGTAACGCGGGCAAAACCTCGTATAAAAATAGAAAAAAAGGAGGAAGCAAGTGAGAAATAGGAAGAAAAAGAAAGGTAAATAGGAAGAAAAATAGAAAGAGCAAGAAAGAGAAAGAAATGGATAAAGAGGAAGAAATAAAGAGAAATAAAAAGAGAAATAAAAAGCAAACGTTATTAAGAAATAGAGAAAAAAAAGACAGCAGACAGAAAAGAGAAAAAAAAAACAAAGTGAGGAAGAAAGGGAAAACCGAAGAGAAACAAAGAAGGCTGCCCATCTCTGCTCTTCCTTCAGGCTTGGCACCCCTAGTGCGAAGCTGCCTTAACTTTTTTTCTGACTCGACCAGCAGCAGGTGGTACAGCGCTGCGGTAAAACAGCCCCCCCCCCCCCCTTTTTTCACCCCCGCCTTCATAATGGGCAACCGTGCGCACGCTTATGATACCAACCGACTCGGACGAAAAATCAAAGTACACCCGTTTAATATACGATCGACAAAGAAGCGCGTACACAATGAACGAAAATACCGACGACATACGAGTGCCTATATGTTCGCCTGTTGTCTGTGCTGTTTTCGCGACCATAAACAATAGCCCGAATTACCGCTAGTGTGATGTTTAATATATGCCCTGAAACTAGCCTGAGCGTTGGATAGGTCATAGAATTCGTGGGGTATTGCTCATTTCTGGCATAATTGATTTCAATGCATTAATATCAGAAGCAACTAAGATATTATTGCATTACCATTATGAGGTGAACTGAGCGGATAGCTTAGTAACAGCACCGGGAAATATCGATTAACTGTTTGTTAATTTTGGCTTGCGATGGCCGGCCATCGAGCTAATTGCAGATTCTACCATTTGCCTCTAGGTCGTGACTGATGTATCTGTTTTCTTTCATCTTTCCAGGAGAGCATCTTCAAAGGCCCAGATAAGCCAATCATACGGCCAGGGTGGACCTACATACACACTGCCGCCGTGTGGCCGGGAGGGGACGCTGTGATCTCCGAGAGGCACGTCAGGAACTTCCTCGGGTAATCTGTCTATGCTTTACTATGGCTTTGATTCACTTTGTACCTCTTCTACTAACCATTTAACTTCCCCGGGTAACCTGTATGCCTTATTGTGGGTGTGGTTCACTTGATATCTCTACTGAGCATTTAAGTAAAGCCAACAGAAGCTTTGAGGCCACCTGCTGCGATCACCCACGGCCGCTACAAAAGCCATGTCTCGCTGTCCAATCGATGCCTAAGCCATTCCTCCGTAACGCCACAGCACGCATTCGCAGTATCGATATGTCTAAGTATAGCAGCAGAAACTGTCCCAGCGGTGGTTGACCACCAATTCCCTCGCATCAAAGCTTTTGCAGGTCTGTGGTACACCGTAGTGCCTTTATCTCTAGGGGGTTGCCAGTCCCTGGACTGCGGCGACCTCCTCAACTCGTGCGACGACGCGAAACTTCGAGTTGCAGCTGAGGAGCCCGGACTCCTTCTGCTCGATACCTATTCGCATAGATGTGCGTAGGAGGGGGGGGGGGACAAGGTGGCAGCCACCCTCCCCCTAAATTCATCTACAGGGGGGCAGGGCGCGCTAATGCTACTCCATATACATTTATTCAGTTGGACCTTTCACGTCATTTTTGATCCACATGGTTATGGCTACGCATGTGTTGCGATTCTGGTGACACCAGATGTTGCATTCAAACGACTTTCAAACTACTGTTTCCTTCCCACCTTGACAGGACCAATGGCAGGCCTTCGTGAGAAGCACGTCATCGATACATTTTCCCCTTTGAGTCGATTGCGGAGTTGGTTTTCTATCGGACTCGATCAGTGAGGTGGGGGGACGTTACGGTGAAGCTTGCTTGGCCCCCCTTAGTGGAGAACCCTTCGTACGCCTATGACCATTGGGAGGTGATTGGGACACACCCATGTAATGTGAAAGAGATCGCAAAAGCCCTGTGACCACCCGGGTTGGTACACTGTAGTCGACGTGCGTCGACCAAACAGCCATTGTCATCACGAAGTTCCCGAGGGGCAGGATACAGTATGATGTGGTGAACAGGAAATGCGATCACGTGACATCCACAGCCAATGGTGACACGTTTTACTTCATTTTTTAAGGACTGGTGCAGGGTAAGGGACAGTGTCGCCCTCGTCGATGTCTATAACTTGCCCCCCTTTCTCGGTCCCCACTTGCAGCGTTGCCGACATCGTGGGCCTCAGCACGAGCAACACGACCGACGAACCCAACACGGTGCAGCTTGTGGGAGCCAGCCCCCGGTTCCTTTGGGCATCGCCGCCCAACCCGATACGCGGAATATTGCCCGGGCATTCGAGGCATGGTCAGTGTTTGTGCCCAGATGTTTGTATCACTGCTGTCGTTTGTGTTGACTCGCTATTGACCTCTGGCGAAAGTAACACCAGGAGGATAGAAAGCCAGCAGCACCGACATGATCTTGAGGAATTTTCTTCATAGGGACACAGAGGTCATACTCATCAAAACAGTCTAGACTAATAGGTTGATTTTTAACAAACCTATCATCGTTAACATCACTATCATAGGTTCATTATCGGAAGACAAAATCAACGCCAATATTTTCGTTTCCTTGAATGCCACTTCATAACGACGGCACCTGAATGGCAGTGCGGCATCGTAAACATTAAAATGCTTGTTTTGCCCTTATTTCAGCTCCAATTCTTCAGTAAATCTTTTTGAAGCTTCTCGTGTTACGACTCTGACGTGCTTATAACACAGTGTAATACGTTGATACCGGTAAAAGCTTACGTAGGCCTTAGCAGAAGCCGTCAACGTCTATGGCGTCACGGGAAGTTGGCACAGGATCCTCAAGTTGCCTTCACCAGCTGTATTTTGTTTTTGTGCGTTTTCTGGCGCCTCCAGGCGTCTCCTAGCGGCAAGGTTGTGCTTTCGGTAATGTTAAAGGGTGATCTACTAATGCGAAATATACCGTTTTATAAGGCGTGAGCCTTAATTTGCTATGTTGGCGCTCCCGTTCGCGAGACTAGCGCGAGTTTTCGCGTGACTGCGAGACCACGAAGTCTTGCAAAGTCTCGTAGGGTCTAGCTCCATCCAGAAATCCACGTGACCTTTCCCGAGCGATGACATCGAATCCATGTGACGACTTCGTCGTGACGTCACAGATCGCCACAACCTTTTGTGACGTCGAGACATGGCGTAACACGATGATGTCATCACACGAGATCGTCGTTTACTCAAAGGCGGGCGGATCCCGGAGCCACTACAAAAACCTCGTGAGCTGAGCAGAAATATTTCAGGGTGGGGATATTAATACAATCAATCGAGAATAAAAAGATGGCTTTCGCCTTCGTGTTATTATAGGCGAATGCATAAGAAATCATGTAAGCTTTTTTTCAAGAAATGTTCCTAGCAGAGCCTATCAACAAAGAATACCATGGGAAGATAGAGCCTTAAAGCGCCGAGAAGTCGTTGAGTAATGAGTGTCGCGGGCTCTATCGTTTCGACAGTTTTCGTTAGGGCCAGAACTCCAACAATAGTTGTTGCCCAGACATAGTCGAGCGTTCCCGTGTGGAAACTCTGGGTCCGGCAACGTTGTTTGGCCACTCCTTGTGAATTTGTAGTACTAAAAGCCTGCATTCCTCTAACCCATGCTGTATTCCAACTTGGCGGTGGTCACCGTCAACTGCTAACGGGTTCGCGCTAAATCTGCTTTCTTCGCTGCGCCTCACCTCTTCTCGCAGTTGGATTATCTGAAAGAATTCCCGCACTACAAGCAGTTCCTGAACAAAGACAAGATCTGCTTCTCGATCTCGTCGTCGATAAACTACGCCAGGAACTTATACCGCAACATCGACTTCAGGGTGGAGATGGAGGACAAGGACGACAGCGTCATACGGTACTCTCGTTACAGGGTGAGTTTCTCGATGTCGACAACAACCTTGGCTGAATTGATGCCTGCAAGAGTTACAATGGAAACGTACATCTAGAATATGTCGTGGCTCTGGAGAGATGTAGCATGTAGCTTGCAATCGAAGATGCGCAAAAGAGAGTAGAAGGCGACAGCGTAATCGGGCCGTGTTCGTATCGCCTTCCCAATCGCTAGTCTGTCTTTACTTCTTGGTGGAGACCTAAACCAATGCCGCAAGGAAAGCCGAAGTGCGGACGACCTCCAGCTGCGATTACAGCGAAAGCTGTTATCAGATCACAACGGCAGTGGCAGTGGGGTAGTTGTCCGCTGCCGCCGGCGGTGTCCGTAACCATTATCGCGGGAAATAAGAAAAAAATCAAACAGGGAAAAAATTTCCAGGAACGGCGGCTGCTCTTACTGACTATCAAATCAACAAAGTATGAGCACCTCTTCCAGCGGGTAAGGTTCCATGCCCTTAACCTCTCTTTTCAATATCAAGCGATGGCGTCAACCTGGGCGACATGCAGATACCAACGGAGGTGCGTGTTATTATTTGTTTCCACCCAGCACCTACCGAGCCATTGGTAAACAGCCACTCTGTGCTCTCGACCAAACGAGCCCTCTATAACGCTATCGCGTTAAAATTGATCGACGCCGCCGTCGTCTGCGAAACGACAATATGGCGGAGGTTCCAAACTTTTGCTTGCTGTAATATGGAAGTAACACGTACCACATTCACTTTACATGGAAACTGTGTATGCCTAGGTTCTGGCTGGTCGCGTTCGCAGACAAAGGATGCGTAGAACAACAATTTTCGGCGCCCCTCGCGCACCATTCACTTGTCACAGGTTCCCCTCGCCCCTTCGCTACAATCTCTTTCCCAATCGCCGCGATACTCGGCGGCGGCACTTCCCACCAATCATCGTGCCCCTTAGTCTCGTGATGTATACGTCACGAGACTCGCGCTGGCGCTGTTGTCAGCAGTTGCCCTTTGTACTCGCCATAGGACGGACGCGCGTGGTTCGCTCGAAGGAACAGCGGGCATTGGAGCACCAACGTTCACAGAAGCCCGTATGCGAAGCCGCCGCCGCAGAAAGTGCAGCTGCTGCCTTCGCTGGCTTCCATCCATCTTCGGCGTATTAAAAGGGCCTTAAATTTTACGTACACGAGTCGGTACTCCTTTTACTGTTTACTACGTACCCCTCTCCGTGTTGTTTTGTTTCTTAGCCAGACGTGCCGTGTCTTGTTTCTTTCTTCTGCACATCACGTGACGCCTGCTGCGCTGCATTGGCAGTTCACCTCCATCGACAACCACACGAAGGAATACCCGCTGCAGTCGGATCCCTTCAAGTACGAATTCAACGACACCACTTACACGCACTTTTGGAGTCTGCGCGTCGGGGGCAATCTCAAAGGGATTCTTCGCCTATGACGACGCCTCTACGATCGCTTACAAGGTGAGCACCTCTTGTGGAATTGTCGCTGTGCTTTTGCATACGCGGCACATGTGGTATAAGTCACGCATGTACAAATGCTCGGCAAAGTACACTCTAAGAAAAAATAATGTCCTTTGTGTCTAGCAATGTCAAGCAATGAAATAGCAATAGGATGCCACCAGTTCAACTGTTCAACCGGTCTTCGCGACGTTAAGTCAGCGAAGCTGCTTTCTTTTTCTTATGTTCTCGCAGATGAATGCGTTGCTGGACGCTTACCCCGGCGACCGGTGCGTCGTGTTTGACGACCTCGGGGACGACATGTGGGAGGGCAGCTTCAAGCACGACGGTCGCACGATCTCCTTCAAGAAGTACGAGATGCTGCACGCCATCTCCGGCGCCATGGTGCAACGATACGGCCCGGCCTTCCCGTCGAACTATTATTAGCTTGTTTGCACACTGGGATCCTTTATTTGTTCGCTCTGGGGATGCGCTGGTGTGCCCCAGACGCCGATCATACTGCTGCGGATGTGGACAGAGAAGGAAGGGAAAATGTTGGGGAATTTGGACGTGTTCAGCGAACTCTCCTTCATGTATCAGTTATAGATCACTAAAACTTGTTATTCCGTGAAGCATGCACCAGCTAGCAAGATGCAATACACTAAGACTGTCGAAAGAGCATCTGTATATTCGTTGTATTCCGTGTTCTTACTCCAGTGAGGTACTCTTGCGATCGCTCTAATAAGACATCTTACAGAAGAAAGACAAACGACCCATGAAAGATGCCTAGTGACTCATTATGCGTGCAAGTGTGGCATTTCGTGACTAACATACCCACCTGCCTTTAGGCTAGGATCGTAAAAAAAAGGCTAAAATCAGTTAAGCCTTAAGTATTTGTTGAAATGTAGAGCGCTTGCAAGTATTCAATGAATAACTCTCCCCCGAATCCGCCTTTTCCATTTTCCTGTGCTGCCCTCTGCCATTGGTAGGGGGCTGGGAGAACCGGTGTTGGTAGAACGTAAGCCTCCGAGACCAGGAGGCGTTTGCGACTTTTCCCACTAGGGGAAGGGCGCACGTGCTGTGGCACCACGAAAAAAAGCTGATTGGCCACTGAATGGCGGAAGCCCGCCAAGTCCAAACGAAGCGAATGCATACCGTCAAACACCAGTTAAAAGAGCGAGAGCAAGGGAGGGGCGTCAGCCAGACTATCGTCCGGTTTGCTACCCTGCATTGACTGTAAGCTACGGGAAAAATTGAGCACTGCGGGGACGTGTAGGACGACTGCAACTGGTCCTTCAAGCTAGCGTTTTCCTTTTTTTTTTTGCATTTTATGGGCTACACCTCGCGGCAATCGCACATTGCATGGATCTCTAGCATTTCGCCACCGTCGAAATGCGACCGCCGCGGCCCGGATCGGACCCGCGACCTTCGGGTAAGCGTCCGAGCACCGTAACCACTATTCCACCGAGGCGGACCGACCTTGCGGCAGAAAAGGCAGGCGTTAGTCTGTAGGAATTCGCCAATAGGATTCTTTCCGAATAAACAGTTAATTCATAGCGTGGACCTCCTTTTCCATGTGCTGCGTTTTCTTGTCCTAATGTGAACGTTTTAATACCAAACATATGAGGCAGAAGCCTGTATAATAAAAGAATCTGGAAGCTAAGGACCAACTAGTGTGCAACGGAACGAAAAATGGTAGGCGTAACCATGAGGGCAGGAGTAGCCTTATAGTAGGTACCAAAAATGGCGAAGCTTGCTCCAAGTCGCACGCAAGGCTTCAAACAGCGATGCTGCACAATTATGAAGTCTAATCTGGCTGCTTCTAGGCCATAGGCGGAGAGTACGGGGGGGCTCGGGGGGCTCGGGCCCCCCCTCCCCCCCGGGCGGCTTCACGGGGGGCAGAGCCCCCCCCCCCCCGGGCGCCTGCCCGGGATATTATTTAAGAGCTTGGCTTAGGTCCCCGTCCATTGACAACGAGCGTTTGGCTTCCTATCTGGCAGCTATTTATTTCACAGGAGGCTGTTTGTACCCGCTTATGCATTTCAGGCTTTTAAAATTCCGATCATGGACCAGTGAAAAGTGAAAAACTCAGTTAATAATTCTCCACAAAGAGATTTTTGTGTGCAGAATATGTTGTGTTAACAAACAACTGAGGCGACCTCTTAGTGTTTTATAGTGGTAGAAAATTGTATTTTCTACCACCTCAGAATTATTTTTGGCCATCATAAATTGAAGATTAAGTCTTCCTGTACCAGCATTAGGCCACTGTCTTACGTCTGGTGCATGTTTTAACAAAGTAATGCATGTCAATGAAGAAAATAGGCGGGTCCCACTCATTGTGGGAATCGATTTTATGTGACGCAGTCACCGAGTAGCAGCCTATACGGCATTTTTTCGCTTTGAGCCAAGGAGAATCGATGTCTTTGTGTAAGTTGAAAAATAAATCGGGAGTCATCACCAGAGATATTCATACTGATATCGCGGTGTCGGCGCCAAAGAGAGTAAGGTGGTATATTAAAGTCTTTAATGATATTCTTTAATTTAGGAGGCGGACATGCTCTCTCTCGGTATATATATATATATATATATATATATATATATATATATATATATAATATGAAGCGAGAGGGAGAACAATGTAGAAGAAGAGCAAGCCGGGCCCCCGCCCCCTCCGGCAAAATGAAAACTCTCCGCCTATGTTCTAGGCTGTTACTAGGCTTGAGCTAGGTGATGCTAGGTTGCTTCTAGGTTGCTTTTCAGCGCAGAGAAGTTCGAGTTCAACCACACACAGTCACAGACACTACACCGTTGTCGAAGCTCCAGCGATAGAAACTCGCGCTGAAACCGAGCGTTCGCACCTCCCATAGATCTACGAGCAGTCGACGTTCGCGTAGGGGTTCCATCGCTTGGGGCTTCTCGCTGCCGCCCTTACCTTTCCAGTTCACTGGTACTCTCCCGTTGTACATACCGCTGAAGCACTCCGTACACATGCTTCAGCGAAGCTAAACGTGCAGCCGCGGTGTTTATCACTGGGTTGATCCCAACGGTTTATTAAAGCGTTTCTCAGTTACTGGTTACCGCTGTCTAGAAATCGTAATTGGTGTTTGCCGCCCCTTTGTTGCTTTTTTTTTTTCATTTCTAGTGGACCAGCAGTGAATAGGGGGGATTCACCCAATTTCTATGGCACATACCCGTTTAGGACGATGACAGTTTTTTCCTACACATTTGTACACAGTTTTTACGGCCGGCTTAAACAGTCTCGGTGTTTAAAAAATGGACCACCTGGGCAGTACACGTCAACAACTGGACAGATAACAGACTGTCAGCTGGAAAGTTGGAATGGATAACAAGAAATTGGAAGTGTGGCCGAGCACGGCCAAGGGTTAGACGAAGCGAGAGAAAAAAACGGAAGCATAAAATTGAATCGGCTGATGCTGATGACAGTATGGGTTGCCTGATATAGCTGGCTGCACATTGTGAGGAGTGTTTGCAGCCACACGAAGACGACGCTACAGCTGCTAGTCCAGTGGTGTGTCGTCTTTCTTCCGGTGCCCTCGTGCTTTCGAGTGGCTGGAAACTTTCCATGCGAAAATGATGTTGATGATGATTTCCGGGACATACGCGGCTTCAGCGCTCTGATATTCAACTGGAAAATCACGGCCGTTTAGTATCAGTTGAAATAGAAGTTCGAAGTTTGTTACGTATATTTTCAGACATGAAGATATGTGAATGGTTACGAATACACGAAAGCTGCTATCGTAGAGCGATTGCACCGTAATTTTATTACTTTTTATATGCCTCTCGCCGCCATTAGTCGTCTTCCATTGGTCGAAATTTTCCGGGCCGAGCCGTTTAACCAATGGCGAACGGCTAATGACGGTGAAAGGCATAATGACAATCATAGATCCACAGTGTAATCGCTTCGCAACAGCACCCCAGCAGCCATCGTAAAGTGCTAGGGGGGAGGGGGGGGGGACCTTTGGCTAAAAGACGCACCTAGAAGCAGGAAAAGAGTTGGTATCCAATGAATGAGTAGTACGCAGTACAGGTAAAGTACATAGCGTAACGAATAGGAATTGGAACAGGTGGTAAATGATTATGGAAACGACGAAATCGCAATCGGGAAATTCAATTAACACTTGCTTTATGAATGCATTGAACAATTCGACTTAGTTACGACTAATTAAGGAACAATTAATAAGAAAACATGCAATCCAAAAGCCTTTGATTCCTGAATCCGTCCGTCTTACTGGGTACACGCCATGAAATATGTTTCACGAACATCATTATACCCGTCTTCCGCCCCCTATGTGCGTGGGTGCACGGCTCATATCTTGAATGATCATCATTAAAATCGTGCAAGCACGAGCGTCGTGTGAAAGCACGCGGTCATAGAAGAAGAAGCTTGCAGTCCTGGAGGACGGTTCACTGCTGGCCAGGTTCCCGACAAGTTCGAGACAACGACGCCGTCATGAGTGAAGGTGCGCACCGTTGAGCCGCGTTGTAGTAGGCCGCGCTTTTTTTCTATTTGCCAATATGTTCCGAGAGATATTTTCTGAGAAGCCCTTGAATTTAACAGACGGGAAGAAGTCGTGCCTCAAAGGGCTTCCAACTGTAAGATCCACAGAGAGGAAAAGTTCTGCAGCATGTCCTCGTCTAGTGGACGGTTCAGACGCTAGTAATCACCCTTTAGCAGTGAGCTCAAACGACAGATTACTTTTATATCACTGTAAAGAGATAGAGCGTGCAAACACGGACACAAGAAGGAAGTCAAGACACCATAAACGCGCACAACGGAGGAAAAGAAAGAAGGCACGAAAATTTATCTGCGCATGCCCATGCAATATGCGAAGCTATCAATATGGCACGCGTGGGGGTCTACGTGAAAGATAACTGTTCAGGCGTTTCATTTCATCTTTATGCAAGTTAATCGACGCTCGGTTCACGCATGCGCTACCACTATCAAATGCCTGAACAGTCAAATGCTTGAAATCAAATCACTTAGACCCCCCGCGTGCCAGATTGATAGCTTCGCATATTGCATCGGCATGCGCGGATACGTTTTCGTGCCTTCTTTCTTTTGCGCCGTTGTGCGCATCTTCAGTTGTTAGTAGGCGTTTGTGGTGTCTTGACTTACTTCTTGTGTCCGTGTTTGCACGCCCTGTCTCTTTAGATTGAATACGTACCAACTAGCTCAGCTCTGTTATTCTTGCACACCACGTCATTGGGTCGGTCATCACGCGCATACGGAGTGGCATGGCGTAAACTGCAAACTCGGTCTTTTTTTTCTCCCCTGCCTTACGTCACAAAATTCACCCGGGAATATATAGCCTCAACCTGCACGTTTTGTCTTGCTAGCAGGGTGGTCCTAAACCACATTATGTGGCAAGGTAAGAACCACTCCTTTCCCCTTTTGCGATTTGCGACTTAAAACCACGGGATAAGCGGCTTTGGTTCATAAACACCGTAGCGTGCCAAGGTGTGTTTCCATAAAAATATACTTTGCGCGTTTAGCAGATAGCCTATATACACCCTTAGGCAAGTCCCAACTCGCAAACCACTCTGGGATTTAGCTTTAACGTTTTCATTGTCTCTTTTTAGTAGGCTGACAACGCCACCCATACTAGGTTACGACGTAAGAAAAAAGATGCCAATTACCCAGGCCCGTAGCCAAAGGGGGGTGCCCCAGGGTCCCCCCCCCGCGAAATTCGGGTGGAGGGAGTGTTTTACCCGAGAATAAATAACGAAAATAAGTGTTCTTTCAAGGCCTTCAACAAGTGCCATCCCCCCCCCCCAAAAAAAAATTTAAAAAATTCCCGGCTACGGGCCTGCAATTACAGCATTTTTCTTTGTTACTGGCCTAACGAAAACGTTTGCGGCTACGCTGTGGAAAACAATGCACGTTATCGCAGGGTCGAGTGCGGGCGAAGAAAAATTGCTTTGTTTTTTTCTACGTCACGTTGCCAGTCTCAGAAGAAAGCACCACGGATGCGTCATCCATGGCAAGCACCATGGATTACATCTGCGGCAAGCACCATGGATGCGGCAAGCACCGGTGATGATGCGTCGGGCATGGGCAGCCAGGTCGTCGGCACGCCGTAAGTCGGCCCGCACACAGCGTACAACATAAGTGGCGACGAGGATGGGATACAACGAAACGAACGTGACAGAAAACGTTGTGCATGAGCTCAAAACTGACCGAGGGTTATTTTACTTTATTTAAATGTTCTTACAGGCCTTAGAGGCACTGGGTAAGGGGGGTCATCACAGAATAAATGATCACTCATAATGAATGCATATTATTATAGAGCATGAAATGGCTGTAAGCATACACATAATTTCATCAACACATTAGAGTATTATCTAACAATTATTGTAGATGCAAGACGAACAAAGGAATAGTTCAATGTATTAAATATACAATTACAGAAAACATCAGCAGATACATTTCATACACGTGTAGGCAGCGCAAAGTAAAATACATGAGAGTACAAGAATGTGAAAAAAGAAATAGCGAAGTCACAAACAAGAGAGCCAACAAAACACACATAACGAGAAAAAAAAAAGGCGATATGCATTTTGTCGAGGTTATGCAGTGAAATGTGAAATTGTGATTTGACGAAATTTATCAGGACTTTTTTTTTTTCTTTTGAATGCAATGAAATCGGGAAGGACATTACACGACAGAATGACACGAGGAAGCGCTGAGGAATCAAAAGGCGCGAGCGGGTTCCGTATCAGCGAGTGAAATACGCGTGTACGTGACGTAGACTCGGTTTCACTGTAAGAAAAAATGCCAGCTCCGCTTCTAATCACGTGCTTACGCAGTCCCTCGGGATTTCGCGATACGGGGGCTGCATTAAGCGCAGGATTTCAGAACTACACCAAGACTTGCACAAGAACCACATTAGCGCAAGATTTGGCACGGGATTTGGAACTACAATAAGAGCCTACACAAGAACGACATTAACGCAGCGTTTTTTTCTTACGTTGCAACCGAGCATAGTGCTACTCGTCCCTCGAGTGATTCGCTTATTCATTAATGACAACTAACAGACAACGATACCAAGGAAAGTATAGGGGATGCTATTAGAATTGTAATGTAAATGTGAAGAAAGAGAAGTGGACGAAAAGATAACTTGCCAACCGGCAGGGATCGAACCTGCGACCTTCGAATAACGCTTCCGATGCTCTACCACTGAGCTACGGTGGCGGTCATCCCTCCGGGCCACTTTATAGGGTATATATGTGCATCTAAACGTGGGAGCGTCAGTCAGCGCCGCCTGTTGCCATTATGGCGAGTGTGGAACACGTTTAAACAAAGCAAACGAGCCCTTAAATTTACACTTCTTTCCTTCGCTTATTCATTGTCTCATTTCCAGGAATGACGACAGCGACGACGACTACCCCGACGAGGCTATCCCCATCGTCGCCTGCTGTATCCTGTGCCTGTTCATCATCATGATTGTCCTCCTATCGCTCATCGCCAGCATCTCTGCCAGTAAGTCTGCTTCGCTGTGAGAAGCGAAAAGTTTGTCAGGTATTCTCTTGTATCTCGACCAACACATGAGAGAAAACTCGCTCGTCCTCGCGCGCACCTGTCTGTAAACACGTGGGAACGAAGAATTCATTTCGCTCGGCATAGAACGAACTAAAAATGAAGTGCACGGGGGTATACTGTGCGGGCTTGCTGGCGACACAACTTCATTAGGTTTCCTTTAAGCGCAAATTAAAGACCGGACAATTGTAGGTGCACATGGACACGCAGATTGTTGGAGGTTAACGCACAGTGTGCCCATGTGTGCCTGCATTTGTTTTGTCTTTTATTTGCGCCGCGAGGAAACCTACTGAAGAACGAACACAATTTGGCGAGGTCTGCTTAGGTTAAAATGAAAGCAAGCCTGTCTACCCACACGGGTCGCACTAACGTATTATTCAGACCATCGATACCTTCTATTGCTGCAAATGCCCTGTTCAAAAAAGTTCGATGTGCCATGGGCGTTGGCAGGATTCTGTCTTGGGATGTACGATCTCTTGTTGCATCGAAGGGGGGGGGGGGTGGAGTGTTGGCGGGGCATTGGGTGTGGCAACTGCCACTTTTGCACTCCCCTGCCGACGCCCACGCAATGTGCTATGTTTTCAACTATGCAAGGGATCGAGCATCAAAATATTATAACAATTATGTACAGATGTATACAAAACGCAAAACAGTTGTATAATGTACGCTACTATAACATGCGGCTTGCATGAGGATGGAAAACATTTATCACATCCGCGTAAAAAATAGCGAAAACATTACGTATGCTGTAAATTAATTGACGAAATTTATCTGCTCCAGGCGGTCAAAGAGGCGCACTTTATAGACACGCGATATCTCAATACCTGACTTTGCTTCTCAGTAAAATGCGTGCAACATGATAAGTGTGATCAATACAGTTTCGTCTTATCGCTTCAAAACGATAATGTTGCTATGGAATCGTATTTTGTACGATTATTAACGTTCGTTTTTCGTTCGAGGACACACTAACGCAACATTTTTGTCTTCCACCTCCTCTTTCAGCTGACTACAGTGACGAGAATGACGGTAAGCTCTCCACATTCGCCTTCTCGGCGTTCGCTTGATGACGTATACGTGCACAGCAGCGATGGTGGCGCCATCTAATGGAACCTGGCCCACCTGGAACCTTTACGGTCAATGTTCTGTCTGTAACGGCGTTTCCGCGGTTCCGCGTGGGCTCGAACGCTCATTCTTTTGCGTGTAATGCGGCAAGAGTTTCTAGTTAGCGAATGGGTTTCTAGTTAGCGCAACGAGACTGCCTGTGCTTTACTAGAGAGTGTTGAATGTGGGATCGGGAAAGCCCGCCTCGCCATATAGTAATACTCGGTAATCTCGTTGTGTGTGGTTGGAGTGTCTATGTCCCGCGTCGCCGGCGCTGGAGCCGTCGCCCATGTCGAGAGCAGCGCGGTCGGTGAGCGCGGGCGCTGCTGTGTAGACTGACTCGTTCGGGTTCAGGGCAATGCCCGCTACTCAGCCGACTTGCGCGGGGAACCAGTATATGGTGTGAGGGACGATCCCATCACTGTTGGAGCTGTTCAAGATCCTGGCGACCTGTGTTGATATGCAGCTCTTTTGGAAGGCTCTAACTGCGGCTTTTGAGTTGCTGTACACCTCTTCACAACGACCATTAAGCAGAACGACCACCGCTGCGGACTTCTTGCCGTTCCACCAACACATCAGTGACGTATCCCCGTCACGGACATGACGTTAATAAAATGGGTGCTGACAGTCGAGAAAGAAAAAACCGCAAGAAAAACTTCTGCAACCTGGAATGGAACCTATGACCTCGCGGTTCGCAACTATAGGCGCCCGGTGCTCTGCCGGCTAGGCTACCGGAAACACTCACGATACTTCACAAACGCGCATTATATCTTCCACACATCCTTTCTTACACATGGTGATCTCCGTTGGCGGGACGGGGTGGTGCCGCTGTCTGTGAGCGGAGAAGTGAAGTAGGGCCTCATGACACTTACTAGCACCGATAGGGAAAAAGTTCAGCGAAGATGCAGTTAAACCATGGCCTCCGAGATTGCGCACAGCCTGGAAACCTGCCGGTGCGCAATATCGGAGGCCAGGGTTAAAGCGTCTGGATACCAGCGAGGAACACTGGCCGCGCTAACATCGAGGAGTCGCCCTATAGACGCAGCTACGTTCTTTGCCTTTCAAGTTCGTGTTTGTGTGTGACGGCTCGTTGTCGGAGTAATGCAGCTTCCACATTGATCAACGCTCCGCCGCCTACTGCTTCTAGTGCGATAGCGCCAACTAATAAATTACACCATCTCCCACTAAAGGGAACCATGACGGGATGCGAAGCAGCATTGGGGGTGCACACCAAGTTTCCGTTTACGTTCACTCGGCCGTCGAAGCCAAGCGTCGGCGTCGAGCTACCGCTTCCGCTACAGAGAGACAACGCGAGTCTGCGGCGAGGGTATAGCGAAGCTTTCGAGACTTCAACGACCGGGAGCCGACGGAGCGACCGCACGATTCAACCGAGACTTCCTCGACCGAGCGCACGCGCTTATATGAAAGGGGGGAGGGAGAGGAGGAATTGGGTTTACAGGCTGCAGCGCGGGGGGAGGAGAGGAGAGAAGGCGACCGATCGCCTGCGTAAACGCCCGCGTAAATGAGAAGAGTGCGCGGCCGCAGTGGCCGCAGCGCGGGGGAGGAGGAGAGAATGGCGACCGAACACCTGCGTAGAAGAGGAGAGGGGGAGAGAGAGTAGGCGCATGCGCAGTAAGGGTGGTCAGGACGCACACCACCGGATTGAGCTCGGCTCTAAAATGCTTCGCACCTAAAAACCGCTGCGTTAAGCGTCACAGAGAGGCAACGATGTCAACGGGCGAATGTTGTGCTTTGGTGGAGCGAGACAGAGGCCAGCGGGACGTGGAACGCCTGCTCGCGTTCGCGACTGAAGCCACGAACTTCCGCCTCCCGTGTTGCTGAAGCGCAGGGTGGTAGTGTATGCATGAGCACAGGGGTAGGTTGGTTACCTTACTACTCGGAAGCGCGTGTC
Organism: Rhipicephalus appendiculatus; assembly: GCA_030522465.1. Classification (NCBI taxonomy): domain Eukaryota; kingdom Metazoa; phylum Arthropoda; class Arachnida; order Ixodida; family Ixodidae; genus Rhipicephalus; species Rhipicephalus appendiculatus. The sequence continues at coordinate 124,890 of JALIZH010032781.1, read as the reverse complement.
GTGCCGTTTCTCTCCTTTATTGACGACGCTTTGAAGAAGCGCATATCGAGTATCGGTGATTATTATGTGCTTGTTGATGTCATCTGTGCGCGAGATTCACGATGTGCTGTGTACAAGAATATGCTAACAATTAACCTCAGCTACCACAACGGTTAAGTCATGATCATAGGCGTTAGTCGCCGCGATGGAGATGTGCCACTAGGCGTCAGCGTGGGTGCATCCACGCCAACCGGTGCTGTACCTGCCGAAACAACAATAGACATTGTAAAAGCTGTCATATATCACTACACAATAAGCACTACTTCAATTTCGTGTTATAGCGATTCCTATGACGGAGAGATCAGTAATGTTTCTTTTTTTTTTTTTTTTTGCAGATGAGGTGACCGCAAAATACAAGACAGACGGACCCAGTAAGTGCCGAACTTTCCTTTCATGCTGTTTCGGCATTTTATGTTGTCGTTCCGTTTGTCTACATGTCAACTGCTATATAGCCTAAGAACTGGCAGCATAACAAGCAGTCATAGGCATGCGCAGGGTTTCCCATTAAGGGTGGGGGGAAAAGATTCTTCGCAGCACCTCCCCCCCCTACGTTTGTAGAGTCCAAAAGACAACATATCTCTCTATGCTCCGACATGGGACTAGCCAACCGCTGGGCAGGGACCTACCTATAGTAGGCCCACTGTCTAGCTTCCCAGGACCTCAATAAAGTTGTTTATCATCATCATCGTCTCTCTGCAGTAGAGGTCTCATACTCACTTCAAGTAGCGGGCCACAGTAGAGAAATTGTCTCCCGGTGGGCCGAGATTATTAAAGTTGGAGTGGGGAGAGGGGAAGTTCAGTTTGAGCAAAGTGTCAACTACCGCTGCCATTTGAAGGAAGGCATTTTCCGTATATTTCCATTTCATATTCTCAAATCATGAATGGTAGTCTACCACTATCCCTCAAGAGGAACGTATATAACAGCTGCATCTTACCGGTACTTACCTACGGAGCAGAAACCTGAGACTTACAAAGAGGGTTCAACTTAAATTGAGGACGACGCAGCGAGCGATGGAAATGAAAATGATAGGTGTAACCTTAAGAGACAGATGGGGAGAGGGGGAGTTCAGTTTAGTATTTACTGCGATTTTTTTATGTCACTAAAGTGCGGGCTGGACCGCTAGTAAAAGGTCCGCGGGTCGCGGGTCGAAACCCCTGCTCTACAGAAATTTTTCGCTGTAATCATTCCGTGTATCGATGACAATCGGTGCTTCGACTTCGCAGTCACGACGTCTGTAAGCATAATCGTCGTGGTGCTTCAACTCGCAGCAAAACCAACAAAGACTCCTGGCGGACATTCGCCTGGACATCCCGGTCGGCCTACGAGGAAGAAACGTGACAAACCCTCTCACGGACCATCTAACGGGCCCTCAAACGGACCCTCGAATGGACCCTCGAACGGACCCTCGAACGGACCATCTGACGGGCCCTCTAACGGACCTTCGAACGGACCCTCGAACGGGCCCTCTAACGGACCCTCGAACGGACCATCTAACGGACCATCTAACGGACCATCTAATGGACCCTCTAACGGGCCATCCAATGGACCATCCAATGGACCATCCAACGGACCATCCAACGGACCATCCAACGGACCATCTAACGGGCCCTCTAACGGACCCTCTAATGGACCATCTAACGGACCCTCTAACGGGCCCTCTAATGGACCCTCTAACGGACCATCCAACGGACCATCTAACGGGCCCTCCAACGGACCATCTAACGGGCCCTCCAACGGACCATCTAACGGACCCTCTAATGGACCATCTAACGGTCCCTCTAATGGACCCTCTAACGGACCATCCAACGGACCATCTAACGGGCCCTCCAACGGACCATCTAACGGACCCTCCAACGGACCCTCGAACGGACCCTCTAACGGACCATCGAACGGGCCCTCTAACGGACCATCTAACGGACCCTCTCACGGACCACATGTAAGTCCCTCTCACGGACGACCTGATAGTAGTGATGCAAAACTACTAGCAAATTGGCCATCGATTGCACAGATAGCTTTTTTTTAAACTATCGACAGTGTAAAAAACTACCTGTACTCCTACTATGGATCAACTATTGATAGTTTTATCGGTAGGGAAATCAACAGGTGGCATTACTACCGGTTATACTATCTATAGAGCTTTGAATAATTATGCAGTTCTTGGCCGGCGATATTGTCAAAACAATTGTGATAGCCTACTTCCAGAAGAATTGAGTTCGTTTAACTGACGAGCGATTTTTTGGCGAAAGTGAGAGTGCCGGAATATGAACACCAATAAATTCATATTCAACATAACCAGTCACATCTTAATATTTACAAACTTAGTTCTCGATAGTTTTATTTCGCATTCACAAATTCAATATAAATTTGAAACCACCCCTTCCGCCGCATGTAACGAATTCCTTTCCGCTACAACTGAACAGATGGACTTAACTATAAAATGTCAGCCCAGCATTCTGGTGAAGGAACAAAAGAATGCCAACTTTCTTGCCCTTCAGTCTTCTCCTGCTACACCCTATACCACGCACATGGTGAACCAAGTTTATGCTACAATTATAATTAAGCTTATATTTTTACCATCGATAGTTCGATAGTGGCTCAACTATTCATAGTATCGATAATACTATCGATAGCTCTGCATCACTACATGGAATCGCTGCGGACGACCTGAAAGTCCCTCACACGGTCGACCTGGCAGTTTCTCTCCCGGACGACCCTGTAGTCCCTCTAGCGGACAACATGACAGGCCTTCTAATGGGACGACCTTGAAATCCCCCCTAATAGATGACCTTGGCAGGCTATCTAATAGATGACATAGTAGTCCCTCCAGTGGACGACCTGACAGGCATTTTAGTGGATTACCTGATAGCCTCTCTAACTCACGACCTGGCAGGCCCTCTACAGGCCCTCTAACGGACGACCTAGGAGTCCCCCCAGTTAAGATTGGGTGATGGAGGTGATCCCGATGGTTCGGCTGACCACGGCGACACGTTGAAGGACTGGACAGGTTGCTCAGTTCCTGGCAAACTTCAGTTTATTTACACGCCAACACTTATTTACAAGCAAAGGCCGGGGCGGCCACTAAACCGACCTCGCAATGACAACTGGGCTCGATTCCTTCCAAGCCCTTAACACACTGCAATAATCAACAGTCAGTTCTCGATCCCTGGATCAGAGTCGGCGCCAAGCACGACCTCTGTCCACTCTTCCCGATCTCCCCGAGCACCAAGCTCCTCTCCTCCCCTATTCTCCCCCTTAAATCTCTTCCGCCTCGTCTGAGACCGCCTTGTGGGACCAACACCTTCTGATGCTCCACCAATGAAGCAAACAACATTCTTTCTCTCTGAGACGTATCTCCGCCTCCACGTTCTCACACTTTGCTGCCCCTAACTTGCCGGAAACCAGCTACGGAAGCAATGAGTCATTCCGTCAAGGTACAACTGAAATATACCGCCGCGGAACCAACAAGCCTGTTCTAGACAGCCGGTCGCCCGTCTCGAGTTTGGTGAGACAAGGTGCCGCCGCCTGTCCACAATTACTGTGAAAACACGCCGCCACATCATGCTGTCGGGAGGGCGCCGCGGCGGGGACAACTTGTTTGTCAGTCTGGCTCTCTGTGAGAACGCTTCCGCCTGTACGGCCGATTCACCAGCGAAAGGTGCAGCGAACGCTTTTCATACTGTCCCCTTCTCGTCAGGCGCCGTCTACCGACCAGCCATCGTTCGCCGGCCCCGAACATAACTCCCCCCTCCCGGCAGGCCTACTGGCAGACCATATAACGGTCGACCTGGTAGTATGTCTAACGGACGACCAGGCAGGCCCTCTGACGGAGGGCCTGCCTGGTCGTCCGTCAGGTTGTCCAACGGAGGGTTGGACAACCTGAACTCCCCCCTCATGGACAATCTGACATGCCCTCTCGCGGATGCAGCGAGAGGGCGAGACGTGAGATGACGTGACGGTGACCGAAGGTGGCCATGTCGATCTGGCTACTTTATTTGGAAGGCAAAGGGCCGAAGCATAGCTGTGGCAGCTGCAGCGTGCAGGCCCTCTAATTTGACGACTGGTATTCTCTCTAAAGGACGGCCTGACAGGCCCTCTGACTGACCCTCTAATGGAAGTCCTCATCATGGACGACCTGACATGCCTTCTTACGGATGTAGCGAGAGAGCAAGAAGTGAGACGACCGACGTGGCCGGGTCGATCTCGTTACCTTGTTTGGAAAACAAACTGGCCGAGGCGGAGCCGCGGCAGCTGCAGCGTCCAGACCGCCAGGAGCGTGAGCTCGTTCTCTACCGGCTCTTGCCTCGAGCTCTCGGCTTGAGCTGCGCCAGAAGCACGGCGCGGTGGCGGGAAAGTGATTATGATGATGATGATGAGCGATGATGATGACGCAACGCGAAATGCCTGGTAGTCTCACTCCCGGAAGACCTGGCAGTGCTTGCCAAGCAGAATCTATTCAGTTCTGATTCTCCGTAACATACAGAGAATCGCGGTAAAGCTAAATAACAGAGCTTAAAGGAGCACCGACACAAAATTTCGAAGGCGAGATAACGAGCGAGATAGATTTATGGGGAGACATACACATCTACGAGATATCAAGGGCAAATGTAGCCTAGAACGTACATTATTAAAATCAATAATAAAGTGCACGCCGCGCGACTGAGCGAGATGCGGAGCCCCTCGCGACGCCGACATCAACGCAGGTGGCAATGTAAACAAACCTACGTCACGAGTTTGTGTTGGCTGGTTGCTCGCACGCGCCTTGCGCTTGCGCTACTTGCGATGTCTTCCTCCGTGCCTGCGCCTTTGCGTGTGCTGGCTGTCAGTGCGGCGCCCGCTCGCGCACGCTCTCGCGCGCGGCGTCCACGTCACCGTTTTGCGTGGTCACGTGGCCAGCTGTGTTTACCTTGCCCCCGGAACTGCTCCTGCCTAGCTCGGTGCTCTTTGAAACCGAAACTGAGACTGGGCGCTCCAGAAACGTCTCTAAATAAATAACCGTCGCGCACTCGCACAAACGAGGTTTCCGGCCGTGATAAGTGGGTCAAAAGCTACCCATTGCAACAAAAGAAACAAGGTGCAAAATTTTTTGTGTCAGTGCTTCTTTAAGGCTAGACAGACCCTCCACGAATGTATTGGCGTTTTAGGATGTCAAGCAGCAAGTTTCATACCTGACAACAGGAACCAAAAGAGTCTGGGAAGGACAAAGATTCTACACCAGCGCAACAGCGCTGCTATTAACTATTAACACGAATTTAATATCAACGGCAACGGCTACCACATCAAAAATTTTAACGCTAGATGGCGCATCTTTCTTCCGGTTGGTAAAATTCACAGCTTAACTTACGTCCGGTGGTTATGCCACCAGGGCAACCTGTATAGCCCTTCTCAGGGAATGCCTGGTGTGTCTCTACAGGTAACTCCTAGTGGTCCTAGTGGTCCTGGCGGTCGACCAACCGCGCGCCCTGGCGGTCGACCAACCGCGCGTCCTGGCGGTCAACCAACCGCGCGCCCTGGCGGTCGACCAACCGCGCGTCCTGGCGGTCAGCCAACCGCACGCCCTGGCGGTCAACCAACAGCGCGTCCTGGTGGTCCTTCACCTAAGACACCACCCATAGGCCCTGCAACACCTTCATCACCGGCATCGGGGTAAGTCTGGTTGGCCCACACTTCACCCCATTAAAAACCGAGCGTTCTGGCTGAAACATAGTTTGATAATCGTACATTACAGGAATATCTGATACAAGTGTCTATGGAAGCTGCAACTCGTGACACTTCAGTCAGCATGGGAATGATGGTAGCTCATGGATTCGGCTAAGCTTCGTTCTTTTGGCTCTGTCTGGCCTGCAGCCTGCTTTGTCGCAATAAGTTCAGCAAAAGTTCAGCAGTCCCACTTCACCATCTTCATCTTTTTAGGCTCACCAATTCAAATTGGCTCACTGCGGTTCACAACGAAAATACACTCTTATCCGAAGCAAATGGTCAAAAGAACAGTTAACAAAACCACAAGTGCGTTCGAAGCCGCAAGCACGAAGACTATGCAAATTCATGTACTACCTATCATTCCCTTGGTGACTTAACAATCGCAGGGCCACAGTTCCCCGTAGTAAACATTGTAGGAACTTGTCAATGCACTTAGTTGGGCCAGTTGGTTCTGCATGTCGATGAAGTGGATGCGCAGTGTGTGTCCCGTCTCTTCTTTGTCCTCGTCTTTCAAGCGCATCCACTTCATCGAATTGTAGGAACCTCTGGGAACCTCTCACTACATCGTGCCTCATAGACATATCGTAGTTTTGGCGGACTAAACCCCAGACAACCATTATTTATCCTTTAAGGGCGCCTCCAAGCCTGACATCGACAAGCCCTGCAACTCCGCCCACTCCATCTGTGACGACGACCAAGCCGTACGCCCCCCAGTAAGTAGAATATAATGAAGCGGTATTCGATGAAACCGTACCTTCGTGTCTGTTGTCCGCACTCGCTGTAATGAGCGTTTACTGGAGCGCTTTATGATTGAAGATGCTTTCTGGTTCCTGTGGTGTGTGTAAACAGGAGAGTAAATTGCGGAGTACAGGTTTTCGGGTCATTTAGTTCCTTCCTATTAACGACGTCATATCGCTGCCATGGACGTCATATCGCTGGAAAGACGGGACATGAAAGGCGACAGGACAGGGGCGTAGCCAGAAATTTTTTTCGGGGGGGGGGGGGGGGGGGGAGGGGGGCACCACCTTGAGTTCGGGAGGGGGCACATCCTTGAAATGTTCTATGTCGTCCTTTATGAAAGGGAACACGCGAGCACGTGGCATGTGCTCTTAGGCGGCTGCCTACAGCATCATCAACCGACAGCCAAAGAAAGCACGTCGGCTTTTGGCGTCATCTATTGGCAAACAAAATAACGAGTCATGGCCGTTGGACATGCGCTACTAGATGACACTCCCACTCTGGTTTGGCAACGGGCAGTGCCGCCAAAAGCGGACGCGCTTTCTTCAGCTGTCGGTTGATGGCGCTATAGGCAGCCGCCACAGAGTGCAGGCCATGCGCTCGCATGTTCCCTTTCATAAAGGACGACAGTGTTCATTTTTCGCTCTTTATGTCATGGCGAAAACAATTTCGGGGGGGGGGGGGGGCACGGGCCCGGTGTGCCACCCCCTGGCTACGCCACTGCGACAAGATGACGGCCTTTCCTAAAGCATCCCTATTGCCACGTGTACTTCGACCCTCACGTCATAACTAAAAATCATATTTCGCAATTGAAGTGTGTGGGAAGGGAAGAGCGAATGTTGTAGTGACGTAGCAGAAGTTTGAAAAGTGGATTTGAAGTTGAAAAATTGGGACCTAATGCTATAGCGCATTCCTCCAGAAGTTGCCGCTTAATTGCCACTTTTTTTTTCTTTGTATTTCAGCGTCTCGACCGGGGAAGCCACTTCGTAAGCATGTTCAGATAGTCGCATTAAATCTGTCTTACGAGGCCCAGATTATTACGGGAACGCTGTAATATATGGCACATTCATCGAACCGCACCGGCGCGCACTGGGGCGACCCGCTGGGGTGGTGGTAAAACATTATTTCCCAAAAAGGGGTTCCTGAATGACACCCGGCTAAAAGCTTGGTGTAGAGGGAACCTCCCACGTTGGGGCAGAGAGCCTTAGGCTCTCCGCCACCTCGTGGGCCTTCTGGATGGCCCATAGCTGATCTCAGAGCACATCAATTTTGAGCATCTTGTCCCATATTGGTCCTTGTTCTTCGGGAAAGTGTCGCATGTTGCACAGCCACATATCATGTGACTTAAGCCAACATGGCCGCCTCGTTCTGGCGATACTGGTTGTCCAGGCCCCTATCTAAACCCCACCAAAACCGCAAAAGACAGCGCAGAAAAACTTTTAAAAAAAGGCGGGTTAGTACCCACTTCCGGATGAAATTAACCGAACTATGTTGATACTGTCCCATGAAATGACGCATTGAAACACCTTCGGGCGTCAAAACCAGTGTCCGCGGCTCTCCTTGCAGGCAACTTCACCCTGATCTGCGTATTCGAGTACATCACTCGGGACATCTGGAACAAGACGGATCAGTGCACCGACTACGTCTACATCCGGGCATTCTACTACGCCACCAACGTCAACCATGAGCCTCTCGTTTTCACCAGGAAAACGTTGACACGTGAGGAGAAATACGTATAGACCTATTCCATGTTTGTAGACAGGGGTATGTGCCGTCGACATACTGAGGCGCTTGTAGCGACGTCGCGGCCTGTAGGCTTCGCCCAGCCCAAAGGAGCTTGTCGCCTCACGAATTCACCGCCGCAAAAATTTTCAGAATACGACCGGTTCGAGCGGAGTTAGAGATTTGTCGCACGCTGCAATTGCATTCTCTTCTCTCGTCCCGACGAAAGTGCTGGAAGCTAAACAGGGAGGGCTGGCAGGGGCAAAGAAAATACGTCACGCGCGCCTCGGGACCTTGAGCACCTTTTCTCTTTTTCTTCGAATACGCGGCTTTTCAGTGCGATCGCGCGCGCACGTGTGGACAAGTCACGGCCTCCCGCGGCGGCCACAGTAATGACCGAGCGCGACATGCCCAAATCAGTCAATGGGTGATACAATGGCTGTGACGAGCGTTTTTTGAGCTTGTAGAGTGATTTGTCGAAAGAAGAGAAAGCAATTTTTAGCTGACTTTGATAATTTATTGTGAATTCCAGGCCGCGTGCTGGGCTGTAATATTTGGCTCGCGTATTCTCGGGAGCCTCGACTACCGATCAGCAGCGTTTCCTGACCATGTTCAAAAAGTGTTGCAGGGCCCCTTTAAATTTCGCGTCGATATCTCCACGCGTGCCGTCGCGGATTTCAAAGTGTATTTTTTTCGTATTTTGGAGACATTGGCTCAACTAAACTTCCTGATACTTGGTATATGTTAGGCCTCTGGCCTCCTCAGAGGACAATCTACTTCATTTTAAATGATTAGCAATCACGTAGACTGTACTGGACATGGTCAAAATCTAGAACATCACGGCGATTTATGCGGGAATTTCCAGGTGGCGTCGCCACCCGCATTTTCTTATTGCGCATTTTCTAGCTTGCCAAGCGAATCCTCACGGCAAGCGTGGTTATTTCGGTATAGTGAAAGAGTAATTTTCTAATGCGAGAAAAATTGTTTTTCTCTTTAGTGTCCCTTTATCTGGCTATAGTTTTATCCGGGCTATAGGATACAACGTTTTATCCGGCTATAGTTTAACCGGCTAAAGTTTTATCCGGCTATAGGATACAACAAAACCGACATTTACCTCGTTCTAGTAATCTAGAAGATTTAATTGCAGCACGTTATTCGTGTATCAGCGGTGAAACACCTATAGTCACTGCTATTCTGTCGGCTGTAAGAGTATCGTCCTGCTTATTTTTTTCCTCTTTCAGGAAGGACTCACATTTTGTACTACGACGACCCGATGTACTGGTACAATCTGAGTTTGGCTGACAATGTGGTGAACTTCGTGCAACGCCTACGCTACGCGCACGCCGACTGGTACCTCGGCATGTGGGGCGCCACCTTCGTACGACTCCTGTGAGTATATTCACGAATTCAGATGGAGGCTTTTTACAGCGGAGTTGTAAACGGTACACCTTGCTTGTTTTTGCGGCGTCGCTCCACGAACACAAAGAAAAAAAACACCGTCTCCCACTAAAGGGAACCATGAGGGGATGCGAAGCAGCATTGGGGGGTGCACACCAAGTTTCCGTTTACGTTCACTCGGCCGTCGAAGCCAAGCGTCGGCGTCGAGCTACCGCTTCCGCTACAGAGAGACAACGCGAGTCTGCGGCGAGGGTAGCGAGGCTTTCGGGACAACTGCAGCGAGCGGGAACCGACGGAGCGACCGCACGATTCAGGCGAGACTTCCTCGACCGAGCGCACGCGCTTATATGAAATGGGGAAGGAAGAGGAGGGAGTGGGTTTACAGGCTGCAGCACGGGGGGGAGGAGAGGAGAGAAGGCGACCGAACGCCTGCGTAAACCGCCCGCGTAAAGGAGGAGAGTGCGCAGCCGCAGCGCGGGGGAGGAGGAGAGAAGGCGACCGAACACCTGCATAATGGAGGAGAGTGGGAGAGAGAGTAGGCGCATGTGCAGTAAGGGTGGTCAGGACGCACACCACCACCGGATTGAGCTCGGCTCTAAGGTGCTTCGCACCTAAAAGAGAAACGCCGTGACCTCCTCCGAGTGAGCGATGACATCACATCGTTGCCGAACAGGTGTGGTGTATGAGGTGACGTTCATGCTGCGGCCGCTTCTACGTAGGACAGACAGGCGGCTGCATTAACCAGATAATATTGGAACATAAAAGATCGCTAACCGGAGGTTCACCTCACTCTAAAAAAGTAAAGGAGGAAAAGGGGGGTCGAGGTTACTCCTTTAGAGGAGTAACTGACCTGCCACTCCCATTGCTCCAAATCGGGGGTAACTGCGACGGGACGAACCGTTACTCCACCGCTCGCGGTTACTCCTCAAGGAGCAACAGTTACTCTTTGCGCAGAAGAAAAATCAGCTCTTGGTTGACTTAACCAACATTTTGAAGTTTGAGCAGGCATTTTGATTAGATGTACAATCGATATACAAGTATCACATTCAGAAATAAATTTCAGAAAATCCACAGCAAACACACAGGATTCGAACTCAAGACCAATAAGTCAGCATGCGCGTACACTAACCACTTTGCCACCGTCTGGAAGGAAACTGGTTTATGTAGGCACCGATGGGTCGTTTGCACACGGCGCGTACAATTCGGCAGTTACTCCAAAAAAAGGGGGCGCTTCGCTCCCTTGGGAGGAAAGCGCCCCCCTTTTTTTCATTTTTGTTTTGTTCTCTCTCTCTCTCTTTGCTCATTGTACGGAAAAAAGGGCGCTTTCCTCCCAAGGGAGCGAAGCGCCCTTCTTGCCGTGTCGTGTGCAAACCTTTGCACAAAGTTTGTCCCTTGGGGGGGGAAAAAGCGCTCCCTTTTCGGGGTAACTGTGCAGTTACTCCGGAAAACTTTTTAGAGTGTAATCTATCATTACATTGTCGAGATCGTAAGTGCACGCCAAAATTTGATGAATGCGCTGTTTTGTACCGGCATAGGAATGAAGGAACGTGTCTGATGATTGAGGCATGGCATATCGATAATAGTGGTAGCGCCTGCGTGAGCAAACCGTCGATTAACTTACATAAATATGAAATCGAATGCCTTAACAGTTATCATTCACGTAGACCCCCCAAGCGGGCTGGATTGATCGCCTATATTCGCATGCTTTCGTTATTTCTTTCTCGTTATTTTTTCTGCTGCTCATTTCTATTGATATTTGTATTTTTTCGAAGGGCACGAGCTCCCAACGTAATGTGTTCGACAGAGGTCACAAAGCAATAAAACACACAACGCCAGTCTCTGGCGTTGTGCGTTTCTTGACATCCTGTCCATGTCTTTGTTCGTAGTGTCTCATATTATTCACCATTACCAACTGTCTCATCTGTCTACGCGTAGCGATATACTAGAGCTGTGTCTCTTCCTATCCTGTCCGTGTAATTGCTCGCCAGTACAATCCAAAAAACAATTAAGGCTTTCGCCCTAAAATTTGATGTATATCAAGCTAGCGAAACGGCTACGAGAGTGACATGAGCGCGGTATGCAAGTCATGTTGCACATGACATGTCATGATTTCGATATTACCACTTGTCATTTATGCTCGTCATACAATCACGTCGCTGAATACCAAATTTGGTGTGTATCAAGCTAGCGAAACGGCCACGGGAGTACCATGAGCGTGACATGCAAGTCATGTTGCACATGACATGTCAGATTTCCATATTACCACTTGTAATTTATGCTCATCATACGGTCACGTCACATGCAATACCAAATTTGGTGTATATCAAGCTAGCGAAGCGGCCGTCAGCGCTCCATGAGCGTGGCAAGTAAATCATGTTGCACATGACATGCAGGTCATGATTGTCATATTACCACCTGTCATTTATGTTGTTCATGCAGAAATGTCTCATCGTACCAGTTTTTAGATATATCAAGTTAAGAAAACGGCCTCAGCAGCACTATGGCCATGGCGTGTAAATCATACTTTTCATGACAAGTTAGTCATGATTTTCATGATATGACCAGCCATTCATGTTTGTCATAAAGTCATGTTATACCATACCAATTTTGGTATAAGTCCCATTAACGATACGGCCAGTAGAGCACAAAGTCGTAGGCGGCTAGATAGATAGATAGATAGATAGATAGATAGATAGATAGATAGATAGATAGATAGATAGATAGATAGATAGATAGATAGATAGATAGATAGATAGATAGATAGATAGATAGATAGATAGATAGATAGATACGCCCAAAATCGCCGAAGTTCGCTAAGAAATGCTTCGCATTTAAAAACGGCAGGGAGGAGAAGATGGAAGCTTACGATGAAAAAATGCGTAAACAGGGGTTGTGGCTCGAGCGCAAACCCCTGTTTACGGATTTTTTCATCGCCAGTACAATGTAACTGAAAAAAGTCAGTTTCACCGCTAAGGGTGAATCAATGAATGCGATAGCAACAAATTGTAATGTTATACGAAGTGAGGCTGGCAGCTGGCTCTTCTGGATCCGGTCTCACGCAACTCTACAAAACGCTGGTTTAAGAGAATACGGCCGCTCCAGGGATTCTTCACACATGCTCTTCGCGTTGAGAGCGCAGCACGTAGAAGGGTTTATAGGGAACCAAAGCTCAAGTTTGCGGAGCGACGACAGCGCCGCGCTGCGGCTCTGGAGAGAAGCGCTGGTGAAACTGGGAATAAGCGCCGCGGAAGGCGCGCCTGTTTCAGCGACAGCCGACAGCTGCGGCACGCGCGCGCACGCGTTCTTCGGTCGGTGCGGGGAGCTTAGACGTTGCGCCGTGAGCTTGGCACGCTGAACCGAGAGGCTTGCTTTGCGAAGCTGCATTTCCGCGATGGTAGAAGCGACCTCACGAAAGCGGAAGTGAGGTCCGAAGTATAACTGTGCGCCACAGCAGTGCAGACAGTACCGGCACGCGATCCGCCTGTAAAACTGTATCAGTTCCCGGACAAGTCGTACCAGAGAGAACGTACGCAAGCGTGGATCACCGTAGTTACAGGAATAAAGTTCTAGCTCTGTCTCGCCTTCCGTTTTCGCTGACTCAATTCTTCGCTTGAAATCGTTTGTCTCGACTACCTGAATCAGTACGTAACGCGGCGCGTGCATGCAACGACTGCAGTAGTGATTGCTCGCCGTCTCGCATTTTTACATCCAGTTACGGTTGTATGTTGAAGCAACTTTGTGTTTTGATTCCTCGTGTTTGTGAGACCTAGCTGTCGTTGTTGATGTTCACACTCACAAACTTCATACCGCGGTTAGCGTTGCGGTGTTGGTTGCGTTCAACTGAACTCCGCACAAGGCTGCATCATCGCGCCGGAACGAACGCCTGAGAATTTTCAGCTAGCTTGACATCGCTTTGCTGGCTTGTACTGTTTTTGTCGCTTTTTAGATTGGTATATATTTAAGCCGCTGAATCTAACTGGCACTTAATTCAGGAATTGTTATTGCCATCTTCGGAGATTGTGCGGTTTTCTTTCACGCGCACCGCGCACTCGTACATTGCTTCGAGTGTGCGTTTACGGGTGCGCTTTGCGCGAGCTCGTCGCCCGATACCACATCGCGCCTGAAATTCGACACCTCTCACGCTGAGCCGCGTTCGCGCAGCAGGTCTTATACACATGTAAAGTCGATATTCTCATAAAAAGGGGAGTGCAAGCACGAATCTAGAAGCGCAGAAAAAAAAAAAAAAGACAGACGAGGCGAGCAGTTCTACTTGCTTCGCAGCAGTTAAAGCTAAGCTAAGCTAGCTGCCTCGTGGCTAAGTCAGCGGGTGATGCTCCAGCGGTACGGAGGGCATGACTCGAACCTTCTCAGGCTTTTTTAGTGCCACGGCCGTGTAGTCTTTGTTTTTTCTCTCTCTTTTTTCTTTTTGCACGCCCCGAAAGTTCGTTCACTACAGTACGCGTTTGCCACTGCCAGCATGCACATCTGAACAACAATCACATGCTTTACATAGTCGACAACGTGGAACATCGATAACCGTGATTAACGAACTTCTCTCCTTTGATTACGTTCGCTTTTCGAAGTGCCTGTCCAGCGGGGAGATCTTTTTCAAGCGGTACATAGCGAAGCGCTGCGCGAGCTCTGCACGCGCACGGAAGCGAGCGGCAGCGCGGCGGAGAGAAGAGAAAAAGGCGCGGCGCTTACCCCCAGTTTCTATTTTTTTGCGAGGCGCAGAAAGCGCTGCACGTGCACGGAAACGAGCGGAAGCGCGGCGGAGAGAAAGGAAAACGCGCAACGTATATTCCCAGTTTCTATTTTTCCGCCAGAGATGGCGCTGCCTGTCCAGAGTCGCAGCGCCACTGAGCGATGCTTTGGGAGCCTATACAGGAGATCGCGAGATAACGAGCGCGCCAGCGACGACCGCGCTCGTAAAATCAAACGTCGCTCGAGGAATCCCCCCCCCCCGGTCGCGTCTATGCACGCTCGCGAAAGACGTGCGGGGCGTTTCCTCTCTGCTTGAGCATTCGACGGCTGGTCTAACATGCGGGGGGGATCTTATCGCATGCGCCTCGGAGCGACGTAGATCGGCCGGCTCGTTTGATCTCCGCTTCAGCCGCGTTCGTCGCTCCCGCGCTATTACACGCGGGTAGAATGTACGATGCGCTGGGGGATCTTATCAATTTGGACTTTATACGCGACTGACCGCGACGGCAACGGCGACGAAAAAACCCCGTCGAGACTGTCCATATAATTGCTATCGCAATAAAATGGAATGAAATGGATCACCTCTCGGTCTAGCATCTTTTCTTCTCGTCGTTTCTCCGCAGGACAAGTCTGTGGGACACCGACATCGTGCACGATTCGCTCTACGAATTGACTCACCGGGTGTGGTTCGGCCCGATAAACTCTTCCCGGTTCGACGGATTCGCCGTAATCAACACCATCATCAAGGACATGAGAGGAGCGTATAAGGTCGAACAACAATACAACGTAAGAATATATTTTCAAAAAACATTGCTAATGATGCTAACGAAAGACATACACTAACACTTGCATCCTTCTTTCCGTTCATTATTAAAGCCTCGCGTTTCTGATCGAATTAAATAGTGACCTTCGGCGGCGTCAACACCGACGGCACCAAACGTGACGTGACGGTGTGGCTCCACGCGCGTCACGAAATGACGTTATGCTGACGTCATCTGTGACGTCATAATGACGTATACAATTAGAGGAAAAGATAGAAAGACAGAACGAAATACAGAGATAAAGATATGGAAAGAAAGGCACAGAACAGATAGAAAAAGAAAGAAAGCATCGCCGTTTATATAGTATACTACAGCAAGGTGGGAAAGAGACAAGTGAGAGGGTAAAAGGCTTGCCAAACCAGGGGCCAGCTAGTTGCCCACCAGCTTTGCTGTAACCCAGCCTTGCGCGACTTAGTTCAAGCTGTGCTATCTTTTTTTTAGTAATTTGAGCACGTGCTGTTAACGTATGGCTTCAAACTATAGTTTGTACTACGTTGGATAGATCGTATGCTCGTTTCTGGGAGAATATCATTAGCATTAAAAACAATAGCCGACGTATTTAATGCATTAGCAGTAGGAGGTAAATGAAGGAACATTCTGTGTGACGTCAGTTGCATTACGTGCATGCCACCAGCACTGTCCAATATTAACAATCGGCGAATGTTGGCTATAGTGCAGGTCATCAAGGTAATCTAGTGTCTTTAGAGAAAATTCAAGTTAATGCTGAAGCCTTTGCGTCTAAAGCACCCCCTGATGTACTTGTTTTCTTTAATCTTTCCAGGATAGCATTTTCAAAGGCTCCAAATAAGCCAATCATACGGTCAGACTGGACTTACCTGCACACTGCCGCCGTGTGGCCGGGAGACGTGGTCACCGACAGACACATCAGGAACTTCCTCAGGTAATCTATCTAGGCTTTATTGTGTACGTTATTCACAGTGTGTCTTTCACTTATTACTGCTTCACTGAAGCCAACTGAGCTCTGAGGCCGCTTGCTGCTATCACCAATGCTCTCGAGTTGAAACTTGTGTCGATCGAGGGTTCGCCGGGGTGGCTATGCCAATAGGTGGCTGTCAGGCCTTAGTCTACGTAGAGTACGTTGCTGTATATGGTTCCTAAAGGAACCACACACAGCAACGTACCTTAGTAAACCAAGGTACTAAGGTTACTGCAGATGCCTCCTAAATGAGCCATAAACAGTAACCCTAGAGAAGCGCCATATATGATATATGGCATCTGAAGGAGCCATGCAAATCACCAATGCTCTCGAATTGCAACTTTTGTCGATCGAGTATTCGCCGTGGCGTCTTTGCCACTAGATGGCTGTCAGGTCTTGGTCTACGTAGAGTTGCTCTATACAGTAACTCTTGTGCTAATCAAGGAGTTAAAATAACTTTCCACTCATGCGGCTACTTTAGGAGCCATATCTAGTATCCCTAAAGGAGCCATATATGGTATACATCACTGTGTATATAGTCACTGTATATTACAGTTGCTGTCTGTGGCTCTTATAAGCCATATGCGCAGCAACTCTAAAGCAGCTAGATATAGTAACTACCTCAGCAGGGGCTCTAGTTCAGCTCAAGGGGCATTATGCAGCCCTTGATTTACTTATTATATGGCCCCTTTATATGCATATATATGTATACGCCATACACACACTCTCACACACAATATATATATATATATATATATATATATATATATATATATATATATATCGCGCCTAAATGCAGTAACTTTAGGGCTACGTAAAGCCCCTTGAGTTCGTACGAGGAACATGGTCTCACTGCTCGGTACCCATTGGATTTGGGCGTGGTTTAGAGAGACTGGATCACGCACACGTAATGTGGAAGAGATCGCCTATGGCGGAAAACCACACAGTACCGGTGCACTTTAGTCGCGATGCACCTATTTTTCACCTAATGTTATAGCGTGGCCTCCGCGATCAGCTCCGGATTGCACCGGCGCGCTGCCGGGGAAAATCACGGAGGGCACAGGCACAGCGAAGTAAGCCGCGGCCGGATATAGGATGATGTGTTGAACAAGGCGTAGGGCTTTTTATATATTGCGGCCGACCCCAGAACGCTGCTTTCGGGCATGCGTCGGCGTGCGTCGCGTCTTTCATGTTTCTTACAGCGTTGTTCGCGGGTTAATTCATCACGCATTAACTAATCTGCAGCGTCGCCGACGTCGTGGGTCTCAGCACGAGCAACACGACTGACGAGCCCAACACGGTGCAGTTTGTGGGAGCCAGCCCCCGGTTCCTCTGGGCATCGCCGCCCAACCCGATACGCGGAATATTACCGGGCATTCGAGGCATGGTCAGTGTTTACGCCTACTCCTTGTGCCCTTGTTGTCGTGCACCGTCCAGTCGATGTCGATAACGGGTGACAGTGACACTAGGAGTGCATGAAGGCCAGTCATCTGTTTGGGAAATTTCACCAGAACGGTGGCAACTTTGGTTTTCTCTATAACGTGCCTGCTGAAACACCAGAGCTAAGGAGTGAGGCCAGATTATAATAATCATCTGACCTCCCTTTGCTCTGGTGTTTCAGCAGGAAATTTGCCTTTACTTGAGATTGCGCAGCCTGCCATCTAGCTATACCGGGTGTTCAAAGTTAAGCTTTATGGTTTTCTTCAAAAGTCAGGCACTGGGAAGAGATGAAAACCACCTTTGCAGGTAACATGTATTCAGGGGGGACACAAAGTTAAATGATTGTCGCTGTCAGCCGCCCAATTAACTAAGATTTAATAATTAACTTTTTAGTGACTGCAGCAAACGGGCATGTTTGTATTGAAAAGCTGGAAGCAGTCGCGTTTGTACACAGTTCCACTTGGAAGAATTCTGGCATGTCTGTGCTCCCAGATATCCCGCAGCAAAGTTTAATTGTGGCACAGCAGCGGCGAGGCTCCGAGCGAGCGCAGCCTTTCCTTCAGCGGATCACGTGACATGACGTCACATGCGCTCCGGTGGCTCAAGGTCATAGTGACGCGATGAATGACCTTGCGAGACATGGCGTAATAGAGCTTTCGCTGTGATTATAAGGTGTCCTCGCCGCATACTGTACCCGCATTTGGGTCAGGGTTTCTAGCGGGTCGCGCAAAAGCCGCTTTCTCCGCATGTGCGCGAACCTGTTATCGCAGTTGGACATGTTGCAAGAGTTCCCCTACTACAAGAAGCTCCTGAACCAAGACAGGATCTGCTTCTCGATCTCCTCGTCGATAAACTACGCCAGGAACTTGTACCGCAACATCGACTTCCGGGTGGAGATGGAGGACACGGACGACAGCGTCATACGGTACACTCGTTACAGGGTGAGTTCGCCGTCGACTTCAACAACGGGTGTAAAATTTGCGAATGCTGACTAATAGAGAGTTTTAGAATACCGTACGCAAAGCTTTCGGGCGTTGCGGGCGTAGCATTGCGGGCGTCACTTAACAGTAGCCCGCAAGAGGTGTTAACGCACGACGCATGCGCAGTGGCAGCGACCGCAAACGCAAAGCTTTGCGTACGCTATTCTAAAACTCTCTATTGACGAAAGTTACGTGCTCTTCTGTAATATACAGGGGCAGCGCCAGGATATTTAAAGGCGAAAGCCTTACATATGCCTCATCAAACGCGAAAAGTGACAGTTGGCTTCGGCTGCGATGGCGACAACGCGAAGTAACGCAGTAAAAATCATGTGATTACGTCATAAAGTGACGTCACATGTCGCACATCACCGGTATCTGTTACGTCATAATGATGCAACTATGACATCATCATGTGACATCATCGGTCAAAGGTGGGCCCATCCCGGAGGCAGGCCCGTAGCCAGGGCGGTGGGGGGATCTAGCCCCCCCTTCCTCCCGAAATTTGGATGGAGGAGGGTATTTTACCGAGAATAAATAATGAAAATAGCTGGTTTTCAAGGTTTTCAACAGGTGCCCCCCCCCCCCCCTCCCCCCGAAAAAAAATCTCTGGCTACGGCCCTGCCCGGAGGCATTTGCCGAAAAGTTTCGGGGGCTGGGCGGAAGTAAGGTCAGCACAATTGATTAAGGGGAACAGAACGTGGATATCGCCTTCAGGTCGTCTTAAGTGAACACATGAAGGACCGTGTGACTTTACTTACAAGAGGGGGGGGGGGGGGGTCATCTACTACAAGCGTGTTTCTTATCCAGGAAGGAGTGCATCGCTTACATTGAGTCAGCTCTTCGGCACTGTTGTGAGGGGCAGGCGGAAATTTCAGGAAGGCGGCCGCACCCCCCCTCCCCCTTCTGCCTTGGCGCCACCCCTGCGTATACACTGTAACGTTGAAAAGATGCAACACGAAGCAGGACATCGAACATGCACACAGAATTGACGAACACGATACGGCACTTTGATCTCATGGATTACATTTCAAAACTTCTTTACTCTTTCTTTAACGCTTGTTTTCTTGTTTCTTCCGAAGTCTGATGACGTTCGGGGCTTTTGTCGATATCAATTCTTTACCTTTGTACATATACGTCACGCCTGCTACGCCGCATCTCGCGCAGTTCACTTCCGTCGACAACCGCACGAATCAGTACCCGTTGGATTCGGATAACTTCATGTACGAGTTCAACGACACCACCTACACGCACTTTTGGAGCCTGCGCGTCGGGGGCTACCTCAAAGGTTTTTTCGCCTACGACGACGCAAGTACGATCGCTTACAAAGTGAGTACGTTTCACAGAAGTGGTGCTTTCCCATACGCACCACTCAGCTGCTTAGAAGACAAGTACTCATATTCGGGGCAAAGTCGCTGTAGTTAGTATGTATACGTGTGATCTGGTCTATTGCCCGGGCTTTTAAAAGGGGCACCGACAACCATAGGCGTGCGCACGAGGGGGGCGGCCGCCCCCCCCCCCCCCCTAGTCACCTAAGAGAGGGGGGGCGCAAAGTCTGCCCCATACATTGACTTAATAGGGAGGGGGGGGGGGGGGCGCTGCGATGAACCTTCGCCCCCCCCCCTGCCCCCCCCCCCCCCTGAAGGGGAACCCTGCGCACGCCTATGCCGACAACAATATTTGAAGCTGACGGTACTCTGCCATACAAATCTCCTTTATACAGACACGACTATGAGCAAGTGTGAGGCTTAGGAAATGCCGATACTTCATTATAACATTAAAGTCAATTTTTGCATGACGTACCTACTGACATCCACAGTAACGTCACGTCAGGCTATTCTGGGGACTTCGCGCACAAGTACTGCTAGTTCTGATGACGTCTGCTACCAAAACATACAAAATGTATGCAATGCGATAGAAAGAAGGACACAAAGAAAGAAAGAAAGAAAGAAAGAAAGAAAGAAAGAAAGAAAGAAAGAAAGAAAGAAAGAAAGAAAGAAAGAAAGAAAGAAAGAAAGAAAGAAAGAAAGAAAGAAAGAAAGAAAGAAAGAAAGAAAGAAAGAAAGAAAGAAAGAAAGGAAGACTAATTTACATGCCACGCTCATGGCGCGCTCGCGGCCGTTTCGTTAGCTTGAGATACACCAAATTTGGTATTGAGTGACGAGACTGTATGACGAACATAAATGACAAGTGGTAATATGGAAATCATGACATGTCATGAGCGAAATGACTTGCATTCCATGCTCAGGGCGCGCTCGCGGCCGTTTCGTTAGTTTGATATACACCAAATTTGGTATTGAGTGACATGACTGTATAACGAACATAAGTGGCAGGTGGTAACATGAAAATCTTGGCATGCATGTCATCTACAACGCCATTTACATGCCACGCTCATGGTGCGCTTGCATCCAGTTCGCTAGCTTGATATACACCAAAATTGGTATTGCGTGACGTGACTGTTTTGCGAACATAAATGACAGGTCCTTAACATGTAAAACATGCCATGCAAATTATGTAAAGCATGATTTGCTCCCTTAGGCGTGCGCAGGGTTCCCCTTCAGGGGGGGGCGAAGGCTCGTCGCAGCGCCCCCTTCCCTATTAAGTCAATGTATGGGCAAACTTTGCGCCCCCCCCTTCCTAGGTGACTAGGGGGGGGGGCCCTCTGCCCCCCCTCGTGCGCACGCCTATGTTTGCTCCTTCCTGGCTGCTTCGCATTACATCGATTCCCACAGTGCGTGGGATCTGTCGACTTTTTTAAATGCAATATCAAATGTCCTTGGTCGCCATTATCGTCGAAAAACATGCGTAGCCATGGAGCCCTTCGCATTAAAAAAACGGCTCGAAAGGTCTGGGTGCCCCCCCTTTAGAAGATTAGGGAACGGCTGTCCACCCTCCCCCCCACCCTTCCCATGTGCGGAGGTCAGGCACGCACGTGCGCGCCAAACCTCGCTTGCCCACATTTTTCCGGTAGGGCAAGGGCTCATTAATTTTTTTTTATTTGTGTGTGGCATTTTTGCAGATGAATGAGCTATTGGACGCCTACCCCGGCGACCGATGCGTCGTGTTTGACGACCTCGGCGACGACATGTGGGAGGCCAGCATCACGCACAACGACCGCAGGATCTCCTTCCAGAAGTACGAGATGCTGCACGCCGTCTCCAGCGCCATGGTGCGGAGATACGGCCCGGCCTTCCCGCCAAAATATTACTAGGTTGCTTGCGCAGTGGACCTTGATTATTTGTGCGTCGTTTGATTATTTGTGCCCTTTAGGACGCCAGACGCTATCACGTCGCTTTGGGATGTGGACAGAGGAGACAGGAGGGTCGAGACAGTGCGTGCTGAGTGAACACTCTCCTCTGCGTGCTGATGCGAACGACGCTGACTCGCAACTCAGTGTCGTAAAATTATTATTCGACTGTTAAAAGCTTGACGTAAGTTTGCTATTAGCATAAATGTAAAAGTCAATAATCTTCTCTTGGCTTCTTAATTAGGTAATCTTGTTATATTTTGTCTAATAAACATTTACCAGCTATGTCTTAAAGGAGCACTGACATCAAATTTACGCATGTGAATTTTTTTTGCATCCGCGAGTAGCTATCGACCGCCAAGTAACGATTCTCGACTCAAAATGCAGCGGAAGGACGAATAAGTGCCAGTAATGTTGATTAATTATATCCGGTATCGAACGCGATTCAAAACGGGAGAGGAAAGCCCGCCAAATTGTAGTGCTGGTAGCGCTACCTCGCGGCCACGTCGGGGCCGCTCCCCAGCTGATCCCGCTGCCACAAAAAAAAGGTGACGTCACGTCCAGCTGACATAGCAGACATTTCGTCTGCTAGGAGCACATGTGCAGCCATGTCGTCAACATCGTCGTCCCCGCCGTCGTCGCGGTCAACATCGACAAGCGAGGATGACGACGACTTGGAATTGGGAATTAGAAGAAGCGGCAGCCTCGCGATCCTGCGTTAAAGGACCCCTGACAGCGAAAGTTTTGTTTGCGACCTTTTTACAGTAATTTGTAGCTTTGCGTCTGGTAAAGCCGAAATTGAATCGTAAATGATCTAACGCATCGTATAATTAATGCTAGCGTTGTTAACTCGGAACGATTTTGCTTCAGTTCGAAACGCCCGCCTATATACCATAAGAAACTAGCGCCCCACAGCGGGGCAACGCCTGAGACTACGTGCGCTCAAGCTTCGGTGACGCTGAACGCCGTTTTCAAATAGGGGGGACCCGCGGGCGGTGAAGAATGAAACGATGTGGGTGCTTCGAGCGTGTCCCCCCTCAGGAAAAAGAAAAGCATTCCTGGCGTAAGCAGCCAAAACCACCTTGAGAGCAGCCCGACAACAGAGCAAGAGGGGTGACGAACAATAGTCCTCGCCGAGTGCCAGTCGGGGGGTATTGTGCGCGCGCCGAAAATGTTCTCCGACGTCGACAATACTTGCTTGACCTCTGCAACGTCACGAGGGGAGCCTCTGTCTAAGTCAAACCACAGAAAATGTCGACTCAAACCACAGAAAATGTCGACTGGACCTGAATACTCGGATGGGCACTCACCTTTACTTTTAAAACCAAATTAAAATATCTTATAGGCAACGCTCGTCCCAATAATCGGTCAGAAGTGCCCCCGCATGCAGAGGTCTCAAACAATACTAGCATCTCGAGTTTCCAGATTCGGTGTCAGGGGTCGTTTAAATGTAAATGCTTTCGAAATAGTTACAGCCAGGGCCATAACTAGAGGGGGGGGTGGGGAGGTTCTGAATCTCTCCCCCTCAAAAAAAAAATTTTTTTTGCATGCGTTAACTTTGCGGGTGGTACTAAAATATTTACACGCCTTCACAGTGACCACCAGTTGCCAAAGTTGGCCGTCCTACGCCCTCCCCCCCTTCCAAAAAAAAAAAAAATTTCTGGGTACTGCCCTGGTTACTGAGCATGCGCTAGAAGGTATGTTTTCCACACGAACAGCCATGAGCATGCAACTACAGACAAACTATTTTCTTTCCATCCGCCATTAATCCCTTCCTTTCCTTTCTCTCCCTCTCTATGTACACCAGGGAGCTTACAATGTGGTGCAACATTCCTGTCGTATGTTTTGAGAAGCCTTTGTGGTGCTCGCACACTTTCAACTGGAATGTGGAGTGAACATGCTTAGAGCGACAAAAGCAGCCTGTGGACGAGGGTTTTCATGTGGAAAAAGCTCATGCAGGAAAGCCTATTTACATATTTTTGCAAAAAGTACGCTACAGGGGCGCTCACTATTCTTCAAAGTACAGAACCTTTCAAGCAGGAGATTGCCAAAGATAAGATAACTCTCAGGGGTAGCTCTCTGTTGTTTGAGGAGGAGGAGGAAAAAAACTTCATTCAGAAAAAAAATTCAGCTAGTTATGGGCGGGCCCTCAGTACTAAGGCTCCGCTGATACAAGCGACTCACTCGGCCTGCCCAAGCAGAGCTCTTTGGCTCCTTGGGTAATTGCGCTTTTTAACATACAGGGACAGACTAAATACACCGGAGACACAGAGCATAGAGTGGGGTGTTCAGTTTGTCCCTGTACATTAAAAAGTGCAATTACCCTAGATGTACAACCAACCAGCCTCTATACCTGCTCTTTGGCTCCACTTTTCCTCTTCCACAAGCCACACCTCCCACTGCCTGTGAGACATGGGCACTTGCTTAGTCTACGTGTGGAGGACTTTCAATGTCCTCCCATGTTATGTGGCCGGGTGTTGGTTTGTCTGAACACTACGGACAGGTTTCCCTGAATCTTGTGAGATGCATTTTATTTAGGTGGCACAAATTAGTTTGAAGCCAGGACGGGAGTACTGCGGACCAAGACATACCGACTACCGAGCCAAGTATGGAGGGATACACACTATACGGTGCATGTGGAAAAGAGGAGGATACTGCTCCTCCTCCTTTCCTACACCTGATACTTTCCCATAAAGGGCTTCAGCCAACATTCCTAGGCAATGAGGCTGAATGTCTCAAAGCATTGGGGTTTAGGGACAGTGGAGGCAAACAGACTCCAAGTAGGTAGAAATAACCAAGAGGAGGCTATCTGATTGGTAAGTAAAATCAAGTCAGGAGTAAAATTTAGTCTTTCACTACATAAAGCTAGTACTTTATTGTGAGCTACGGCTAGGTGGCATGAGCCATCGCCCAGTCTATAAGGTGTACTACAGCCCCATCCATCCATCCATGCAGTCTCAAATGACTAACACAAATACAATATCTTTTCTCTTCAGTGTCTCCCTTGATAAGAAACACTAACTTTCAAAGGACCATACAGTATATTCGCTCAGTATTACTAAAGTTGCACGTTTGCTTTGTTTTGAAACATTGTTTATTGATTGCTAAAGTGCTTTATGTACAGTTCAACAACTAGTTCTTGCTTGCAACGCATGGCAGTTTTAAACTTGACAGGCCTGCCAAGGTGGTCGCGGCAGCCGCCTCCGGCGAACTGTAGGCGTCTAGTAACCCGCAAGAAACTTTGACATAAAGTCTGTCGGCTTCGGGTTGACCGTTTCCTTGAAGTAATTCATAACGTGGGACTTTTGCTTGAAGATGCTGAGCGTTTCCACAAGCTCCATTTGGCCCTGCAGTTGAATCAAAGTGCTGTGATAGCATTTGACAACGTATGATAAGATGTAGTGGTACTAGTGAAAAACTTCATTCGTTTTGCTTGTGAAATAGATAGCATGCGATAAAGCTATGAAAACTTCACTGAACTTAATTACCAACAGGGTTTGTGTCGTAAAGCATCGTTACATGGGAAGTTGTGACTTCTGCATAATGTGCAACCAAAACCTGTCAGACAACCCAGGCAATGCAGACACATCGAAAGTGGTTTAATTTAAATTCAGGTGCTTAATGAGCAAACATTCAGTACTCTGCAAATAATGTGTATTGTGCTAGCACACTCGCGTCATTTCTTTTTTCATCATGGAAAAGGTGATTGAGGCATGTTTTGATGAAGCACGATGGATTTTAAAACACACCTTCAGCTACCAGTCTACTGCACTAAAGATATTCTAGATTATCCATATCTCAAACTACACCGTGTAGTTCTTGTGCAATGATATTAAAAAAAAAAAGAAGTTAGCATGCCATCGCAAAAGCAAAACTGCACAAGACAAGGATGAACACTGTTACAAATGATACACGGTGATAATCCTGCTGCTCCTCACAATGAATTTTTCCAAGATGCCGTTCTTTTTATAACAATGATGCAAGCGACCACTACGAGCAGCACACAATCAAATTTCTGTTTAAGCGGTGGAGGACTATGAAGTACTACAATCACCAACTAGTACAATGTGGATGTTGCACAGTGTATACTTTTGATCTCAATCGAATTTCACAGTCACAATTGGCTCATTTGCACATGAGTTCGAGAAATTTGACTCCAATCAGGCAAAATACACTAGCACTACCACAACTAATGCCCGACACGTGCTCGTGTTCTGCCAAGGACGTAGGCCAAGCTGCGGTACTCTTCCCACAGCTTGGCCTACGTCCCCAGTTCTAAAGCTCTTTATTGTTTCAACAAGCCACAAAATGACGAAACTGTGGGAACAACTTTGATTAGGTGAAAGGATATATCGAAGACTAGCAACATTGTCTGCTAGTAGAGATGACAGGGACGGAAGAAATAGCGATAACACTGTTGTTTTCAAAGGGGCAGCAAGACTGTATGGACGATTTTACGTAGGAAACATGAGCGGCCCCACCTCAGGGCTGATAAACGAACATTATCTTATTTTTTTCACATTGTGACGTCAATCAATAAGGTCATTAAATGTCGAATGCACCAACCCAAGTGTTTTCATGCATATCCACCTCCCAGTAGCAATGTTCATTTCGTTATTAAACATACAAAACACCAAGACTACAGCCCTATATGGTGGCATGAAAACCCAGCTGTAAGATAGTCTACAGAGTTGGTCGCACCTTGATAACTAGCAAGTCAATGGCCCGAATGTCTCGAACGTGCTTGTTCTTGAGGTACTCTTCCCGCAGCTTGGCCCTCGCCTGCTCCGCTGACACCGGTATGTCGTAGATTTTCACTGCAAAGGTGACAAAACAGACCGATTAATTGAAACCGTCCTACGTATCAGCAGCACCGCACTTGCAACCAAGACCATAGGCACACTATACTCAGTCCCAACCTAAGAAAAAATATAGGCTCCGCCTACAGAACCGTGGCACACGTGCCATTTACCTGTGAAAAACAGTCTTGCTAGGTGGTTTCCGTTCGAACCGAAAGTGCTTTTTCTCGGCTAACGTAAATACTACGCACATTATTGGTTAAACGTTCGCCGTTGCTACATAGAACATTACGATTGGCTGGGCAGCAATACCCAGAATCCCTGACGAAATTTACATGGACGTTCAAGCTTACGAACTAAA
This sequence comes from Rhipicephalus appendiculatus, assembly GCA_030522465.1. NCBI lineage: Eukaryota > Metazoa > Arthropoda > Arachnida > Ixodida > Ixodidae > Rhipicephalus > Rhipicephalus appendiculatus. The sequence goes on along the minus strand of JALIZH010032781.1, from coordinate 98,009 downwards.
GCCCGCAAAACAAATGTGTGTATGAATGGAAAAGTCAACTAGCTGAAGCTCTCGAGAAGTTCCTGACGTCACGAAAATGAGTATCGCAAAGGCGACGACTTAGCAAGGGGTTCGGTGAAAGAGCCTCGCTACGGGCTTAACTGGGCACTCCCGATCGGGATCGAATTTTTAGACAACGATTGGGTCCCTTCCGTATATTGCACAAGTAGCGAATAGCCAATACCGAGCAAGAAGCCACATCAAACAGCCAATTGCGAACGAGAAACTCAGTCTCCATCGCGATCGAAAGCACACCGTGTGATAATCGTTCAAACCATTGCAATGCTCAAACCCGTTCTAGCCTTGCTTCTGCGGTTGTTTGCATGCGGTATTTATTTATTATTATTATTTTTTTTTTCAAGCAATCGGCACCGCAGAAGCATCTCGTCTCACTACGGTTGAGCTGCACGAAAGGTGCGAAGCGCACAAAGCTCTAGCAATCCCAGGTTTGCATGCACATAAATGTCCAATAAAGTGGACGGCCGTAGCTCAATTGGTAGAGCATCGGGCGCGGTATCCGAAGGTTGCAGGTTCGGTCCCTGTCGGCGGCAAGTTGTCTTTTCGTCCACTTTGCTTACTTCACATCAACATCACAATTACTGCGATACACTGCTGGTTTTCATTAAAGCTCCTAACTGGAGCAGACATTACACCGATTATTATGCACAAGCGCGGTTGGGTCACCGCGTACGCGCTCAGTCAGTCGGGCCGGCTTTGCATTACGTCAACAAGAGGTATTTCTAAGCAGCCGGTGACATCGAAGTCGAACACAGCTAGAGGTCATGCAACACAGCTACGGACCAGTCCGTCGGCGACTTTCGGTATCGTTCTTTTAAGCACGACAAGGACAATTGTCGTCGCTGCGCTTACCTATGTGAGGCATCTGACGATACCAAGCCTTGTACAGGTTTAGGGCCCTTCGCCTCGCTTCGCTCTGGTCCAGCGAAAGCAAGGGTTTCACCGTTCGAGCAGTCGATTTTACCAAGTTGGACGCCATTTTTGCGAAGAATCGTGGCGTCCTCTGGTGTGGTTAAGCGGCGGCGACGACGTTGTTGTTTTACGCGCCAAATCGAGATCGAGCCAGACCGAGTGGTACTAATATTGGCAAAAATTTTGACCAAAGCAGACTACTTTACTCTACCAGCATTCAGGTACCAATTTTTAACTGCTGAAACCCTGAGCAGAAGGGTTTCCGCTTCAGCTGTGACTTCCGTTCACGTTTCTGTCTGTCGCTTGTGCGCCAACTTCGGACCGTGGTTCGCGTTGAACAGTTGAAGATGCCGCTGTGACTTCCTTACATGTCGATGACTAGCAGTCATAATCGAACAGTTCCCGTGGCAGCCTGGCAGCCTCGCAAAACAGTGTCCGGACAATGCTCCTCACTCGCGTATCCATCTTTGAGAGAAACGACGTCGACGGTGCACGCTGCCGGTGTTAGCCACCGGCGCCGAAGTGGCGCTTAGGAGATCGTTCGTAAACGATTTGACAGTTGACAGTTCGTTCTACGAGCTGCGCGTCTGTGTTTGTGTGACACGATGTCTCAGCTGTCGAGACAATCGCCGAACCAGCAGTACATGTGGGGATTCAATGCTCCGCACCGCTGCGCGCACTGCAAACTGCGCTTCGTCGATGAGGGCGAACTGAATCTGCACCACCGGCGCCAGCACGGTCTCAAGCTTCTCGCAGTCGAGAACTGGAACGCCGACGAGCGATGCTACGGGCCGGTGTCGGCGTGGCCCTCGAAGGCGGCGCGGGTGATCGACTTCAACTGCCTCCTGTGCGACCAGCAGTCTACCTCCTGGATCGAAATCTCGCAGCACATCGCGGACGCTCACTCGCGGCGCGTGTGCACTTGCTGCGGTCGCCTGTTCGCCAACGAGGCCGCTCTCAAGTCGCACCGCCGCAATATGCATGACGCCGCGAGGGCGAATATGGGCGGCGCAGAGGTCGTGGCGACTTCGGCAGCCTCCTATATCGAGGCCTCCGCGACGAACGAGCCGACGGCGAGGGCGGACAACAACGCCGGCAAAGCGACGGACGAGGTGCCGACCGCGTCGCCTGCCCAAGTTGACTGCAGCATATGCCAGATGTCCCAGACGCACCCTCAGGACTCCGGCGGCGCCTTTAGTTGCGCCCACTGCGCGTGGACGTCGCTTAGCGTGTCACGCCTCAAAAGGCATCACCTCGAAATGCACGACCAGGGAGAGTACGCGCAACTCTGGCAAGGAACGTCGGCCCCCGAAGTCGGGCCGGAGGCGTGCGATGCCAACACAACACGAGACGACCTGGCGGACCAGGACAGCGGACGGTCGTCCAGGGCCGAGAGCCCCATTCCCACTGGGGGGATCAAATGCCAGCAAGATTAGCAAGGCGGCTGTGGGACCTGCAGAAGGTGGTGCCTCAACGGACAACAAGAAACGAAAGGAGACGAGGTCAGCAAAGAGGAACCTAGAGATCGCCTGTCCGAGTTGCAACTTCACCGGCCCCACACTTCGGTCGATTCGCCTGCACAACATCTCTGAGCACGCCGGAGTGCTCTTCCACGATCCTGAAGACAGAGAAAAAAAAGGTGCGAGTCGGAAACAATCTGCATCCACCAAGTCAAGGCACACGCCAGGCAGTAAGGCAAAGGCTAGACATGCCATCGAAGAGAGGCAAGCATCTGACGACAGCCGCAGCAAGAAGAGCTTCACGGCGCATGGCTACCAGCAGGACGGCTTTGTCTGCAGTGACAGGAGTAGCCTGGAAAGCGACGACGAAGACAGCTCGACACTCACGCCCGCTCTGAGCCCGCACTCGGACGCTGACGCCAGCTGGCATCCGAGTGAACGGTCGGGCGAGGACACGGTTCAAGAAGAAGAAGAGGATTCCGGCAGTGGTGTTGACAATGAAGAGAGCCACCTCTCCTGTGAAAGGTGCCAAGAGAGCTTTGTCTCCAAGTTGGGTCTTGCCATTCACATGAGCCGGTCACACAGGGTGTCATTCTTTTGCACTTACTGCTTTCGTGGCGCCAAGCGTGTTGACATTCTGCGGCTCCACCACGAACGGGAGCACCGGCAGCTCCCATTCCTGTATCGCACTCTCGACAAGCTCAGGTTGGTGACGGTCGGCGTCGATTCGGATGAAAGCGACGAAAACACCGTCACCAGTGAGAGACCCATTGGCAGGTCCATCCGGCATCCTACGAGGCATCGTCATCGCATCGTTCCAAAGAGTGTGCCGAGGAGCTCCTCACGACAGTCTTCCATCGATGTATCACCGAGTGAGCAACATGACTCAGCACCATGGCGACGGAAAAGGCCCCGACTCCTCTCCTCTACCAGTGATGAGGCAACAGATTGCTACGACTTGGAGACTGCCGTACCTACCATTTTGCGCTGTGTCTACTACGGTTACCGCTGCACCAAGTCTGTCCGTGCTTTTCCACCAGTTGGTAGCCAACATAAGTGATGAGTTCAAATGTAGTGCTTTCAGCTGTGGCTTCAGCACAAATAGCTCTTCGGACTTCGAAAACCACCTGAAAAGTCACGATCTCACCGACGTGTTCTGCATGTACTGTGGCACTAGCGTTGCCAGTCCTGGGGCCTTGCTGACTCATCTCCAAGTAGACCACAGTGATCTGCGGCTTCAGTGCTGCAAGTGCCTATACCGAACTGCGCGCAATATGCATTTCAGTATCCATTTCCCTCAGGCACACCCTCAGGACACAGTCGCTTCCGTTCCTCTGTCAAGTCATGGTGACCCTGTCGCATCTAATTCTACCGTAAAGATAAAAGAATTCAGTCCATACATTTGCGGGATTTCGGGGTGTCTGTTTAGCAACAGGAAAAGATACGAGTTTGAAAAGCATTTTGAAGAGGCTCACAGCAATGCAGACTCGTATCCATGCGGAATCTGCCGTAAGAGTTGCCAGTCTGTGGGAGCGCTCCTTGAGCACTTTCATGATCACGGTTTTGCAGACATTGAGTGTGGCTACTGCACCTTCGGAACGGAAAACACCGGCACCATGATGCTCCATGCCTGTTACTGCCACTCAAGCCACTTGACCATGTTTCGTGTGAGAAGCGACAACCTTAGCCAGCAGCTCATCACTTCCTCCGACCAAGGAATCAAGTACGAGACCTCTTACGACTTGAGCCACCTGACGTTCCAGCAGCGGTGCTGCTTCTGCCCAGCATTGGTGACGGGATTTGAAGACTTCCAGAGGCACGTGTCAGGCAAGCACAATCTCGTGCTCTCCGTGCACGAGCTCGCAGACAAGCTCTTCATGCTTTATGACTACACGGAGGCGGTGCAGCATGGCCAGTGCCCATTCTGCTCATTTGCTGTTGACGACGTCGGACGTCTGCAGCAGCACGTGCTGAAGCAGGAGCTCTGCATCACTACTTACGTCTGCTCGGCCTGCCGCCGTGGCTTCGATGACCAGCTCTCCTGGCAGAAACACATAGACAATGGTCGTTGCTCCTCATCTGCAACACTGCAAGTCTGTGAGAATGGGCCGCTGCTCTCTTGGGTGCAGCAGAACTTGGCATTCAAGTTTCAGCGTTTCGGCTGCTGCCACTGCGCACAGGTCTTCAACGTGGCGTCCACCTTCCGAAGCCACCTCCAGCGCCACTACACGTACTACCCGGCCCTGTGCAAGATTTGCGATCAGTCGTTCCGCGGGATCAATGCAAAGGAGGCTCACATGAGAGCCGTTCACGGCGGGTCCGGCTTGACCAAAGGTGAGGAAATCGATGTCGATGCGGAAGTGGCACGCCAAAGCGTCTTGCGTGTGCTCCACACTTGCCGCAGGTGCGGCTTCCAGACTTTCAGCCAGGCGTACATTGAAATGCACAGGGAAAAGTGCTCTGCGTCGGAAGGTGCAGCGCCCGCACTTCAGGCGAGTGGCGACAGGTCTGAAAGGAGCAACGCAACTACGGAAGAAGAGGAGGATGTGCCTGCTTACTACTGTATGCAGTGCAGTGTGGGCTTCATGTACCTGGAGCGACTGCTGAGCCATGGCTTCACTCAACACGGATGCGACTACTTTTGTTCTGTCTGCTACCGGGGCTTTCAGACCAAAGAACACTTCACGCGACACTGCAGGAGTCGCACCTGCCGGCGACCCCCATCTGTCTTCCGAGTCGAGGTTGTCAAGCGGTCCTCGCAGCGGAAGTTCTTCTACCGAGAGCTTTTCATTGACTATGACGTCGGTAATGGGGCATACAGTTCATCAGGGGAGGACGACGAGCTGGAAGAGTGTTACTATTCCTTCTACAAACAGGATTATGAACCAGTCCAGGGGATCAGCAGGACGTACATTACGGCCGAGACGGAAATGAAACTCTCAGTGTCTGACATTGCGCAGGTGATGAACATTGAACCGTATGTTTGCGTTCGCGATTGGAAGAAGACCTTGTTTTGAGCCTCGCTACTTCTTTGTTAGATGGTGACTCCTCATTTTGTGGCACTTTCTTTTTCATTCATTTTCATCTATGACACAGCCTCTTGGCTATCCTTAAAATTTGATTCCTCTCTCCCGGTACATGCGTTCACAGTGCTTTCCATAGTTCATACTGGGTCTACAGAAGCTTGGCTATGGGCACTGAAGTGTTGTGCTTTTCAATGAGTTATTTATGATGGCCACTCTTGGCGCTGTTATTTGAATTGTTTTGCAGCTTTACGGCAGGGTTTTTTTCGAGACAGCAAATTTTTGTGAATAACACTGTTTTCTAGAGGTCTTGTAGGTTGTTTATTTTTTTAACATTACCAAGGTCCCTTGCTAGTCTTTGTGCCATTAAATAAACATGCTTGCCACCTTACAGCCACTATGGCCAGCATGCGCTGATGACGCCAGACGAGCACAATTCCTACTTGATCCAAGCTTCTCCTTCATTACTTATACTGAGCAGTGAATAAGCTTTTCTCTCTTTATATAAATATCACACTTAAAGGTCTCGCATGAAAGTTTACTGAAAACACACTTCAAAATTTAATGTAATGCACACCATAGGCTGTCTGCAGTCCATTTCTATCACTTCTTGTACATTAAATGTATTAGATGTTCATCAAGGTGGTAATCTGGGCACGTTAGTATTCCATGTTTATGAACTTGAACTCGTTCGTATAAGATGTCCGTAGTAATGTTCGTAGAATTAGGTTGCTTCCTCCCTAGGTAAATTAAGGATTAACACCAATATTCCGTTTTGTTTCTCCATAGCATGTAAGACATGTCTGTTCTGTGCTCTGTGCTTTCAAGGTAGCTGTGCAGAAAATAAACACATTTCTTTAAACACACGTCTTTTTTAAATGCAAAGCGTTTCTTGGGAAATACAGTTTCTATCTATCTAGCCGCTTGCGTCTTGGTGCTATTGTGGTCGTCTCAACTTTGTGTAAACCAAAATTAGCACAGGAGGACTTCAGTGTGTGATGAACATGATTCGCAGGTCATGAGATGGATTACGTGACTTCCCTGCCGCATATGTCATGAAATCCTTTCCACCGGTCACGTGTGGCACGTAATCGCATGACGCAGCCCGTTGTGTGCGGTTATGTGCCACGGGTGATTGTCTATGTCATCCCAGAATCTGGACATCTTAACGTGATGGCGTGAACGAGCCTCTGTAACCTAAAATCTACCGCAGAGCCACACCAGTGCTTCAAGCTGCTTTAGGAAAAGAAAAAGGCTCTGTACAAGATGTCAGGACAACGCAAACTGCAGTTGAAGAGCTGGCTATCAGATTTTATATCAGTAGAACAAACATTATTATATTTGTACATCTATTACTCTGCAAGCTATAGTCAACCGTTGCGCTTGACTATAATTCAGGGTTCGTAGCAGTCTTTGAAACCCTCGAAAACCCTGGAATTCCATTCCTGGAATTTGAAAATACCATTTTCAAGGCCTTGAAAACCCTTTATTTTTGTAGGTTCCTTTAACGTCCTTGAATGTCGTCAATGCACTTCTGTTCAGCCAGTTTTGAGCAGTTCTTTTTGAATAGTTCTGTGTGAATCATACGGTGCATATTACAGTTTGTAGAATTCGGTTTGACATCAATTTAAAATTTGAAAATACAGTAATAGCTCGTTAGTTCGAACTCTGTTAGTTTGAAATTGCAGTTAATTCGAACTGATGCCCTGGTCCCGGCGCAGCCCTGAGTACTTCTGTGGGGAAAACTCCCAATAATTCGAACGCATCAGTATCCACAACGGTTAATTCGAAATGGGAGCTGTGGTTCTCATTGCTCCTCGCAGGTGTCGGCCCAAAGTGATCACAATGTGCTGCAAAACCAAACCAAACCAAGTTTAGCAGAGATTCAAAACAACGAAACAGCAGCATTTCTCAGCAGACGAGAATTCGGACGCTGCACTAGAGCTCTTGGGCAAGCTGCAAACGATGCTCATGGAGTCGCGACAGAAGAAACGCAGGCAAATGCAATTTACTGATCACTTTTCTAATTTTGATTGTGTTAAGTCTGTCATGTGAATAAACGTGCTTTAGAGCATAAATAGCACCATATATTTCACATTAAGGCCCACTGCTCACATGAATACACGTCAGAGCTTGTTTCTGGCATATTACTGACTGATAATTAATTTTGTTTGCTGTTAAAGCTCCATGAACTTAATTACAAACATGTAGTAGTGCCTAGTCCGGGATAACAAGTCAAGAGGTGGCCTTTTTGGATTCTGCCCGCGCAGTGTGGTGCTGCGTCTGTTCGTTCTAGTGCCCGCCCGCTAATTCGAACAAGTTTATAGTCCCCTTCAATTAACGAGATTTTACTGTATTAAAAAAGAACAAATAGGCATATTCTACCGCATGTAACCCACTTTAAATATGGTTTTACTGCACTACGGGCTCCTGTGCCATGAAACCACATTGTCAAGGGAAATCTGTACCGCCGTGATGCCACACTTCGTTTTAAATGCGAAGCATTTCTTTGCGTACTGTAAGCACTTTTGCATTTCTATCTACGTATCTATCTATCTATCTAGCCACCTACGTCTTGATGCTCTCGTGATCGCCTCCTGAACTTGGGGTAGACCAAAATTTGTATGGGAAGGTAAGAGGTACTGACGAATATGTCTGGCTGGTCATGACATGAATAACGTGAAAATCCTGTCGCGTACGTCGTCAAACCCTTTCCTGCAGACACGTGTGGCACATACCCATATACTTCGGGCCGCGGTATGCGGGTATGCGCCACAGGTGTTTGACAATTTATATCTACCCAGGAACGGCGAGGACAGACATTAGTAATTTAAATGCAAGAGTGTTAAGAAAAACTGACGTCGGCAGCGTTGACCCGACGAATGCAAATAATAAATATCAGGGCCCAGCAGGAATCGAACCCAAGCAATCTGCGTGGCAATCAAGTATTCTACCACAGAGCTACGCCAGGTGTCGGAACTGCTTTGGAAAAGGAACCTATGCAGGCGTAATGTTGGTGAAACATCAACTGTAGTTGCAGTGCTGGCTATCTAATTTTATAAACATTACATTACTCCTATGAAGCAGGCGTCATGTCGAGTTAGTGTCAATTGTATACTTAAGCGCCATTCCACTGTAGTTGGTCCACGAAGCACTATCCACTGCTACCATCCTCGCAAGCACAAGCGCTACATATCAGGTTACGGCTTCTGGTGTTGGCAATACCCATGTATCTGTAGGCATCGTTACGCAACTGTAAACAACTGGTTATATGAAACATATGTGACTGTTAAACATATGTCTGTGCGTGCATCATTTGTACATCTCTTTAGGGTCATTTCATAACGTTTCGCTCAATAAAAAAATTGCAATCCAGTCACCTTACATCCGCATGCTTTGCATAACATTGATTCCCAAGGTACTTGGGATCTGCCTAATTTTTTTGTTGTTGGCATCTTATGTTTGGCTAAGTTACTAAGCATGAGAAATTTTAAAATGTATTTTTTCACTTTTAACTTGCATCCTACTAGTTTTGAAATCCTGCTACTATTTGAAATCACTTCAAAATTATTCGACACAAATTGCCATTCACTGTGAACCTGTAATCTGGTGCAACTTAAGAAGTCTGCGGCATTCCCTCCTCAAAGGCAGATGCACACGCGCCTGCCCCAGTGGGTGTGCACTCCAGACTGACGTCACGATTCGAATGACCGGTGACCCCGCCTTTTGAAAACATTGCCGAACACATGAGCGGGACTATTCCTTTAGTCGCAGAGGCGATCAGTTGCCGTGCATCAGTCTGGGTGGGGCCTTTTTGGATTTCTTAAGTTGTATCCAAGTATAGAAGGTTATAGTCGCACGAGCCTACTTTTGAACAGAGGATTAACGAGCATTTTAATTAGTGGCAGTGGGGGAAAGAAGGGTGCCCGACCCCTTTATGAATGTGTAAGTGTGTATGCATATATACTCATCAGGAGAACCTATGCATGGCCTAATTGGTACTTGGTATCTGCATAACTGGCGCTAAAATGATGCAAAGTAAGTTAGAAGTACTGCCCATGTTTCCGTGTTTTTGTTTTTTCCTGCGTTTTTGCGTCATATTTGTGCCGATTATGTCATATGCATATCAACATAAGCTGAAAAAAATTATATTCTACGGCTGGGGATGCACATTTTGTGTATGTGTATGTGTGTGTGAAATAGAGGGAGCGCAATATGTCCATCTAGTGAAGTGCATCAGTTCAAGCAAACTAGCAGAAGAATACTAACACCTGCAGAAAACAGTGCGGTGCAAAAAACCAGTACTGAACAAAATATGGGCAAAGATAGGAACGGTGAAAACTTGTTTAGTTCGCTATTAATTGTGCAAAAAAACCGCCGGGCCTGCGCGGAAAGCGCAGCACAGTCACTTCACTTCACTTTATTACCTTAAAGACCCCTTGGTAGGGGTATTACATAAGGGGTGGGAATACATTAGTTCATAATTTGTATAATACATAACTGAACACAAAAAATAGAAAAAGAGAAAAATACATGCGCTAACTATTTGCACAATCCATAACTGAACATTGAAGAGAAAAAAGAAATACAGAAAAGTACATGGGATAAAGTGTTACGTGCGTCGGCACAAATACATATATGTACCTAAACAATGCAAAGTAAAAGTGCACTTTCATTGTGAAAAGTGCGCAGTGACACTCTCCGTAAACGTACACGGGCAAGTGATAGCGGCGATTTGGTGGGGCAGGTTGTTCCAATCTGCAGCGGCATGGCAAAAGAATGAGGCGGAAAAGGTAACAGTGCGCATGCGAGGGCGGCCAACTTGAAAAGTGTGTCACAGCGAAAGCTGGAAGAGCGCCATTTCTAGAACCCGTTGCAAACTCTGTTGGGGCTGCTAACATAAGTACGCTTGCAAGGTACCCACTACTCCATTAATTGATTCTGTGGCTGATGACGATGAAGAATTATGGCTGAGCTCTTTGTAATGGGTTAGAAGCATTCAACGACCCACTCGTTATGCAATTCATATTCTGTGACACCTGGTTACGCAATTCATATTGTGTGACACCTGGTTGTTACCTTACTCTTCTATCACGCTATATTACGTATGTTAACGCGGTTCCTTCCCGACATAACGCTTGTATAGGGTTTTTTTGTGCCAAAGTTTCGAGCACCGGCATGGCTCTGTAGTAGAATACTGGGCTGCCATGGAGAGGACCCAGGTTCGAACCCCGTTCCATCCTGGATATTTTTTTCTTCTTTCGCGCGATCGCAGTTACGGGCAGCGGCAGCGGACAACTATGGCACCCTTGTTGCAATCTCATAACAGCTTTCGCTGTAAAAGAGCCTGCTTCGGCTTGCGTGCAGTTCATGAAAGATATGCTGCCATGATGTAAAAGCTGGTCTTTTTTTTTTCTACAATCTCGGGAAGTGTTCTTTTGAAGTCCTTTAAAATTCTTTGTTAGGGGCTTGAAAGTCCTGAAAACCCTTGATTTTTTTCTCTTCAAAGTTGCTATGGGCCTTGTAGATGTGCTTGTCATTGCACTGTCAAGTGTACTTTGTGGTGATAAGTGACGTCTATGGTCTAGCGTGAGTGCCCACATTACATCAGTCCACGAGGAACCCTTTACACGTGCCTGATAAGCCCACAGCATGTGCACAACTACTCTATTTACTCAAAGTCGTCAATCCATCTCGTAATGCTTGACTCGGCAAAAAATTCGGCATAGGCTGCTGCACGCTGACTGTTTCGCATGACATTTATTCCCAAAATGCATGGGAGAGGGAAAAAAGACATTTATTTGGTCCAGAGCAAGGAGTATGAGGTCTTTATCTACATCCAACTCCTGTCTAATCCCAAGTCAAGCTGAGCCTCTCCACCCTCTCACGGGCCTTCCGGACAGCCAGGAGCTGGACGTCGTAGCTCAGGGGTCGTTGATATCGGCAGTCCACCAGGCCTCTTGATTGCAGTCCTGCAATGCAGGGTATTGCCAGAGCATGTCTTTCAACAAGCTAACCTCTCTGCAGTCTGGACATGTGTCCATCACGTGCATTGCCCTACTGCGTGATAGATAGTGTTCTACTAAGTTTATGGTGGGAGGGTGGGAACACCTGCCTAATCATCCTTTAGTGCGAGGTAATCTCATGAAAGGTGTCTAGCAGATCACTGTACGCGAGCTGCTTTGTACCATTACAGGGCCCGAAATCGTCGTGGCATATGAATCCTCGCGCACTATTATGAGCAATCTCATTGGGGTTCAGTTGACCCAGTGTTATGTCCAAACTAAAGTGAGCCGGAAACCCGACAATGTGGTGAATTGTCCTGCAAGGCCTTGTCGTTAAGGGCCTTCGTGGTCTCTTTTGAGACTTGACACGGACGTTCATACTCATGTCTACTCACACTCATGAATACTCACTCACTTTCATACGTCTGCTCACATTCACAAGTACTCACTCACGCTCATACTACTCACACTAATGAGTACTCACTCATGTTCATACTTATGCCTATTCACACATGTCGTCACTAACTCATACTCACACTCGCACCTTTCGAATGAGTGTGAGTGAGTATGCCGACCTATGCTTGTGATAGATGCCAAAGGATGTAATGCCACGGCCACGGGATCTGTCGAATATTTTTTCTTTTTACTTACAGTCAGCCTAGTCTGGGAACATAGCTTTCAGTGTTGCCACATCAAGCTTTGCATTTTCTCTGTTTTTTTTTTTGCATGATGTCTTCCACGTACTCACATCTACTTTCTGTATTAGGGGTATGGTAGCACTAATTTCTGATGGAACTCAGCTTCCCTCAAGCAGAGGCCATTCACAGCTGGCCAGTTTACGCAGAACGTAGATGCATAATGGCTAACCAAGCTGAAGCAGGTAGTACATATTACACGAATAGACGGAAGTATCACGTCCCGTTATTCCCAATTCCTTGGTGCGCTTACTACAATTATGTTGTCGCATTAACCCTACAGCTGAACCTTCAGAAGTTGGCAGCTGATATTTCAAAAGAGGACTAAGCATTGTCATCATTCAGTCTCAAACAAGATTGTATTGTTCTCGACATTTTGTTCTTGTTTCTAGAATCTAGTCGAGAATCTTGCTACAACAGACACTACAGTGTTTTTAGGACTGGGTACCCGGGCCTTTTGGGTTACCTGGGTAGGCCAAGTCATGACCCATGCCTGACGCATGCACACTGGTGACAATGCGAAGGGGTTGCGTCTGCAAAGCTTTTGGGTATGCTGATCTGAAATTTATTACCGGTAAGTGTTGTGCAGTGCAGTGCATGTTTTTGTTTTGTCTCTTACGGGAACTCACTTGTGCCCACGAGGGGGGATCGGCCACGCTGTTGGTAATAAAGGGAAATAAGTGAAAAATAAATAAAATGAAGCAATACTAAACGTTCTGCAACATCAAAAAATAAAGAGAAGGGTGAAATGCAATGTCAGTAAGTATAGCATAGCAGGTGCTCATTCAAAGTGAGACAGTAGATTGAAAAGAAAAAAAAATCGTTTTCTTGTGGATGGTAGCACTAGCAGCGTAGTCTTACGGATGCTTGAATAAATTTGTGTAGTGCTGTCCGAAATAGCTCTGCAGGCTTGTGCCAAACTGATTGGCTCTGAAGGACAACAGGTTAGAAGTGGTGAATGTTAAAGCACAGCCTACCAGACAGCCTTTCAAGAAACATTCTGCGGAGTGAGGCAAAATGATGGCACGAGAGAAAAAATGTGTTCTATCGTTTCCAGGTTCGTTGCAAACTACACAAAGGTTGGTTAATGATGAACCAGATTTTTTAAGGTAAAAACTTAACCGTGGAACTCTACAGCAAAAGCTTCCGTGGGTCACCTCGCATTGACATGAATGGCATTTTGTAGTGTTCCATAAGAACCATGAAATGTCTGCAATCCTCAGAATGATGCAAGCCATTTCGTTGCCCTTTAAAAAATAACAGGCATTCAAATCTCTCCTGTCGCCTGAAACTGAATCATTCCAACATTCCCGCATAATGCGCACATCAAATAGATCGGAATTGCCTTCCCACATCGCTAGTAACTATTTCAGATCATGACTTATTTGTGACATTAACCAATTTTTGTAATACCTTGTTGCACTTAGAATCTTAATAGCCATATTTGTATTGATAGCTTGCACTGACGTCACAGATGCACGAAATGGTGGCTTAGATGACGTCAAGGCAGCGTAATCAAGCGGCGATTAACCTGCTTCAGTGAGATTACGACGTCGCTGGAACGTTAATGGGCCTGTGTGCATGAACAACGAAGGAAACAGCATGCGATATACTATAACGCTAACGTTACATCACAAAGTTAGCGTCCCGCCATGTTGGCGCTTCAACATATCTGTTTCGGTGACGTCAGTGCAAGCCATCTATATAAGCATTCCAATGTTACTTGTATATTGAGTCTTAATAGCTGTTATTGTATATAGAAACATTACTCTGCAATCTTTCCTAATACGTATATTTCTGCTGTATATTCATGTTTAATCGTGCCTCTCGTCGGTTATTATTGCATAATGAGAAACATTGTACTGCCTCTTTGAACTTACAATCTTGTTTTTCGTGTTTTTTTTTAACACTCCCCTCAGTAATAGTTTGTTGACCCTGAGGGTATCAAATAAATAAGTGAAAGAAAAATGCGGCACTACATGTATTTAGGCGTAAATTGAAAGGCACGTTCCTTCTGACACCATTTGTTTATTACAAAAAGAACGGAAGATGAAGTGGACCGGTAAAGAAGAGGGTGGCAGAAAATGACAAAAAATTCCCGCGAAACCAGGCAAACATGACAATCCTTTCACACTCAGCGAACGGTCCGTTCTTTTTCGTAACGGAACACGGGAACAAGAGGAAAGTTCATCAGCCGATGAAGTTGATGACGACCAAGTGCAGGATGATGTGCGCAAACACGAAGTCCGCGTAGGCTCTTTCGGGGCTGATGCCGAAGAACTGAGACTTGTTCTGCGGGTTGGCCTGGAGCCGCAGGCAGACGCCCAGCACGAACGAAGCGACGCAGGTGATGAAGCCGGAGAGGAACGAGTTGAACGGGAACGTGCCCACGAAGCAGCAGTACACGAACTGCACGATGCCCGTGAGCATGACGTAGACGAGGTACGAGTCGATGATCTTCATCTTCTTGGGCGTCGTGGCGGAGTACTCGTCGAGGAAGCGCTTGACGACGTCCAAGATTGTCGCGGAGGCCATGGTTTTCAAAACCGGTGCTTCTTTGCGAAGAACGGACACAAGCTCGGCTTTGCGATGCCACGAAACAGTTCCGATTCCACCGACGTGTTCAAACACCGGGAGATAGCGATTGCGAGTCGCCGACGTCGCTGGCTGGCTCGTTGTCTGGCTTGCGACTTCGAGCCGATGATGTGGACACAACGGTGATGATGATCACTGCTTTATAATAATGGCGTCCGTGACGTAGTCAACTGTCTTAGTAGGCACTAAAGCATAGCCTTTGAGATTCGTAGCTAGCACTCAGCTTGTTAGGATTTTTAGCTTGAACACCGAATGGTGTCTAATACGGCATTTTAATGTTCAGAGTATGGCAGCCGTGGTGAACATTTAGCGCCTTACGCAACAACAGCGATTCCGCAGCCAGTACACAGGTTACCTTAGTTTTTAGTGTGCAATTAATTAGATCGCAATCGAGTCCAATCGAGTTGCTTGATCACAGTCCACTCACTCGAGCTAGAAGAATACTAACTGCGAGATTCAATCCCAAGGTTAGACACCTAAATCAGATGCGTGCAATGCACAAAAGCGCAGTCTTTGAGATCAAGAAACGTCGTTACGAGAGTTCGGGCACCAGTTCGAAGAGCAGATAATTCCAAATTTTTAGACTACCCGAAATCAGCGGTCTAATCTCATACTGATGTTACTAATCACTGATCTGCCCTCCCGTTTTGTTCTAACGGTAAAAGAATAGTTACGACGTCGGAGGAATCACGACGCATTTTCTCGATATTTTCAGTTTTGTTCACGTCTGCTCAGGTGGCGCCACGGGCACTCCTGAAGATTATCAAGATGGCGGCCACTGGCGTGCTGCCTTTCGTCCGCGGCATCGATTTTACTCGAAATGACTTCCAAGTACGGAACATTTCGCTTGTCCGAACGCTTGAGATTAATGCTGTTGTCACTAACCTACTGATCGGTAATACTGTCCTGTCGCGTAGCCGTGTGCGCTGTCACTGTTGACCCCGCCTTCTTTTCGGGAGGTGTAACCCAAGATCCTGGGAGACTCCATAGCACGTTGGTTTCTCTCACGCGGCTTTGTTGTTGTTTGCTGCAGTGCTCGCATTTTCGCGTCACGGAAGCCGGAAGGATCGATGGGTGCAAAACAAACGTCCTTTAAAGCGTGACAGGTCTTTGACAAGTTGCGTGCAGTACAATCATTGTCGGCATCCCCTTCCTGGGATCTCGCTAAAGTTACGGCTTCGCTTGTCGAATGGTTACCCAAGAGCTTACAAAAAACAAAGAAAAAAAAAAAGGTGTGACCAATAAATAACGGACTCAGCGCCACGTGGTCCTTGTGGCTTGAGTTGGGGAAACTACTAATGTTTTAGCGACCGGCTTGAATATCGATTTCAGTTTTACATCGACTCTTCCAATGTCCTCTTGCACGGGTATCGCAAGGCCCGCTTTCGATCGCGATCAAGACCAATCGGGATCCAATTTCTCAATTGCAATTAGCTCCCTTCCATATATTGCACAAATAAGCTAGTCACGATCGAGAAATTTGATCCCAGTAGAGCTGGATTGCGATTGAACGGGTTTATGTTGTCTGGGGTAACCTCTTTGGGCAAAAGTATTAATTGTGAATAATTATATTTTTTAATAATCTGCGGTGCTTACTGATATAAGAAAATCTTAATAATTTATGTGATCACTTTCATAAAAACTTTTCTATAGCTTTGGCCAGCGCAGAAGTTGAAATACTAAGTTGATGCATCCATGCTAAACCAAGCATTCTGTGTGGCGCTTTATTAGATGGGCGCTTCTGCTTGATCATTACGTAAAGTTGCTGCCGCCTGCACCATTTTGCTGTGTTTTAGTTTTGTGTACCAGCTAAAATTTTCCAAATCGGTTGCGCAGCTTGTTGACAAGTAGCTTAAATTAAGATAGCTTAAATTAAGAATTGTACCGTTCGACCTTATTAGTTTGCCAAGAATGCAATATCCTAAATCTGTTTCGCTGTTTTGTGTTTTTCCCTTTTGTGTCTTTATTTCAGTTGCGAGCATGGAGCTATGATAAATACGTAAGCATGACATGATCCCAACACATGTACACTTTTTTTCATCTACAAGATATGTATGTGTATTGCTCTACAAGGTTCTTTTTCTTTATATTAAATTCATCAAGAAAGCTGAATTGCTTTGCCTTTACTTGTCCATTGCAGAGGCCAATAGGTTTCACCTATTCATCTTTAAAACGTCAAAAAAAAAAAGTTTGTTTTGTTCTCCATTTTATACTTTGCAACCTAAGCAAGTTGTGTCACCATGAGCGTCTTTCTAGGCAGAGCTAAAGCTGTTCCTCTGCACTTGTGTTTCCATTTGTAATTATAATTGTGTGTCTTCTCGATTCACTGCTCTATTGCAGGTTCATAAAAAGTGCAGCGCTTTTACGTTAAATACATAACACTTTCAGAGTAAATTTCGCTTTTGTTGATTTGTTTACATCGACTAACGCGCGACCTGCTTTCTTTCAAATCAGACAGGAAAAAGAAGACAGATCCGAGTAACGTAGATCTCTTTTTCCTTCTTCTACACATTTCTTTTTTTTCTCCTAGAAAATGGTGCAGTGTGGCTGTGGTAACAGTTAAAAAATGTGAAACTCTTGGTGAAAAATTTGCTGAAAAAACTTAGCGCAGCTTGCAGTAAATCACTCAAGGCTGGGTCACAGCAGAGCTGGTGGGCACATAGCTGGTCCTTGCTTGGCTAGGCTTTTACCCTCTCACCTCTCTTTCCCACCCCTTGCTATACTATACTATACATGTATACGCTCGCTAAAATGTTTTCTATATTTTTTTTGGTAGGTCTTTCTATCTCTTTCTGTTACTATACTATACATGTATATGCTCGCTGAAATGTTTTTTACATTTTTTTGTATGTCTTTCTATCTCTTTCTGTTATTATACTATACATTTATACACTCGCTAAAATTTTTCCTATATTTTTTTGCATGTCTTTCTATCTGTTTCTGTTACTATACTATACAAGTATACGCTCGCTAAAATTTTTTCAATATTTTTTGTATGTCTTTCTATCTCTTTCTGTTACTATACTATACATGTATACGCTCGCTAAAACTTTTTTCTATATATTTTTTTGTATGTATCTATCTGTTTCTGTTACTATACTATACATGTATACGCTCGCTAAAATTTTTTCTATATATTTTTTTGTATGTCTTTCTATCTCTTTCTGTTACTATACTATACATGTATACGCTTGCTAGATTATTTTCTATATATTTTTCTGTGTCTCTTTATTTCTCTATCTTTTTCTCTCTTTTTTTGTCCTCTTTTTCTTTCTATGTCTTTTTCCCTCTCTGTCTAGTTGTTCTCCTGCCTTCTGTTTTTTTCTCTCTTCCTTTTCTTTTTATCTATTTCTCTCTCTGTACTCGTTCTCCCCTCCTTTACCTTGTTCTCACCCTCAGATTTGTCATTCCCCACTTCCCTTTCCCACTCCCTTGCTATGCTATATTATACAAAGCTATGCTCTGCTAGTGTGTCTGGATAGCTGAATGGCTATGACGCTTGCCTTCGGATGATGGATATGTGGGTTTGAATCTTGCCGAAAAATTCTTTCACCAAGCATTTATTTCTTAATTTTTCTCTCGTTCTCTCTCTCTCTGTACTTGTTCTCTCTCTGTACTTGCTGTGGATTAGGTTAGCTTCTGCCATTACCAGTCCCACTTACTGCGAAAATTGGGGGGGGGGGGGGGGGGTGTTTATCACATGTGTTTAATTGCTAACAGTAATATGGTAGGGCTGTTATAAAAACCACCCCGAATGCTATGTGGAAAGGACTGACAGGATACTACGTGGTGTGTTTTTTGTTCGACACAGTCCAAAGGCAATGGGTCATTTCAGATACCTCTACTGATAACATGATTTGTGAAGTAATTTTTCGTTAACATTGATACTAGCCATAAGGTGCACCTTATATTTGCCTGCTGAATGAGTTGCTCTTTTGCATTCTGTACCGTTTGCTTCACTTGATTCGACTCTAAGTGTACTTGAAATGTAAGGGATCCAAAGGCTGTTATAGATGTATCTTTTTGTTTGGTACCTGCGACATGATGTTGTAATGAATTCGTTAACGTTGATTCGTTAGTGTTGCAGAATCGTGCCATCAAGATGTCGGTTGCAGCTTTTAGCGTTTCCATCCGCATTTCAGTCATCTACAATATATTTACTCTGAATTTAAGTAGGGCAGATTGTCGAGCACCTTTTTGGCGACGTAGCAAATGGGCCACCATTGGGCTGATTGTGATCTTCAATTAATCACGATTGTTTCTTCGTTTAGTAACTAACCGCCGTGCCGTTTCGTCTCTCCCGTAGGAGGACTATTTTCCCAAGGCGGTCGGTGAGATGACCGGCCTGCGATGGCTGCGGCTAAACCGGACCAAGATCGACTGGATTCCGGACGAGCTCCAGGGCCTCAAGAAACTTGTACGTAACCAGCCAGTTGGCACATCACTCAATCTTTAAGCACTTTCGCAAGAACTCACTGGGCCCTCCATGCGTTTGCTTAAGACAATTCAAAGACGGAAGCCATCTTCTTTTTCTTCTTATTTGATGTATTGATCCTCCTCCTTGCCCCTCCAAAAGCGTTCTGCACCTCGCCTGGTTTTTCTCTGCCTCCGTGATTGGCCCACCTATGACCAAGCGACGTTAACATGTGACGTTAACAAGTCTCATGTGATGATGTCATCATGCATGGACATATTGGTGTTATGATTACTTCTCAAATTTCGGTGATCTGTGATGTCACGATGACGTCCTATGGTGATGTCATCACGTGATGATGATTCTTCACTTCGCTCGTGTTTACGGTGCTGACGGTCAATTTGCGCATTCGATGGGGCATCTAAGGCTTTCGCCTTCATAAATAAATATGTTTAGTTCCGTTGTAAGAGGTCTGGAATTAAAGGAGCCCCCCCTTCACCCGCGCACCTTCTTTTTAGTGTCATTACCCGGGCATTTTGCTTGTTTCGTTGTGCAGGAGACGCTATCACTGGTGCGCAACAATCTGGTGACATTGCACGGCGAGGTCCCCCAGCTGCCATGCCTACGCTCCCTCAACTGCCGCCACAACCGGCTCAAGAACTCGGGCATACCACCCGACATCTTCGACCTTGAGGACCTCTTTGTTGTGGTGAGAAAACGGTCAAGTGTGAATTCACTTTTTAATTTTAGAAAGCACACAGTAGCATAGCAAAGTATGATCTCAACTCTTGTTATATCATTGTTTTTATAAAATGCATATCGGCCATTAGTTATATGGGTAATTTACCATGGTTTTGTATCTATATAACTTACTTGTACATTTCTGCAACGCATTCATACGATACGTATACAAAATATAAGTGTATATTCTCTTCTGTCTTGTGATGTTTTGCTTAATAACTATTGTATCGAATTTATGTTTAGATTATGGAATGATTCTGATTATTGCTGTTGTACTGATTCACGTCATATTTCAGTATATCATGCTTTTCATTTCTTATCTATGTGCCACTGCCTCTGACCCACCTTTTTATGTAGCGGGAGCTAGTCAAGCTACTTTGGTGCAGCGTTTACTCCCGCTATCCTTCGTGTTCTAAACACGAAAATATTCATTTCAAATTCAAACTTAGCCATACACCTGCATACTGGTTTTCCAGTGTATAGCTTTAGAATTGGAGTGTGAGACGATGTGACTGAATGCCTCTACGACCTTTTTCTCAGGACCTGAGCTACAATGACTTGCGAGAAATCCCCACAAACCTGGAACGCGCTCGGGGTCTACTCGTGCTCAACCTCGCTTACAACAGGTACTTGACGTCTATTGTTAGGTGTAGGTCTATTGTTCTACTTGTGGTATTCTGTGGTCTATCAGTCTATTGTTCGGTGGCAGGGGGGTGTTGGGGGTAGAGTGGGAGTTCATTGTCACGACAGAGGAAGTGGGAAAACTTAGTCATAGCAGCCAGAATGACTTGCGCATTCTTTGCCCCTCTCCCCCCTCTCGTTTTGATTTTTCCCGCAGGATTGAGACAATCCCGCACCAGCTCTTCGTCAGCCTCGTCGACTTGATCCACCTCGACCTGAGTGGCAACCAGCTTGGTGAGTTGCCCGAACAACCAGATTCACACGCACGTGTGTACTATCAGGTGTCAAATGAAATGTGAACAGTGGCAAGCATTAGCAATGGCATAGTGCACGCCTTCCAGTCACCACCATTGAAAGATGCACCCGTCCAGTTTGGCAGCACTGCGCCATCCCACTTTAGTGCAATGTTTTCGCTTCTGTTCTACCCTCAAACCTCGATATAACGAACCCGGATATATTGGTTTCGATATAACGAAACCGGAAATATTGGTTATAATGAAGTAAATGAAGAGTAGTCTCCCAATAAATATAGTGTTAGGAATAAACCTTTATAACGAATTTTCAGATATAACGAACTTATTTTCATGTAAGATGCAACTTTGTTATAATAAGGTTTGAGTGTAGTTACAATATTCCAATGGGAAAAAAAGAAAAAGAAAAGTAAATAAAATGGAAACGGCCAAAAGTGCAGAGCACTTTTGGCCGCCACTATCACCATATCAGAACTAGAACAGAAGTGAAAGTGTCGCACTATAGGGGGATCACACAGTGCTGCCAGTCCTTATGTTCGTGCCTGTCAGTAGTGATGACTGGACGGCACACTGTACACTATTGCTAAAAAATGTTGTTGTGTGTGTTGTGTCTTTCTTGTCCCTTTTGTTCTCGTCGAAGTGCCCTACTTCAGCTTTATGGTATGATGACCATTGCTAATGCTTGCTGCCGTTTGTGTTTCATTTGATAGTACTACATCTTGCGGTGTGCATTCAGCATCTTTGAACTTTGAACAAGTCTAGGGGAACACAGAGGGGTGAATGGACTACTAGTCGTCGAACAAGGGAAGTTGCCAAAACCAACATTTCGATGAGGGGATGTGGCTGTGTCACAGCAACAACGGTTGCTGCCCTGAAAAAGCAAGCCTTCTAATCGAAATGCTGGCTCCAGTGGTGTTCCTCATTGGATGGTTCCTCATTACTCTATATCTTTTATAGAGTATGTGTTGTACTCATGCAGTAGTTACAGTGTAATCCCATTGATACAATTCTGCATAATACGTTTTTCGACCTAGTACGTTTTTCTTTTTATTGCCGGCCAACGTACCTCAGAGATAATGCATTTAATATGGCAATTTAATGTGGCAAGTTGATTGTTCATCCTCTTTAATTCCTTCCCATTTAGGTTATAATGACTATACTACAGTTAAAGGGCCCGTCAACAGGCTCCTACTTTTTTTAACACCCCCCAAACAAGCTTGCCAATTCGTACAGTAGACCGCGGCGACCACGTTTCCCGAATATTACAGCGCTGCGCGCCGCGCAGGCCCACCCTCCATTTCGAAAAACAATTCCCGCGCTGCTTTCCTACACCTGACCCATCCTCCTCGTACGCGCAGTGACGTCAAGTCGGCGATCGCCGACCTGACGTGGCACTGAGCTCGTCGGTGGTCTTTTGCCCTACGAAACAGCGCCTTGGCCCTACGGTGATGCAGTTTCGGCCGCGCAGTACGCATTTTCATTTTCCTGTGCTGCCCTCTGCCGTTTTGTAGAGCCCGAGACTACCGGGAGAAGCGGTATGGCCAGAACGAAAGCCTCCGAGATAGAGGCGTCTCGCTACTTTACCGCTAGGGGAAAGGGTCGTCTCTTCGCATCGCGCTTCCTCCCTGCGCCGCTGACACGTGCTCATGTGGGGGAAGCCCTGCTCGGTCGTTGGCTGCGCGCCGATGACGTATCACTGATGTCGTGTCACGTTGCCGAAGTGGGCGGAGTCACGACGACGGGCTACGCCTCCCCATTTTTACAGCGGAGAAGGGTGGAGAGGCCGCGCGAAAATTTGAAACCAGCTGAAACGGATATTCTAACCCCTGTAACTTCCTTATTATTGCGCGTATTCGCAAAATTCTTGCGGCAGCAGGTTGACATAGCAAAAGTGCACATATTTCTCTCTATAACAATTTTTGGACCTCGGGGTTGTTGACGGGCCCTTTAAAACGTACAAGTAAAGTCTTGCATCGTCCTTTGATTCATTGTCTGTTGGCTTCACTAGGTTGTGTCTAACGAAAGAAGAGCAGAGTCGTCCGCAAGATAACAGTTTAACTCATTTGCGTTCTAAGAAAAGGATGCATTTTGAAAAAACCTTCCGCAACACGGCTGTGTTGCAGAAACCTTGCCTCCTCAGATGCGACGCCTGGTCAGTCTACAGACCCTAGTGTTGAACGACAACCCCTCTCGGCCACTACCAGCTGAGGTACGTGTGCGATCGAGAAAGTGAGCAGCAATTTCGCTGTCACTCCATGCTCGGCATTGTCTCATCTTCAGTCATTTGATGTGCCAGTCTGATGAGATGATGTTGGCTGAAACATCGCTGCCTCAACCTTCATGCTCCTATACCTTTAAGGGACACTGTGCTGTGAAGCTTTCCTTTTAATTCTTCATTGAGTTTGATTAAGCTTGCTCATTTTATGTACTTTTGTGCGATGATTTCAAATTTGCAGTTATTTTTCTAGCAAATTTTGTTACAAAATAAATAAGCATGTTAATGTTGCCACGCGTGTTTTTTTATCTATTTGGATTTCACCTGCAAAGACTGTTTGCAACGCTTGGCGCAGACCTCGCCGTGATAATGTTTCAGAAGCTTTGCAATTGTTTAGGATCATTCCGTCAAGATTGCGCTCAGGACGCGAATTCTGGATATAACGCGGCCACCAGTGATAATGCTCGAATGTTCGAATACACATCTATAAATGCCGACGCGTCTTACCGCAGATCAGATTACTCGACGGCCGACGACTGTTGACAGCACTATCAGTGTACAGCTTGAATTGCTTGTACTTTGAACCTTTTAGTGTCTGGGCTCATGTTCACCCAAATAAAAAGTTTCATCTTGAACACACTGACTGCTGCCTTCGTCAATGTGACAATATGATCTAAAATGAGAAAGTAGGAAAGGAATTGACGGTTTGGCAGGTTGGTAGTGATTCATTGTTCAATGCACAACACTAGACAAGGACCAATAAGAAACCAGAACAACACGGGCTCAACGTATTGTGCTGGTGTTGTATCGGTCTCTTCTTTGTCCTTGTCTAGTTTGGCGAATTGAAAAACGAACACTGCACGCAATAAAACAAGAATGCATACCCTAAACACATTTTAGCAAATATTATGATATGTTGAACATTCATGAAGGAAATCCCAGCTTGGCATCGGCTCACTCGCAAATGTTCAACGTGCCATGACTTAGTAGGTGCCATTACATTTTGGCTACTATTTAATGGCTGCTAAAGGTATGCTAAGTGCGTGGTAAGATATTCGTTTGCAGCAAAGGTCATCCCAAATGAAATCTTTTGGTTGAGGTCTCATTGTTATTGACAACTCTCATCTCAATGTTGTTGATTGCAGGCAGCTCCCAGCACTGACATCACTACAAGTGCTGCATATGCGTAACACACAACGGACGGTCATCAACACACCTGTCTCACTCGACTCATCAGCCGTGCTCTCTGGTGAGCTGCCTGACGTTTCTAGAAGCACTTTTTCCAAGTTCGAGATCTGGCAGAGCCTAGGTTAACTACACTGGTTTACAACTAGAGCTGTGCGAATAGCAAAATTTTGGGTGCGAAGCGGAATTTGAATATTGAAGTGTGCGTGCGAATCGAATAGAATATTTTTTGAATATTTCTCAAATATTTCCAGAATATCTTTCTAATACTTCGAAGCGAAATTTCAGACAAAAAAGTTGGAGAGGATTCCTAAGCATATTATTATGAGATATGAGATTCCTCCGCCTCTCCTCCTCTTTCAACTTCTGTGGAAGCCCAAATGATGTGGTGGACAAGGGTGTGCTCCCTTCAAGTCTGGAAATCTAAATCTGCCTCGTACACGTCAATATATTAGAACATCTGAAATTTTGAATTGCTAAAAATCTTCGGCGTTCGATTTTTCGGACTTACCGCCCAAATTTCAAGTCCAAAGCAGCACTAATTGAGCCCCCCACCTCTGCCACATTTATCATCTCCATGTTGGAACCAGCGTTTTCTTGAGTCAGTACATTTGCGACCGTAGGCAGCTTTGCCGCAATATGAAAGTGTGATGAGGTGAAGCATATTGAAAATCTGAAGGGGTCACTTCCAATGAGACGTTGACTGTATTTGTCTTTGGGAAGTTCGGGTAGTTCGAATAGTAAAATTCCAGTGGGAATTGAATTGAATAGCAAACACTATTAGAAAAATATTCGAAATTTCGAATATTCGCTCACCCGTAGTTACAACCTAAGAAAAAATGACATCAGCTCATTGGCAAATGTTCAACATAGCATGACTTCGTAAATGCCATTAGATTTTAGCTACTATTTAATTTATTAAATTTATCATTTTATTAAGCGTTTGTGGAAATTCTCTCTGTGGGAGGGACACGATGGCTGTGGGCAGGGCTGACGTTTATTCTCAGGTTGCAACTACGTATGTATAGAGTAGTAAAACGGTTTGGAAGCTCTCCCAAGCATGTCATCATCATCATTATCACCTGCGTGATCGACGTCTGTATCAGCTTAGCAACATCTGCTTTGTGGCAGTGCCCGCTGTAGCCCTACTACAACCCACAGTTCTCAGTTGGCCTATCTTCGAGCAACACATGGAGCACATGTGTAGGCTCTTCCACAGACCATGTTACAGAAGCATTGAAGTGCCATCATCTTAAGCTAACGTTGATGTTGCCATTTCCTATCTGTGAAATCTAAATGTATGGTACGCAGTACACGCATACACATGAAAACTGCTGTACGCATATATTCGGCAATTTCTGACCTCGTTAATTCGACATCATGACATACAAACTGGACATTATTCGTGTAAAAGCCCAAAGTGGCTGTGCCGGAGGGTCTAGGGTAAAACTGTTTATATATATGTAACACACATGCTCCTTAACAGACATGCATTGTAGTCCCATGCGCTTGGTAATATTCTGTTATCTGAGGAAGTTAAATTTTCAGGTCAAGTACTTCGCTCTAAACTTTGAAGATTCTATTTGTATTTGCAGCTTTTGATCATTTGCTTACTTCATGATCTTGAAATATTTGGAAACTGCATAGCACATCACTGAAAAGCTTGAAATTTAACTCAGATTAACTGGGACTCCCAGTTGTCCTAGTTTGCATTATGTATTTGTAAGTTTGATGTTTAGTGGTTGAATGTTTGCGATACCTGGCCTCTGGGAGCTTGTTGACCTGTGTCAAAGTCCACTATCGTTCAGCATGAAAACTTGTCAGTGAAAGGACTGCATAGACGGGAACATGTTATCGTCCGTTCATTGAAAAATTTTTGCGCTTAACTCCAATGGATTATGGTGTACTGACTAACAACTCGAACCCACACGCGACGTCCTAATACACCTGCACTACGACACTGATGTACTTTCTGCTGTTTCAAATAATCTTCACGTTGTGGGATCATTTTTCCCAGATGTGGACTTCTCCCAGAATGCACTGCCGAGAATTCCTGACGTCCTCTACACGTTGACGACGCTTCGGCGCCTCAACCTGAGCGACAACGCCATCACAGAGGTGTCCCCCGTCATTGGAGGCAAGTGCCATCTGAGCAAGCTTGTATCAATCAATCAATCAACTCCTTATTTTCACCGCGAGGTGCTGGGTGAAAAGGAAAGAGCAGAGAGAAAAGCCGTTTTTCTGTAACTTGAGAGCCGTCTATACACGGTGACAGTGTGAAAAAATGTAGGCTCCGCATACAGAACTGCGGCACACCAGCCTTTCAACTGTGTAAGACGGTCTTGCTAGCTGTTTTCTGCCCAAATCGTAAGTACTTTTTCTCGGCGAATATGAATACTACGAATATGAAGCGATTAAGGTTCGTCGTTACGACCTAAAACATTACGTTTGGCGGAGCAGCGATGTTGGAATCCCCGAAGAAATTTTCCTGCACGTTCAAGTTTTCGACCTAAAACCAGCGACATAAACTTGTCTGTATTTATTTATTTATTTATTTACAAGTACCTTACAGGCCTCGCAGAGGCATTTGTGTAAGGGGGGCGATACAAAGTAAGAACGCATTGGGTTAACATCAAAAACAAAGCCAGTACACAAAAGTAAGAACAATGTAGAATAACATAAAAAAAAACGGTAGGTACAGCAAAATAAGTTTAAGTACAAAACTAGTCATAAGTATGTCACACTAAAAGGCGAGTTTGAAACAAAAAAAGAAGTACAACAGTTGTGTTGGACAGATCTAATGCAAGCATAGTGAAATAAATTATGCAGTTTACCAGTACTAGTTGGCATAATGAACAAACTTGAAACAACAGCATCACTTTGCTGATGAAATAAAAGAAAAGGAATGAGAAAGGGGAGCATGAATAAATGGGAGCAAATGGACCAGCTAAGCATTATCAGTGAAATGGTTGATTAGATGCTCACGAAATTTATTGTGATTATGCTGAAAATGCATTTCAGATAGTTGACAGGAAATGCATTTCAGATAGTTGACAGGAAAGTCAACTATCTGAAATGCTCGGGAAGTGCTTGACATCATAAAAATGAGTAAGTGTTATTGGATGGAGCATATATGCAAATTCCTTGTGGGAGGAACAGTGATGGCTGTGAATTGGGTGGGCATTTTTTCTTAGGTGGTAACAAAGCATAGTTTCCTGGAACAGTAGTGGTCAATTGCTGCAAAATCAATCCAACGTATTGGTGCTGCCATTCAAAGGCAGTGACCCAAGAAAGAAATGCAATAGGCTTAAAATAGATTCGCAGGAAAGGCAATGAGGGTTAACGAGAGTGTTTACTAAGCAAAGTTACGACTCGGCCGCACTGGCTCACTGGTTACAGTGCTCAGCTGCTGGCCCAAAAGAGACGGGTTCGGTCTTAGCCGCAGTAGTCACATTTCAGTGTAGGCAAAATGCGAGAGGCCCATGTGCTGTGCGATGTCTGCACGTTAAGGAACCCCAGGTGGTTGCAATAATCCAGAGCCCTCCCCTACGCTTCTCTCATAGCATGAGTCACTTTGGCATGTTAAATTCTGTGAACCAACCAAACAACTTTTGAATGAATGCAACCTGCTGTGATGGTGTAGTGGTTATGGTGCTTGACTGCTGACGCCCTAGGTTGCGGCATCGAATCCCGGCCGTGGCGAACTCATTTTGATGGAGGCAAAAGGCTGGAGGCCCGTATGCTTGGATTTAGGTGCACGTTAAAAGAACCCCAGGGGGTCGGAACTTCATTAGCCCCCCACTACAGCGTCCCTCGTAGTCATATTGTGATTTTCAGACATAAAACTCCGGCAATGACTATCATTGTTATTATGGAATGAATACAGTTTTCAAAGCTCATTACTTTGAAGTTTGTTGGTTCATGAAAAATGTCTGGAACGAAAAGGCAAAGGAGCTATTTTATTTTATTTCATCTTTTTTTGTGTTGTCTCTCATTGCAGATGTGTGGAAGAACATCCGCAGTCTGAACCTGTCTCGAAACAAGCTGACATCACTACCCGTAAGTAGTGCATCCGTATTCATTTGTGTCTTTGGACTTGTAGGTGGTGTCGTGCATCGCACGAGATTTCAAAGAACTTTCTTGTCTATATTTTTGGGGGGTTTTCTGTACTTTAGGCTGCACTGTGCAAGCTGACCACCCTGACCCACCTGTACCTCAACGACAACATGCTCGACTTCGAGGGCATTCCATCGGGAATTGGCAAGCTCCACAACCTGGAGGTGTTCATGGCGGCCTACAACAACCTGGAGATGATCCCTGAAGGCGTCGTACGGTAAGCCTGCCCTTGTCACAGTCTTCCTTGACCATTGACCTATGTTCTTGTACTGTGTTCAATCAATCAATCAATCAATCAATCAATCAATCAATCAATCAATCAATCAATCAATCAATCAATCAATCAATCAATCAATCAATCAATCAATCAATCAATCAATCAATCAATAATAAATAAAGAAATAAATAAATCAGTTTATTAATAATCACAAGATAGTCTACAGAGCATCATATACAGTCGAACCCCTTTATAAGAGGCACTGATGTAAGAGACAAATGGGTATAAGAGACACCAGTGTGCCTACACCAAAATAGGAGTTGATCAGACAATGATAGCATGGTACTCTGCTTATAAGAGACACTTCATATAAAAGGCAAGAATTGCTCCCCGGTGCATGTCCCTTATAATGGGGTTCAACTGTACTAGTATATACAGTTGGGATCCCAGAACTTAACGTGAGTTGTGGAAAGGGTCAGTGTTATTTATATCCATGTAAAAAGATCTTAAGTGTCTTTTTCTTTTTCCTATTTTAAAGCTGCACTTTCCAATATTCCTTCATAAATAAGAGTCTCGTGTTGTTGCATCATTGTATAATGCGTGTGTTTGGAAGAGGCGATGCATATGAACATCCGAATAAATGGTTGCCGAACTTACAAGGTTTTACTTGGAAAAGTACGCGCGTTACCAGTTTTGCTTCCGAGAAAGTGTTGCAGCCAACAACATGGCTCGCTTATCCTCGGATTCCACGCAGCTGCGGACGGCTCAAGAAGCTGGTGCTCTGCCACAACCGGCTCATCACGCTGCCCGAGGCGATCCACCTGCTCACCGACCTCGAGGTACTCGACCTCAAGGACAACCCAGACCTGGTGATGCCCCCCAAGCCGCTCGAGTGCCAGCGGGGCGCTGGTGCCGAGTTCTACAACGTCGACTTCTCGCTCAGCGAGCAGCTGCGGCTTGCTGGGGCTACACCGACTGCGCAGATCCCGGCACCGAGTGAGTGCATAGCACTATGTTTTTTTTAGAGCAAAGCTGTTTTAGTCTACACTGTGCCGTCGTCGCTGTTGTAGTAGTAATAGTAGTAGTTGTAGTAGTAGTAGTAGTAGTAGTAGTAGTAGTAGTAGTAGTAGTTGTTGTTGTAGTAGTAGTAGTAGTAGTAGTAGTAGTAGTAGTAGTAGTAGTAGTAGTAGTAGTAGTAGTAGTAGTAGTAGTCACACAAGTCATATGATCAGAGGGGAAGTGAATGAAGAAATAAAAGTCACAGCATATCCACGGAGTGAATGATGATGAGTGGGCGAAGCTCTGGAGGTTCATCGGTAAACCGTGAATCTTCCGTGAAATTCGCCCAGTACATCATCAAAGACGTGACAAACTTTATGGTCTTATGGCTTTATGGCTTTATGGTTGGTGGAATGGAGGGAGAGCGGTTCCTGGATGGGTCATAGTGGAAAGTTTGCAAAGAGGAGATCGATGCAGGTTCCTCGGATGGTGGTTGGTTGCATGTGGTCAAACGATATGCATGTGAGACCATATCGCGATGCCATGTGTTGTATGGCATCGCGATCGTCATCATCGTCATCAGCGTCATCGTCATCGCACAGGGGTGGCTACGACGACAACGACGCAGGATGACACCGGACTAGCCTATGCCCTAAGGTGCTTCGCCCCTAAAAAAAATCGCCGCATCTCCACGAAGTGAATGATGATGAGTGGATAAAGCATAGGATCGTGCGATGTTACCGTCAATCACCCGTGACATTACCCACTCAAAACACCAAGGGCAAAAAAAAAATAAGGAAGGTGAGTTAAAGAAGTATAATTGAGCAGAATAATAGAGCCACAAAAGAAGTTGTCGCCAAACATTGTACTGCAGTTAGTCTCAGCCAGTCTAGGAAGACTTGGACGTCACACTCTTTAACAGACTTCTACAGACTTCTGCAGAAGTCATCTGGCTGATTGTAGGCATATGTGTGGATGAGTCATTTGCTGTCTTGCTAGCTTTTAGTGTCTGATCCGAGCAACTGGCACGATTGCAGCCCCCGTGAAGGACCCAATTGCGCGCAAGATGCGACTTCGGCGGCGGCGCGAAGGTGAGGCCGACAGTGACCAAGCGAAGATCCTCAAGGGTATGACCGATGTGGCCAAGGAGAAGGACCGAAACGGCCGGTCAGGAGGTGAAGACCGCGTGGACTCTCTCAAGTAAGCAAATGCTCGCATGTGCGATGCCTTTGGGTAGTCAATGCTCGTCACTTCCATAGAATGTGTTTTTTAAAATGGGGTGTACTTTGATTGGGGTCACTTTAGGGTAGAACCCTACTCTAGGAGCATACTTCTTTTTGAGTGGATTTTTATAAAACTGTCACAGCCTATGCATATTTTTGTGCCGATTTCAAAATGTAATTATTTTTCTGGTACAATATGCAGTTTTTAAAATATCAGTCATTTCATGTGCCTTATTAGGAGAAAGATTTTTCTCTGAACTATGCAAGTCACGTAGCAAATCAGCTTATCACAATAACTTGGAATGGAAACTGTGTGCAGTAAAACAAGAATGGATACCGCAAGCCAGTTTGAACGAATGTTATATGTTGAACTCTGGTGAGCGAAATCTTAGCTTGACATCTACTCACTTGCATAAAATCAACATTCCACAAGTTTTGTTTGAATGAGTTCATAACATCCGTTATTGTTACACCCCATGCAGTTGTCACTTCGAATTATTGTGATATGTTGATTTGCTTTGCAGCTCTCGCAGTTAAAAGGAATCATTCGCTCCAAACAATAGAAGATGTAGTTTATATTTTGAAAACTGCAATTATATTTGAAAAATAATTGCACATTTTGAATTGGCACACCAAAGTACATAAGCTGTGAAAGTTCCTTGAGAATTTGCCCAGAAACAAAAAAAACATGTTTCTAAAACAGGGTCTCCCCCTCGCATAAGCTGTGAAGGTTTTATAAAAATTCACTCGAAAGTAAAGAAATAAGGGACACTTTGGCCATTCACCAGATGCACAACTGCTTTGTACTCTCCGCCAATGGTAGGTTACTACAGCTGGGGTCATTGCAAAACTTGCAGTAAAAACTGTGACTGCATAGTGACAAGATAAAATACATTAACCGAGAAGGCTGGTGAAGCGTTGGGCTTGGACATTAGGTTCACAGTTACATGATTCAAGTGTTCATTGCTTTAATACGGGTTCCATGCTCCCGTTCAAATTACTTGTAAATATTGTTGTATACCATCGCGGTGCGGATTGGCATAATCTCAGGGCATCATTGGAGGAAGGGATTAACAGTGTGTTTAGGATCAGCATTTACTGTCTACCATGCCGATTTTGCAACTGTTGTAAATCAGTTTGCACCAACGAAGCTATGAAAAAGATCTATACTAAGTTCTCGGAAAGAAAGCAGTATTAAAACCTCAAATTGGCAGCACCGCTATTACAGTGTAACAGCTGTTGATGATATGGTGCAAGTACGTTTGTTTGTTGACATAACATTATGTATATTTGTATATAATGTATATCTATGTAATGAAGCTGTTGCGACTTTGTTATGACATGATCTGACTGCACCAGCAATGGCTGTTACCTTGTTGTTGTGCCCGCACACAGGCCAAAGCGCTGGGATGAGGCCCTGGAGAAGCCGCCCATAGACTACAGTGAAATCTTCGAAGAGGACGTTGGTCAGATGCCCGGTACAGCCTTTCTTGTCCTCTTAATAACTACGGATGCTTGTAGTTTTCCGCGAACATTGAGCTAACTTGCAACCACACGAGACAATTTTTCATGTTTGATTTTTTGAGAGATGTAGGTAGGAGGTTAGAGAATCTACACTGATATTGTAATACAGTACCCAAATGTAGAAACATTGCTACTGCTAATAAAGTAGCAGTGGCAGGTTGAGATACTATAATCATATTTATAGTTACATCTTTATTTATTTAGGAAAATTCTCAGGGCTAGAGGCATTAAAGAAGGGCGTGGTTACAGCAGATGATAGAAAAAACGTAAAGGCAGATAGAATGTTTCAGCGCACTGGCTTCTGATTATGGTTTTAGATAAAAAGACTTATTACACGATCCTAGAAAAATGATAAAAAATGCACTAAGGTTACAAACATGTACGTAGTAAAAAAACAAGGCTTGGATAACAGAATTCACTCAGGTTACACACAAAAGGTAAAGAAAAAGAGAAGGCTTCGATTATGTAATGTTAGCTGAAGCTGCTCAAAATAAATGGTTATCATGAAATAATATGATATCTTCGGAATACTGTGATAGACAAGCTGTCACAACAGCAGTTTTTCTCTTATCTTTTTTTCCACTCTCTGGCACCTATGCACAGCGCTATGTACAGATGCATTGTGAGAATCTTATCCTTATTCTGAATTCAGAGTTATTTCATAGAAGTTGCCTTTTGTGGATATAAATTTTTACTCCTTAAGTGAGCAAACGGGCAGTCTGTCTTTTTCTTTCTCAAAATAAAATCTCATTACTGAACTTTTTGTTTGATGTTTTAAGAGTGCATGTGTTTTACTTCCCGAGGAATTTTTTATGCATCTCCTTAAACTAATACGGCAGCTCTAGATCAGGGATCTTTTTTCTTTCCTGCAGGGACGTTTGTCTGGGAAATTGACAACTTCCTCCCGAACCCCCTCGATGAGTGTAAGTACCATGCAGGGGTCAGACTGGCGTGCTTAATTTTTTTTACTTATTAAAGTGTTTCTGCTGGAAGCTAGTGAACTCAAGTTTTATGAATTCTTTGGATCAAAGTTAGAACAAGACAATCAGAGGAGCACAGCTCAACATAACAAGCCTCATTAATAACAAAATCATGGTAAATGGACTATCAAAACTGTGGTCTTCTCAAGCAAGCTTTCACTCTCCCTTTCCGCAGTAGCTGCGCAGATTAGACAAATTTTAACTGTTGCTTTGAAATGTTGAGATATGTAAAAAAAAATAAATGAAGGGGGATAGTTACGATGAACGGAAATCGAGCATTTGTGTTTTCCAGATTTTCTTCTGTGAAACAGTCAGCTTAGGGTGTTCGAATGTGGTTTACAGCATAAGTACGTCATACAAGTAATACTATGCAGTTTTGTATTTTATAGTGTGCTGTATAGTGTGTTTGTATTTTATACGTAGCTTTTGCGCTGTCCACTTTGCAGCTCTGGTGGGCAAGTTCTACGAGGGCGACTGTTACATCGTGCTCAAGACGTTTGTCGAGGAGTCACAGAACCTCAACTGGCTCATCTACTACTGGATTGGCTCCGAAACCACGGTCAGTGCCGTGGACTTCACTTTGGGTAGCGGGGGAGGCAAGGATGGGGGGTGTTAGGCGAGTGCACTTTGGGGGGGGGGGATTGTGTTAGATGCATCAGCGTGTTTTCGCAATTCCTCTCCTTCACAGCTGCCCACACACGAGATTTTTGTTGCTAGGCATTAATCATATCATTATTACGCCACCATTCATTATAAGTAGGCATGGGCGAATATTCAAGCGCTTCAAACATTCGAACGAATGTTACAGTATTCGAAATGAGGCAAGAGGCGTTTGACTGTGTGTAATTCCCTGAAAAGTAATGACAGTGCATGCATGTGTACACAGGTGTGCATTCTTCATAGAGGCTCTTCCACTGCGATCCTGAATTGTGGTCAAGCAAGGGTCTCCCCCTACAAATGTTGTCCAATTAGCTTTCACCGTGGGGGAGGGGGGGGGGGGCACTTGCTCGGAATTTTATGGTATTACATGCACCTCAATAATTTTTTTAAACTTCAAATGTGTGTTATAACAACTTACATGCGTTAAACATAGCAAATTTTAAAACCTATTTTATCCCTTATAAGCTTGCACCCTACTGCTATTCAAATTTTGCTACTATTGAATGCTGCTTCCACTTCACTTTGAAACAAAAAAGGCAACATTCCCACGTGCCTACTTCCAGTATTGTTTTTTAAAATATTGTGCAAGTAAGTCGGGCCATGACAAAATGCTCATCTTTTAAAATAGAATGTGATATGTACAATTCGAACTATTCGATTCAAAAATTGTTCCGCCAAATCACTATTCGCTTTGAACCTCAAATTTACTATTCGCCCATCACCGATTATAAGCAATGATTCTTGTGAACTATTGCAGCTGGACAAGAAGGCGTGTGCAGCCATTCATGCCGTGAACCTGCGCAACTTTCTGGGCGCCCACTGCCGGACCGTGCGGGAGGAGCAAGCGGATGAGAGTCCCGAGTTTCTGCAGTTGTTCGGCGGCCACATCAACTACCACAAGGGGAACAGGGCGTCGAGCGGCTTCTACAACGTCGAAGAAGTGGTGAGTAAGGAATCTAGTAGTTGGTGTTAGCAAATAGACCCTTTTCACAATTTTCAAGTGTGCTTGCCTGCATTTCATATCACCCAACTAATGGCAGCACCTGTCGTGCTTCAAGCGGAAACGAGGTCCTAGTTGAGCGTGCTGGGGTTTCTCTATTGTGCATTCTTGTCGCACGAGAGCCGACTCTACATTTTCTGCGTCATAGCGCGAACAAGCTGCACTTGAATGCACTGTTAACAGTAAGTGACTAGCTGCCATTAGTTGGGCAAACTACATAGCAGGAAAGCTAGCTTTACAATTATGAAAAGGGTCTATCTGTTTATTTGTTTTTTTTACTCAACTCTGTATAAATGCATAGAAGATGAAAGAGCTTGCTGCATGGTCCATGCAATATGCAGTGGAACAGAAAATGATGGGAGAAACATTAAGAGATTTGGGGGGTAACAGAATGGGTCAGGGAACAAACGTGGGCAGCGGATATTTTAGTTGACATCAAGTGAAAGAAATCGACCTGGGCTGGTTCCTTAATGCATAGAACAGACACTGATGGACTGTAAGAGCAACGGAATGGTTTGCCAAATCAATTGCACGGTGTTTTATAAAAGCTGGTTTCAGTTCTTACTGTACCCTGAGGTCACAATACGGTATAAGCTCCTTGTCATATGCTTGCACGAAGTGTCATGATGTTTCCACGGCTGCTCCGCATTGTGGCTGCGTTGGTGACGCACGAGCAGCCATTTTAGAAGTTTTGGTGCCTGACGTCATCATAACTAGTCCAGACTTCTGCGTGAAGTCACCAAAATTATTACTGCAGCCTGACGTAGAACTAGTGTCGATGTCAGTAAATGCGCTATGGGAAAATTGACATAAATATCAAAATAAAATATCTTATCAGCATTTGCTGAGCTTCACACTTACTCAGAGCCGTCTCTGTACGTAGGAGATTTGTACGGCAGAATAAACTCGTTTTCAAAAAATGGCGTTCAGTACCCCTTTAAATGTTACTCTTCCAGTGCACTGAAGCATGCGCTTGTGACATAGTGGTCAAAGCTTCCAGCTTCAGTACTAGCGGTGTTGTAACAGTATTTATTTACTTATTTACCAAACTCCGCTCCACTTTTATCGCCCTTTCTGTCCAGCCTCCATTGGCAGCTGTGCACGTGCTGCAGGCTTCGGATTGACTGAAATGGATGCCCATAGAAAATTAACGTTGTGACACTTTTTAATGATGCAGGAGTACGTGGTCCGCCTGTATCGCCTGCACTCCCGAAACCGGCTGCTTCACGTTGAGTCAGTGGCAGTGGACCCCAGTTCTCTGGACCCGCGTTACGTCTTCGTGCTCGACGCGGGCCGGAAGATCTTTGTCTGGAGCGGCAGGCACTCGCAGAACACCATGGTCTCCAAGGGAAGGTAAGTGTGACTCTGGGTTGTCTCGTACGAAGCCAGCAGATCGTGAAGCCAAGTAAATGTGATTAATAAAACGCGCAAAGGACAGAGACCAATAGACCCCTTTTCATAACTGTAAAGCTAGCTTTCTTGCGATGCAGTTAAGCCAGCTATAATGGCGGCTGGTCACTTAGTGGAAACACCGTGTTCAAGCGCAGTTTGATTGCACTGTGATGCGGAAAATTTAGACTCGGCTCTCTTGGCAGAAACACGCATGATATACAAGCCCTAGTGTGTGCAACTAGGACTTCGTCTCCGCTTGAAGGACAACGGGTGCCGCCATTAGTTTGGCAATAATGCAGCACAGGTAAGCGTACTTGCGGGTTATGAAAAGGGTCTATAAAAGACAAGACAACAGGACGATGCACCTCTTTTCTTGGGTCTCCAGTTAATTAATGGATGGATGAATGAATGAATGAATGAATGAATGAATGAATGAATGAATGAATGAATGAATGAATGAATGAATGAATGAATGCATTGATTCATAATGTGGAGCCTGAGCTGTACTGAATTTTCATAGATACACTCAAACCTTATTTTAACAAAGTTGCATTTGACACGAAAATAACTTCATTATATCCAATAATTCATTATAAACGTATAATCGTAACACTGTATCTATGACAAGACTATTCATTTACTTTGTTATAGCGAATAATTTGTGATATTTCATGTTCGTTCTATTGAGGTTTCAGTGTAAATGCATGCACTTGGTGCAATACCCCTTCAGGGTTGTGCAGAAAAGATGCGGATGTCTGTTTCAGGCTTTTGGCCGAAAAAATCAACAAGAACGAGCGCAAGAACTACTCGAGGTCATCACTTGTGCACAGTCCGAAGAGGACGAGGAGGACTTCTGGAGTGCACTTGGCTGTACAGACCCCAGCGAGTTTGAAGACTTCGAGCCGGGCGAGCACGTACCGGAGAGCTTCACACCCGCCCACCCCTGCCTGTACAAGGTTGGCCTTCGGCATGGGCTACCTCGAGCTGCCTCAAGGTAGAGGAGTCTTTTGCTGGTTTTGCAGGTGTTATAGCCTATCAGGGTGGCTGGAGTAGCGTAAAATGCACTATTCAATCAAATGTTATACAGTCAAACCTCATTAATATGTACCCGCTTTAAACGTACTTACGATTAAAACGTACTTGTGACAGATTCCTGACTGAGTCTCATAGAGCCTAAGGTATTCTCTTACCGCTTAAGCTGTAGTGCTTCGTCCCATGTCTATTGGTTAGTGCGTACCAGCTGCGTACTGCGATAACTTTTTGTGCCATAAAAGTTTACTGCGCCGCTGAACTTGCCGACGCAGCAGTGTGGCGCAAAAGTTTTTCGTCTTTTTGAGAAGAGTGGGAAATCGGTAGATAAATGATTCTGACTTCTGCACAATTGCGGCTATGCAGCTGCGGGTAAGCATCATGAAAGAATGAAGGCGAGGGGGCGGCCACGGACAAATGCATCAGCGTGACTTATCGCCAACAACCTTATCGCAATAAGCGTCTACAGCTATCTGCTTAGGCACGCGTGTGGCGCAGCGCTACTTCAAGCCTGCTGCACGCTTTTAATAGACGACAACCTGAATGCACTGGGTCGTCGGATTGCTGCCACCTTGTTGTGCAGGATTGTGTTCAAGTGCACACCGTTTTGTGGAAACGACGCAGCTCGCTGTTGCGAGTTGAGCGGTGTGAGTCGAGGGCACTGAAAAACTTCACTGCACTGATGTTATCACGCTAAATGCACGCATGCGGTACAGCAAGCGTAGCGCTGTTGTAACCATGCTGCAGGCTATCAATAAGCGACAACCCACACGCGCCTCTGTCTGCAGCCAGGACTGCTAGAGCATCACGGAGTACGCATCGCTTGCAGGAAGCTCATCATTGCCGCATTAATTCAAGAAGCTACTCGCCACATCTGTGCACGGTCTAGAGTGAAGTGGAAACGAAGAGCACAATCATGGAAAATGAGCGTGTACGGTACAGCAAGTGGCTCGGCATTAACAGAGTGAGCTAAGTAGGTGACACGCTGCACATAACTAGTCAGAAGACGATTGGCTCCACGCGGTCGTACTGCATTTCAACAAAACTGCGTCAGTATTTGCTTGGTAGCAGATCGCGGTACAGACACGTACACATGTATCGACGAAAGCTGATACTGTCCATTCTGTCACTATGTCAGTCGCACAGTATCCTGGACCCAATAATAGTTTCAAAATGCTCCTTGGCGTTACCTCATCGCCATTGCGCACTAACGGTGGTTGTGCAGGAGTGCCAGAATCTTTTCTGCACTTTGGCAAAAAGAAAGAAAAGGCTTTGTAGTGGGTGTTTTAGGCAATATTTGTTGTGGCACTGCATTTATTTCTTTGTTAGCGGCAATGGCACATGCCATGAGATGGAAATTTGTACCTAGTGGTTAATGCGTACTACTGTTTAGTGCGTAGTTATGCCGCATTCTCGGCAGGTACGTATTAATGAGGTTTTACTGTATAGTGAATCTAATCTGACTGACATCTTTCTCACAGTAGCTCTAAAAAATGTGATCGGCTGACATAACTTGCCAAGCTTATAACGAGACTTCTTTGACAGCGAAAGCTGGTATTAAGTCACAACAGCCGGTTTTGGGGGCTTAGCTGCCCAATGCCTGCCGGTGTCTGTAACTGCTCTCATGCACGTTGAGAAAAAATATCCAGGATCGAGCGGGATTTGAACCCAGGGCCTCTGCATGGCAGTTGAGTATTCTACCACAGAGCCACACTGGTGCTTCAAACTCCTTCGTGAAAAGACCCTATATGGGCACCATGTTGGGTAAGGGATCGCATTAACAGATGTAATATAGCTAGGTAGAAGAGTGAAATAACCAATGAGGCATTATGCAATCTCAGTTGCATAATGAGTCGGTGGTTTAAAGCTTCCAACCCATTACAAAGGGCTCTGCCATAATTCATCATCGGCCATAGCATGAACTAAGTGCACGCAGTGCCTTACAGACGCAAAGCGGGTAACTCGCGTCTACGCAGCAAGATGATAATGGTGTAGTGGATACGTTGCAACAGTGCTTGCTGCAGTCGCCCCTAAAGAGTGTAAAACGGGCTCCAGAAAGGCCGCTCTTCCATCTTTGGCTGTGACTGTGCAGCACATTCTGCACAAGCCGGATGTTTTTATTTAGTACCCATGCCATGAACTGCCACGCAACACACCTTGTGCAGCGTGCGTCGAGGTTGGATGCCTAGTCTTACTTGCTTTATTTCAGTGAACCCAGTATGCCTTCACTGAACTTCTATGGAAACTTTCACAAACATCTGAACTTCAATAGCCCCGTCCGCCGCAGTGGAGCAGTGGTTAAGGTGCTCGGGTGCTGACCCGAAGGTCGCGGGTTTGATCCCGGCCGCGGTGGTCGCATTTCGATGGAGGCGAAATGGTAGAGGCCCGTGTGCTGTGCGATGTCAGTGTACATTAAAGAACACCAGATGGTCTAAATTTCCGGAGCCCTCCAATACGGTGTCTCTCATAATCATATCGGGGTTTTGTGATGTAAAACCCCAGATATTATTATTATAAACTTCAGTAGCCTAAGTCTGCTAACCCTGATATATGCAGTGGAAGTGCCAGAGGGCAAGCTGGTGCAATCCCTGTTGGACACCAAGAACGTCTACATCCTGGACTGCAACTCGGACCTGTTTGTCTGGCTGGGCAAGCGGTCAACACGCCTTGTGCGTGCGGCAGCACTCAAGCTCTGCCAGGAGCTGCTCTGCATGATTCACCGGCCGAGCCACGCCATCGTTAACCGCTGCCAGGAAGGGTGAGTGCACGCATTCGTTCTGCACGTGCCTGTTCGTTTATTCAATGACTCATTCATTCATCCCTACTATTCGCACACTCATTTGCTCATTTGTTGGCTCTGACTTTGCCTCGTTTGCTTTTTGTCTCGTTTGCTCTTATTGTCTTGAGAGAAATTGCTTGCTTCCTTACAGGACAGAGACGATGGTCTTCAAATCCAAATTCGTCGGCTGGGACGACGTAATTGCTGTCGACTTCACTCGTACAGCTGAGTCCGTTGCAAGAACGGGGGCTGACCTTCAGGCAAGTTGTGCATTGTTAAACTGCTAAATGACAAACTGGCTGCATGTGCAAGCAAGGGCTACTTGTTTCTTACAGTTTGCTTTCCATTCCTGCTATTCTGTGTGCAAACCTATGTAAATACAGATTGGGAAAGTATTTTTCATCATATGTTACTCACTAAAATTATTTTGCCAGTTTGCATAGTATAGCAAGAAGCTGATTTGGTTGACTCTCTTGTTGCGTTTATTACGTGCTGGAAGACTTATGGGGAAAATTTGTTCTTGAATAATTGTTTTTTGCCATATGAGCAGTGTCTTGTTAGGGCCGCCTTTTCATGTTATTTTTTATGCGCTTCTATTCGTTACCTCGTTACCTCAAGAGAACTATTTCCGTTGGCTAAAAGTTCATACTTGCATGCTTGTATTCCATAATACTTAAGAATACGTTTTGTATTGCGCTGAACGCAGTTTCATGTCCTAAACCATCTATGGTCTTCTGGTGAACGACATTACTCCGTAGATCGTCTTCTTATGGAGCGTTAGTGTTGCTAGTAAATGTTGCTGACAAGTGAATGTGTTACCTTTCATGCACCTTGGCACTTCAGAAATGGATGGCCACCCAAAAGACGAAGACCGACCTCTCTGCCCTGTTTATGCCACGCCAGCCGGCCATGTCTAAAGAGGAAGCGGTGAGTGTGACGTTACAGCGTTTTCTGGCACGTTCTGGCTTTTCCTCTCTCACTTTATTTTCATATCTTTCGCAGCGTAAGCTGTGAAAAACGTGTCTGTTGCCTGCCACTCTAGTACTTCTGCTGATGTCTTTCGTGAAATAACACATAAGCAATGTTACTAGAGTCGATTTTATACTACAGTCTGCACCCACCATGGCACATTAAGATTTTGCAACTGTTGTAAGATTCCCTGGAATATATTTTTCGATATATAAAATACAGTAGACTGTCGTTAAACGAAACTTAAAGGGTCCAAGAAAATCTGTTCCATTTAACAGGTGTTCCATTTTCTGAGAGATGAGCAGGGTGAAGGCAACCCTATACTTTCCTTGTCATTATGCTTGTTAGTTCTCATTAATATTGTGTCTAACAAACAAAAACAATCCCTTAAGGATATATTCGAACCCCTTTACAAGAGACACTGATGTAAGAGACAAGTGGGTATAAGAGACACCATTGTGCCTACATTGAAATAGGTGTTGATAAGGAAATGCATACGTGGTACCCTGCTTATAAGAAACACCTCATATAAAAGACAGGAATGGCTCCCTGGGGCATGTCTCTTATAAAGGGGTTTAACTGTACCTCTTCTTTCCTTCATTCATAGCCAGGGTCTTGTTCTGGTAGACTTGTTGCCTTCAGGTAGTATGTGGGAGATTATTGCTCAGCTGCCTGCTCATAAAAAGAACACGTGCTATGTGACACTGGCAGGCAGAAAACTCACAGGATCCCTCATGCATTCACCTAAGACAATTCGAAGGTGAAAGCCATCTTCTTTATCTTCTCAGTCGATGTATTGATTCTGCCGCGCCGCCCTTCAAAAGCTTTCTGCAACTCACCTGGTTTTTCATTGCCTCCTTGATTGGACCACCTTTGACAAGGCTACGTTGTCATGTGCCGACCCCATCATGTGATGCGACATGTGACATCACAGGGACGTCATGATGTCATCATGTGACATCGCAGCGATGTCATAATGACATCACAGATTTTGGTGATCTTTGATGTCATCGTGACATCATATGGTGACGTCATCACATCAATTTTCGCATCATCATTA
This sequence comes from Rhipicephalus appendiculatus, assembly GCA_030522465.1. Lineage (NCBI taxonomy): Eukaryota > Metazoa > Arthropoda > Arachnida > Ixodida > Ixodidae > Rhipicephalus > Rhipicephalus appendiculatus. Next base: position 55,827 of record JALIZH010032781.1, on the reverse strand, counting down.
AGCAGAGAGGTTAAACAAAGGAGGGAAATATGCATGCTTCGTCAGCAACTCACTCGCATCATCATCATCATCACTGAATACAGCGGCGCACCTGGCAGTGATCTTTTCACTACAAAACTGACGCTGCTTCGGCCACAGTCGCTCTGCAACGTGCAGATTGTTGCTTGTTGGAAGGCGGTTTAAGCTGGTATACCAATAAATGAAGGTAGAATTTCTAGCAGGCTTGTGTGAATATTGGAACTGTTTGAATATTTGAATGAATATTAACATATTTGAATTCGCTTCAATTCGAATTTAAATTATGGGAAATTTTGAAGTATTCGAAACAAATGAATAGGTGTATATTAGTGCACATGTAACCCCTCTGTAAATGTGGTTTCACTGCAGTGGACAGTTGCTATACCAGGCATACACCTTTTCAGTTAAAATCCTCACCGCCACGAAGCTTCACTTTATAGTTCAAATGAACATATTACCAACACATCGATTCTTCCTTTTTTAAGGTTAAAAGCTTGTTATGTCGGCTTATATGCTATCATAAATTTTAAAACGTAACATATTTTACAAGTTATCACTTGCATTCTACCGAAAGTCAAATCCTGCTGCCATTCAAAGTTGCTTCCACTTTCCTTTGGACCAAAAAAGAATGACATTTGTACAGGCCTTGTATTGAATTTTAAAGAATAGTGTGCAGGTTAGTTGGGTCATGACAAATATGCTCATTTTTCTTTATAAATTCGACTTGAAATTATTCGAACCAAATCACTATTTGCTTCGAATTCGCTTCGAACCTAGAAATTACTATTCGCACAAGCCTAATTTTTGTAGATATATTGGTGAGGATTCCACTTTCACGGTCGTATTATCCCAATTTCGAGCAAAAATGTCATCGTATTAAACACATGCAAATGCATTATTTCCTAACGTTGGCCGGGAATGTAAAGAAAAAACGTATTAGGCCAAAGAACGTATTATGCAGAATCGTATTAACGAGATTATGTTGTACTAAGATATCCGCTAACCCTGCTTCTTCTCCAATCCACTCTGCGGTCTTTCTGTCTCTTAGGGTTATTGCCATAATTTTTCATTTTCAATTACGCGCTGAGTGGTTCCTTAGCTTCTTTTCAAGTTTCTTTGTTGTTCTCCCGTTTTCTTGCCCCATATGTTAGAACTTACAAAATACAACGGTTGTACGGTTTACGCGCTAAAGCAGGAACCATATAATGAAATCTTGAAGCCACACAATCTCAGGTGACATTGTCGCGTGCACAGGCGCAACTCATGGAGGAGTGGAACGAGGACTTGGAAGCCATGGAAGCATTCGTGCTCGAAGGGAAGAAGTTTGTGAAGCTTCCCGAAGAGGAACTCGGTAAGTCCGCCGCAGTTTTGAGTGGTTGAAATTTATCCAATATTCGTCGTTACAGCACTCCTTGTGACATTGCATTGGTCTGGAAGAGAGTTCGATGTCGTTACCTAATTTAATTAAGCAAAGCTTTTATAACTCACAGATTTCAGTAGGGGTGGCATACGTGAAAAGCACGACATGGGAGAAGTGTGGCCCCTTGAATATGCACCCGTCACATGCGTATTGGTATGCACCGCTTTTTCAGTAATTGATGCTGTCTCGATCGTGGGCTTGTTGGTGATCGGCCGTTTCTGCTGTGGAAATGTGATCTTTTTTTCGAGTTCACTTGCCATTTCAGGTTGCCGCGTTTCGTTGTTTTCTTGATATGAATGCGCGATTGTTGCGGTTGTTTTCTGTCGCAACTGAAGTGTTGCATTGCTAAGCACATGGATGAAAATCTGGTTCCCGGCATGGAGGAAGGAAACAGTTAGGAAGGAGCATTGTGCAATGCAATAACAAGAAAGAGTAGTGGGTCAGGCATGCACATGCCAAGCTTCGCTTGCCCCCCGTTTTCTTGATAGAGGAAGGGCTCCTGAATTTTTAAAATTATAAGTAAGGAGAACCGATGATGGAAAGCTTTTTCAGCTAGGAGGGAGCATTGTGCAATGCAATAAAGAGAAAGAGTAGTGGGTCAGGCGTGCACATTCCAAGCTTCGCTTGCCCCCCCATTTTCTCGATAGAGGAAGGGCTCCTGAATTTTTAAAATTACAAGGAGAACTGATGATGGAAAGTTTTTTCAGCTAGGAGGGAGCATTGTGCAATGCAATAAAGAGAAAGAGTAGTGGGTCAGGCATGCACATGCCAAGCTTCACTTGCCCCCCCATTTTCCTGATAGGGGAAGGGCTCCTGAATTTTTAAAACAAGAACTGATGATGGAAAGTTTTTTCAGCTAGGAGGGAGCATTGTGCAATGCAATAAAGAAAAAGAGTAGTGGGTCAGACATGCACATGCAAAGCTTCACTTGCCCCCCCATTTTCCTGATAGGGGAAGGGCTCCTGAATTTTTAAAATTACAAGAACTGATGATGGAAAGTTTTTTCAGCTAGGAGGGAGCATTGTGCAATGCAATAAAGAAAAAGAGTAGTGGGTCAGACATGCACATTCCAAGCTTCGCTTGCCCCCCCATTTTCTTGATAGGGGAAGGGCTCCTGAATTAAAATTATAGGTAAGGAGAACCGATGATGGAACGTTTTTTCCTGTCCCCTCCACCAGGCCACTTCTACAGCGCGGACTGCTACGTGTTCCTCTGCCGCTACTGGGTGCCCGCGGAGGGACCCGGGGATGGGGACGAGGCGGCCGTCAAGAACGGACACGACGGAGGGGCTGGCGACGAGGACGAGGAGGTGGAAGAAGAAGAGGAAGCCCTCGAGGACGACTACACCTGCGTGGTGTACTTCTGGCAAGGGAGGGACGCGGGCAACATGGGCTGGCTCACGTTCACCTTCAGCCTGCAGAAGAAGTTCGAGGCCCTGTTTGGGGATAAGCTGCAGGTGCTCAGAACGCATCAGGTGCGTATATGGGAATACCATTCAAACTGAAACACGGGATACTAAAGTGAAACAGTGCATCGGTTCTGATTGATAAATTGTACTCTGAAAACTCTAATGTCATTAATTTCACCATCGTATGTTTATTAATAGAGGAGAAAGTCAAGATCAAAGGTTCCTTAGAACGAGTAGGGTCTCACATAGGATAGGACAAAGGAAGGAACATGATAGCGCACACAGAGTGCAAACTATCAATGGTTTATTGATGAGAGTAAAGGGACCCTTTTTACATTTCCACGACAACATTGTGCATTACAACATTGCACATTGTTTTCTTCCGCTAAGAAACGCCCTTGACAAGTCTTGCCCCCCACCTAATGAGCCAAAGTTTCAGTGAACATACCTCCCACCTTTCTGAGACTGGCTACTTTAAGCACTTAGTAGTGTCCGTGTTGAAAAACTTCTTGGGGAATGTAAGAACATTTGGATCTAGCGCACGCTTCAACAACCAAGAAAGTTACAAACCGAAAAAAAAAAAATTGTCATAATTCCCTACATTCACAAGCTGTCACACGACTTGAAAAAAAGATCACTCAGAGAGCGGATGCTCGTGTCACACTTTCAGCACCACAAAAACTTGCGAAAGTGGGTCAAATGACCAAGCCAAATGCTAGTGCAACTAAAGTATGCATCAGGAAACACGTAGCATTTTTTTGCTAAGTGCACCGAAGGCATCTACCAGATACTTTCAACATGCAGCCGTTTTTGTGTTAGACAAATCGGTTGTTGTATTAATGACCGACTTCGTGAACACGCGAATAACATAAAAAACAAGGCAGGAGGTTGGATGGCAATTCACTGCAGCAAGTGCGATTGTGCGCTGAAGCTCCACCAGTGCATAATCTTAGCGAGAAGCAAGGATGAAATGACCCGCCTCATAATGAAAGCCAACACCACCACAAGTCTAAATGACCGATCTATTAGCGCAGCTTCCATCTCCTTAACTAGGAAGGAATTAGCATATCTGAGTGACAAGGCAGCACGTGTATGCTGATGCTTTTTTGTAATTATTTTCTACTGCTGTCATGTGCGCTGTTGTTCCTAACGAACCAACTCTTCCTTATGAACCAACAAGACCAAGTGGAAACCTTTTTGAAGTCACAGTTTGATGTCTAAATTTCGCGCCGAAATTTCAGTGCGTGATGTCACAAATTTTGAAGTGTATTTTTCCTACTTTGGTGATATTAATGCAACGAAATTTTCTGAAACTTTGTATGTTAACTCTAAGCCCCCTCAGAGGACAACGTACTTCAATTTTATTGATTAGGAACTACGTAGCACCTCGTAAATGCTGTCAAAAGCTATGACGTGGCAGCATTTTCATGGTGCTTCATGCGGGAATTTCAAGTTCGACTTAACGACCTAGCCGGCTGTGAAATAAGTAACGTCGCCATTCTCGCAGCAACAAGAGAATCTCAAGTTCCTGTCGCACTTCAAGCGCAAGTTCATCATCCACACGGGCAGCCGCAAGAAGTCTCAGACGGAGCAGAACAACGCGGTCGAGCTGTTCCACCTGCGTGCCAACGGCAGCCCCATCTGCACGAGATGTGTTCAGGTGAGCGTAATGAACATGCGATTGTAGCGTCATTGCAAAGCTAAACAGCTGCAAAGCTAAACAGCATGAAAGACTGGTCATCAGTCTGGTCCTGTGTGTTCTTTTTTTTTTTTGCATCCTTGTTTTTTGTGTTTTTTAACTTTGCACATGACATTTTATCGCATTAATCTTCGAAAGTTTTCTTTATTTATTTTATATATCTAGAGAATACTGTAGGCCCATTTAGAGGCTTTAGCAGGAGTGGATACAAATACATTCAACTAATGCATTATGCATAATATACAGTTAGATCAGTACAACAACTAAAGATAACAAACAAACAAAAAAAATGCAGTTTGTGTCAATGAAGTCTCAGTGTGGCAGTGAAAGCTGTCATGATAGCAGTTCCTGCTGTTTTACTTGGGGCAGAACTAATTTCTGCAATGCTTATTTGTAGGTCTTCATTGTCGGTTCACATTTTCTGCCTAACTGTAGGTTTATATTCGGTCTTTTTCAAGCAGCGTCTTGTGCATGTTGCCTCTTACAGATTCCTCCCTGTGCCAGCAACCTGAATTCAGCTTTTTGGTGAGTCCTCCGTCCTCTGTCCGTCATCTCTCTTTGTAGAATGGGCATATTGTAACTCTAGGCCTTTCACATTCTTGAAGCAGCTTGACTGCCCTTTGATAACGAACGCTGGTAGTAGGATGCTTCACTGCAGGACAGTCAGTTCTCGTTGATACAAGCACGCTTCGTTGCATCACAGATCTGCATTGTGGTGAAGCTCATTAAAGTTGAGCTTATGTTCACACAATACAAATGAAATCCCCGGTGTGTGAGCCATTCGTGTTTTGAGAGACACGTACAGGGTCGTCCACTCTTAGTACGAACACCGCACCACGTGGCTGCAGGTGCATTAAGTTCGCTTCACGGCAAAACAGGCGCGGCGCGCTCCCGCTCTTTTAATCGAAACGAAGCCCTGCCTCCAAGCTCTTGTGCACCTGTGCCGATAAGCTTTGATGCGCGGCTGCACCGCTAGCGCTGGCGCCCCGCGGAGCGCAGCCATGCGGCGCGGTGTTCGTACTAAGAGTGGACGACCCTGTACATTACTAATTTTTTACTCCATGGCACACAATGCCCTTGAGATTTAATGCTCTGTCTGACAGCGTCTGCCGAAATGGGGCCAATTCATGAGTGTGACTATACCTAATGACAGAAGTGATTTTGGGTCAGCTAGGAAAGCCCGCTTGTAAAGGTGCAACGGCACAGCTTTTGATATATCAAAAGCTTGATATGAACGAGAGTTTGATAAATATATGCATGGCACAGAGCTGTACAATCACACGAGATTTCAGAGGATATGGCATTACCTTCCTATATAGCTAATATTGATTCGATATATCCAAGTTTGATACGTCTGTGTCCTACTGTAGTGCGTCTCATTACCTTTAAGCAACCCAATTTGTTCTTGTTTGCGCAGTTATATTCTCAAAGTGCCTTTCGAGCAAGATGGCGAAGAGGACGGCATGGTCTATGTCTGGATCGGCAGCAAGGCCGACGAAGATGACGTGCGGTTAGCGGAAGAGCTGGCCCGGTCTCTCTATGGCGCGGTGAGCATAAATTTTTTCGTGTGTCGCCTCTGCATTGCTGTTTCAATGCAGCTTAATGTGGAGGCACTATATATTTCCAGTGTTGTCATTTCCTGGAAGCTTTATTTCATTATTTTCTTCCCTTTATGCTGTAACGATGTTTGCTGCCCTCAAACCCTGGTAAAGTTGAGCCTTGTTAAAGCAAACACTGATATAACAAATTATCAGTTATAGCGAACTTATTCTGAACTTATGATTGGTCACACTTCATTTCAGTGGCACTTGTTTTTTGATAACGAAATGGAAAACATGAGAGCCACCACGATATCGGCTGTAACGAAGATATTTGATTTGCATGAGGCTCAAAACTCAAAAAGTAGCATAAAAAATAATCAGCATATATATTATATCACAACCTTACTTCGTAAAATGTGGTTGTGAACTTGTGACATTACAAAATTCTTTAAAAATTGGGGGACCCTTAAGCTTCGCCTTTAAGAGTTGAACGCGATAGCGATATCCCGTCCCTAGTGCGTACTTCAATCACTTAGTGCATACTATGTAATGGGTAGTATGCTTTAAACCAGGAGAAATTATGCGCGGCAAATGTGGGAAATGTTTTCGAACTTGCTATGCACCCACTACGTGGTATTAAGGGAATACTCGCAGTAAGGTGTGTGCCGTTTGTAATGGGTGGCTGGCTTTAAACTATGGAATCGTTATGATAGTCACATATTCTGACGCCCGATGGCAATGTACGCTTGTACCACGCAATATTCCTGGGATATTACATGTTATATTGCGACGCCTATATAAAGGACGCTTGCGTTTGCGAAGCATGGAAGTTATTTTCACTGCATTTCCAAGCAGAGGAAGTTATTTTCACAGTATATCCAAGCAGAGGCATGGCTGTGGGGTAGAACACCTGCTTGCCACGCAGAAAACCCGGGTTCGATCCTCACTCGGACCCGAAAATTTTTATTATTTATTTTATTTGCATCTTTCTCGATTTTTCGGTCACGGACAAGATGATGATTTTTTGCTCACAACCAACGACGCCGACGCCGGAATTTCTGCGAAACGAGCTCTTTAACGCTATCGCGTTAAAATGAAGATCACACCCTTCTTGAAATGAATGTCAACGGAGACCTGTTTTGTCAAACGGATTTTGTTCTGTTGTAACTTCATCTTCTCATGTTCCGGTCTATTTAGTTTGATATGCCACATGAAGGCAGGTAAGGATTACCTTGTTTATAACGTGTTTGAAGCGTATAGAATAATGCATTCTTGTGTTTAGTATCCTTGCATAAGCCAGATTACAAAATAGAGCCAATTTCTCTCTTTACTGTGACTCAAATGTCGGATATAACGAACTAATTTGTTGTCCCAATGCTACCTATAACAACAATGTTTGACTGTATAATTATCTAGTTTTTGTGCTAAATATGGTTAAATACACCAAGTAGTTCAGTTTGCCATGAAGAAAATATGTCATTATTTATGTTTCCAACACCACAGATGGAGTACTCCATAGTGACCGTCGACGAAGGCGAAGAACCTGAAAATTTCTTCTGGGTCGGACTCGGAGGAAAAGCCCCATACGACACGGTAAGCACTGAAGAGCTTCCACTTCCATGCTGCTGGGGATAGCTTTTGAATGTCTGCACAGCACTAAGACATCAGCAGCTTTATGCAGCCCGTTGGGTTTGCCATTTTATTTTGCAACTTCTGGGTGTGTCATGCTGATGGCGTGCACACTGTTTGCAGCCTGGAAGTGCTGGCCGTGTAAGATCAAAGCAAAGGAAAGGCACGTAAAATAGTTGGCGAATTATCATTGCTGGGCAAAAGTACCTTTCCCGAAGGGTGCAACTATGTGCACAATGTAAAAAGTACTCCTGGATTGAAACATGCCGTTTTTTTTTTTTCAATTTTTTTTTAAGTATGACTGCAATGAGGAATCGCTTGTGATAACTGTGTCATGTAGCTGCAAATCTGACCGCTAGAGGTTGTGTTGGCTCTGGTGTAAGTGTCTGAGTCAAAATTATGCTGATTTCACAGGAACTGTAGACACTGGAAACGGAAGTATGTGCATTACTTAGCCTTAAATTTTCGCACTTCAATCCTTATGTACTGAACTCACTAGCTGTTTCTGTTGCCATAACGTTCTGTATAGAATCCAAGTGTGATTCTATCATGTGCCGTACACTGTGGGTTTAAATGCAAGCATTCAAGGGTGAGCTGAGAGTTACAGTGTATTTACGCGCAGCAGTTTTTCCACAGCACTCGCCGTCTCCTTGCGTTCGTTCGAGTTTATTGGCACCGTGACGCTTTCCCAACACCTTCATTGCCGCTCAACCCGCCGCGATGGTGTAGTGGTTATAATGCTTGACTGCTGACTCGAACGTTGACTGCTGACTCGAAGGCTGTGGCAACCACATTTCGATAGAGGCAAAATGCTAGAGGCTCTTATGCTTAAATTTAGGTGCATGTTAAAGAGCCCCAGATGGTCAAAATTTCCAAAGCCCTCCACTGCGGCGTCCCTCATAATCATATCGAGGTTTTGGGACATTAAACCCCAGCAATTATTATTACCCACTGCCGTTTGCAGGAGGCCGACTTCCTTCAGCACGCTCGGCTCTTCCGGTGCTCTAACGAGAAGGGCTACTTTGCCATCTCGGAGAAGTGCGCCGACTTCTGCCAGGACGACCTGGCAGACGATGACATCATGATCCTCGACAACGGGGCGCAGGTCTTCATCTGGGTCGGCTCGCGTTGCAGCGAGGTCGAGGTCAAGCTCGCCTACAAGAGCGCTCAGGTGAGCACGCCGCCCGAGCCGCGCTTCAGCAAAGGCGTGGCTCGACACGTCTATGCTGTTGCTTGCAAAAGCGCTCGTGCTTCGACATGACCACTTCCTGGCCTAGTTGGTACTTGCTTAACGACATAATTTCATGCGAAATGAAACACTTGCAAATAAGATGTATAGACGTCGCAGACATATGGACTTGGCTAATCAGTTCTGCGGAAGCCTTTCAAGGTGGACAGCGGTTCACAAAAGGGAGAGATTGTCATTCAGTTGTTTGTATCACAAAGGTACAAAGAGAATCTATATGTATTTTTTTTGTATTTGTGGTTCTGAACGAGTGGTAGACAGGCTGACAGACGAGACGGTACGCTGTGTCATCTGCTATTGCAGAAAAACAAAGATAACTTATGTGCGCGCATTTATGGTCATATATTCGTTACATTCTGATACAGCGCAGACCATTTATAACGTAACCGTTTACAGTGCAGGTCCGGCTATAATGCGGTTTTTTCTGACTCCCATTTACCCTCCCATAGGACTCCATGTATACACATACCGCTTATTGTGCAGTCCCCCCAAGATGAAAGACCGGTTATAATGCGGTTGCCGGCCACTCCTCCGAGAAGCGAGGGGACGAGCGCGATTATCAGCGCAGGTGCGCCGGCCGGGGAGAGCGCGCGACAGCGTTACGGAGGAGGGGACGCGGAAAGAATGACCGAGGCGCGAGGGGGGAGAAAGAAGGGGGTGGGGGGATTACGGGGAGGTGGGTGTGCAGCTGCCCTACGCGGGTGCGGGGTGTGAGGAGGGGGACTGGTTGGGTGCGCGACCGGGAAGCCTTCGCCGCTTTTGCTTCGGCCGCCTGTCATGCGCGCCCCGCCACGAACGGGCGCCCGCGTCCACCGCTGTTTGCGTCGTCGTAGAGCGCAGATTTCGCGCGTGCGAATTCAAATACCGCGCTAGTGACAATGCTTTGAGACGTGATCGAGCTTTCGCCTTCGACGACCAACAGGCGGACTTACAAGCTTGGAAGACTTTTTTTCAGGATAGTTGCGGCGGCTGTTCTCCCGACCGCGAACCGAAACTTCGTTGATCAGGACGTCTTGAGGGGCTAGTTGGTTCGTTCTATGCAGGAAAAATAATTGCGCACTCACGAGCTAAACCGAGGGCAGTCACACGCGTGCTTCCCTCGGTTTAGCTCGTGATGCGATCTCTACGCCCGATCTCCGCGTTTCTTGGGCAAGCGTCTCGCGACAGCATGCCACATCGCAACGCACGCGCTAGGCCTAACGAACGCTAGCTGCCTCGTCGGTGGTGGCCGCGGATTATCAAAGTTGCGGTTTGGTGCCGAGTCAACGGAACGTTTCGCACTTGTTGCATTTAGAAGGGGTGCCTCACATCTTCGACGAAAATGAGGGCCTGTGTGTGTAACACTCGTGTGGCGGTTCGTGGTCGCCACTGTTTTCGACATCGCGCACGCGCCCGGAAAATCGAAAGCGTGCGGAAACTTCAATTGCCGTTTGACGTATAGTTTCTGTGCATTGTGGTATCGCGGCGAACTCCGCATAACTGAGGAGATCCGAAAAGTTAGTTGGCGTCTTTCCGTTACCGCGCTTCTTCTTCTATTTTTTTTTTTTTTTTTTTTTTTTTTTTTTTTTTTTTTTTTTTTTTTGCGCGCGTTTGTTATGTCGGCACCGCAGGTCCGCGGCGCTAACCGTTCAACATTTTCAAACTTAAGCGGATGCAAACTTACGTCCCAGTCGCATGCACCGATAGTCAGAATCGCGCGGCTGTCTCTTGGTCCTGTTTTGCACACGCGCAGCCTTTCAAAAATGTTGTTTTGGTTATAGTGCGGTACCGCTTATAGTGCGGATATTCGCGACTCCGGCGACTTACGTTATAAGCGGTCTATGCTGTATTGGCATTGAGGAACAGCCTTCAGGTTACTTATTTCATATTTAATCATTCTCTATATTCGTGTTAGTTTTGTTGAGCTTTGACGCCACAAAGCCTATGCCATAGAAAAATTATGTCCTTATTTATGAACCAACAAGACAGTACCCTGTTTCATTGGTTCATCCATCCTGTTGTCAGCACTGTTTTGCCATAGTGGGCACAAACCAACTGCCGTATTTACACGAATATAGGTCGACCCATTTTTTCAAGTTTGACAATCCAATGTTGGGGGGGTCGACTTAGAATTGAAACCAAAACTAGAGCATTATTTTTTTTTTTGCCGAGCGATTTTTGGGGGGGGTCGACCTACATTGGAGTCGACTTACATTCGTGTAAATACGGTAGATCAACTCAATATGCTTATCATAAAATCTCGAGCAAGCTCCCTACACAAACAAGCGCCCCCTGCCCTTTTTCAGGGGGTTTGAAATATGCGGCAATGATCAAGCAAGCCCCCTCCACTCCCCCTCTTGCCGTGTTTTCTCAACCTGTTTTCCGCTACAGAATCCTGCAGCAGCAGTTCCCAGGAACCCAAGTTCGGAGAGTTTTTTTACATGTGCATGACTTTTTTGTACTTTTATAGTCTGGTGCCTTGGTGTTACATTCTGAATTTGTCACAAATTGTCGGGACATTTCAAGAATGTATTTCCCCCTTGTCATAACACATAAAATTTCACACGACTTCCTCCGGCTCAGTAAAAACAGTAAATGCATGCGTATTCAATAAAGCACTTCAGTAGAAGCCACTTCTTAGTGGCTCTTCTGCTGCCATATTGAAATTTGGGTCCATGATCGAGCTAGGGCCCCCCCCTCCAAATCTTGTCTGATTATCTTTCACTGTAGAGGGGGCGCTTGCCCTGGGATTTCATGGTACTTAGAGGTTGATTGATTGAAGTAACTTTAATTGTCAGTACTTGTAGACTTGATTAAGAAACTCTATGGTAACACTCATAAGCGTGCGCAGGGTTCCCCTTCAGGGGGGGCGAAGGTTCGTTGCAGCGCCCCTCTCCCCTATTAAGGGGGGACATGGCGTGTGAAGATATTTTCTGCATTTTATGTCCAAACTCGATGAAACTAAATAGACTTGTTTAGTTTTTCATGCTGATTTCAAATATGCAATAATTTTTCTTGTACGTAAACTGGTTTATGAGATACACAAAACTGCTGTTCTATTGTTTCCGGAAAAAATAGGAAAAAGACCGTTCGGCAGAGAGTGTATATTATGGCATAGCTAGATACTACTATGTGCAATAAGTGCAACGCTGCAAACAGTTTTCAGATCGAATCATAACTAATCATTCTGCAGATGATCGAAATTCAATGTTTGTACCATGACTACCATAGAAAAAACACCAAATCAAATTTTAAAAATCTGTTAGCATGAAATGAGAATTCTGCTCTCAGCACTTTGTGATGCACAACTTGGGCTTTAAGGTAAAAAAGCAATTAGAGCTCTAGTTGTTCTAGATGATAAGATATCTCTCCGACAAGCTAAATAAGTGACCCAGAAACAATTAACATTCAGCTCGTGCTCGTTACACAGATCTACACTGCAAATGAAATAATGACCTTATAAGACTTCAGTCAGGCTTTACATGCAAAAGGATAGCTGTAGATCTCAATAATGTAATGAAGAAAGCACTTTTTTCTTTGCCGATTTTTTGGTCTCCACAAGCCATGTCCCCCCCTTAAGTCAATGTATAGGGCCGACTTTGCGCCCCCCCTCTCTTAGGTAACTTGGGGGGGCGGCCGCCCCCTCTGCCCCCCCCTCGTGCGCACGCCTATGGTAACACTGTATATGAAAGCATGCTGTCCCACGCCTTTTCAGGTGTACGTGCAAAACCTGAGGGTCAAGCAGCCCGAGCTACCACGGAAGCTGATGCTCACCGTCAAGGGAAAAGAGTCCAGGCGGTTCACAAAGTGCTTCCACGGTTGGGGAGCCTACAAGACCGTCGCCGAGTAGGGGGGAGCAGTCAACCCACCAAGTCTAGTGACGACGACAATCCACCGAGCGACCGCGCCCTAACTACGCCCTGCGAACGTCTCGGGCACCTTGCATCTCAACGAAGGGAGTGCCCTCCCATTGACAGCCCTGTACAGATGTCTTACGGCACACGTTCGATGTATTTTTTAAAATTCTTGTGCGATGTTACTGATACTTGCTGAGTTCATGCATATTAGTGTGCTGTTTTTAAGGTGTGCAATTATTATTGTAGTATAACAAATTTTAAGATGTTAAACATTTTATGTGCTTTTTGGAACCAGGGTTTTTTCTAAACTGAGAGAGTTGCAAAGTAAATTAGCATGTCACAGTAACCTGGAGTGAAAATTGTATGGAGTAAAACAAGCATGGATGTTCTAAATCCATTTGTACAGAAGGTTACGGTATAATGAACATTCGCACGTCAGTCGATGTCACGCTGGGATTTCACTTGTGAATGTTCTCAATATCGCAACATTTGTTCAAATTGGGTTTAGAACATCCATTCTTGTTTCTCGACACACAATTCTCACTCCATGTTATTGTGAATGCACTGATCTACTTTGTGACTCTACCTAATTTAGGAAATATTCTGGCTCCCAAAAAAAAGCATATGAAACGGTGATATTTTAAAAACTACATATTGCACTAGAATAGTAATTGCATACCTGAAATCAGCACAGAAATATGCACCAGCTCTACTAGTTTCATCAAAATCGATCAAGAATTTAAAAAAAATATTTTAATGAGCAGGATCTCCCCCGAAGCCTAATTAGGAACAAATTTTTCTCAGTTGCGATTGGCTCCTTCATATAAGCTGCGGGAACGGGCTGATCGTGGTCTAGAAATTTGATCCGGATTGGGCTTGACCACGATCTAATGTGACCCGTAAAACACCTGTACAACTTTTGTAACATGTCCAAAGGTTCATGTACGCGCTGGTCGCCAACTCTGGAGACTCGGTATGTCGAGGACGTTGAGGCGCTGCTTCCGAACGCGTATAGGTCACAAGGTTGTATACCGCACGATCTCGTGTTAGGCTTGGACACTGGACCACCTTTCTTCCGCGTGTGTTGGCAGCAGAACTTTCTAAGCTTATTCCCGGCTAACTGTGTTTGACCATTGCCGAAAGCCTGCCGATAGATTCTCCGGGATAGCCGAACATATGCTTTAATTTGATGAAATAGGAAGGTTCGCTCACAAGCTCGCAAAACTGCGTTCCAAGTAAATGCGACTTGGATCTCTCAAAGGAGTTACTGATGCAACATTTTCAACTTCCCGCACTTTTGCGCTAAATGAAGGTCTCTAAAGCGTTGCAAAGATAAATCTGCATCAAGCTCCAGAATTCTGTAAGTAATTTATTACAACGCTTGTTTTCAGCTGTGGCTGGCACAGCCATAGCCTTAGTCACCTATCCATAAAAAAACCCAACTTGCCTAACTAGTTTTCCCAAACAATTTTTTTATTTCCTTGCGAAGTGGCACATGCACCACGATGCCATGATACGCTGGCTCGCTCCGTTCCCGCGATTGTTGCGGCTCCAAATGCGAGCTTGGCCATGAGAAATGCTCGCAGCGTCGTTTGTTTTGTTTTTTTTTTCGAAAATTTTTTCGTGAACAATGTGATCATACTTATATTCATCATTTTCGATGTCGGCGAGTTTTGCTCCATATCGTGACGTCGCAATATTATTCATAACGTCAGGTTTCGACGTCTCCAAACTTTTAGCGTAAAGTTTAAGTTGATGGATGCTTCTCGAAATTTGTACATCTTAATTGTCATCATCCCTTCACGTTCGAAGTGCCTGCGGTAAGCTTTTGACTTGTTTGAAAATTTGCGTCGATAAACCTTAAAAAAAAAGTAGTATCATGTTACGTGATAAGTGGCAGTTCAAGAATGCAGCGACAGGTTCCTATCAAAGGGAACGCATACGTGCTACCAACTAGTCGTGACATCCTAGTGTTCCTCTCTTTACAACAGAGCTGCATATGGCTGGGAGGTGGATAAAACTGTTCATCCATGGGTGCACCGAAAATATAATTAAGAAGCAATGCTAGCATATTCTACCTCAAAAGGGTCTCTGCTCCAGCAGTAGTTTCTTTTAGCTTCTGTCAGCATATGATAGCTGAGGATGATACCCACTGCAGTGTCAATCACTGCCCATAATATCATTTAGGTGTGCTTAATATCCTGTAAGCTAATGTCGCCTGTGCAGAAAGTTTGTTGCTTTCTTGCGCTTTTAAGTGCAGTGATAGAGGAATCATAAGCTACAGCGGAACACGCTTCCGAGAGATCCCAGCTCTCGCGATAAACACCAGAGCGGCACGTTTCAGCTTAGTTAACCATCTGTACAGAATGCTTGGGTGGCGATATTTTTCTATATCCATGCCCTCATGTTCACACTCGTACACTTCCTCGTAACGAAGCCTGTTACGCCTTAGTAAGGTGGTACGTCTTTCATCGGATGCAGGTGCTGCCCCCCTGTGAAAGAGGTGACTGGGTCCTTTCAGCAATCACTGGTGTGTCTTGTCATGCACAGTCAAATTTGTTATAACAAAGCCCATCTGACATGAAAATAGTTTTGTAATATCTAAAAATTTGTTGTAAGTGTACCTTTGTAGCACTAATTTAAGGCAGGGTTGTTCTTCATTTACTTCATTACGAACTGGTAATTCATTATTTCTGTTCCTGTTATATCAAGGTTTTATTATACGAGGAGTAGCGTGTGCCAATGAGGAATCACAATAAAATCTTATCATAGCTAAATCCTTGAGATGAGAAATCTGTGAGCTTAGGTGACATTACGTTAGAAGCAATGGTGATACCCACCGCAGCGTGAATTCGCTGCCCATAACATCCTTTAGGTTAGGTTTAGGTTTAGGTTAGATGCAGGCGGCTACTCTGCAGGCATATCTTCTTTGTGTTTGACCAGCCTAGTAAAGGTGAAGATGTACTTAATTAAAATGCTTAGGTTTCACTGATTACAGGATACACACGTGGAGCCCAGGTTCAAATCGCTCCTCTTAACCCCTGCCAAGATGACCACTTTGCTTTTTCTGTTGCACTCGACAATTTTCACATGCGTACATTGTCACCGAATAAGAGCTATTTTTCTTAACAATGGACTTTACAAGGGTGCTATGTCCTAGTGGATGGAAAAAATATGAAGGCCAGGCAGATCACACTTTTTTGGGGGGTTTGTGTAGGGGAGGCAGAGGAGAGGAAGGTGCCTTGTCCTGCATTCTTGACTTGTCACTTACTGTGCATAGTTCTGAAACTTAGAAGCGAACAAATGCCCATCCTGCTTTAGAGCACAAAGTGTTTTTCGCCATAAGCTTGGATGAAACTGTGATTGTGCCATACTTCCGATGCCTTGCCATCTCGTACCAAAGTGGGGACAATGCCATATTTGCAACACTTGTGCTGTTCTGTTTAGCAATATCTTTTCTGTATGTGCCTGACAATAAGCTTTCTGGAAAGGTGACCAAGGGATCACTGAAGGTTGCATCAAAAAGCGAGGCCACCAGAAATGTCTTCTGGTTAAACCAACGGCTCGTTTGCACCCAGACTTCACTCGAGATGAAAAACCTTGAACATTTCGATTTAATGTCATTTGGCTATGGCAAGTTTCATCATTTGGCACTGCCACACAGTTTATGTCTATCCCGTGCTTTTAAAAGCTTCGCCTTTGCAGTTATCGATGGCAGAGTGTTAAGCGTTTCGTTGTAAAGTTTAACACGATGGTGAACAATGCACCACATAAGGCCAACCATGTGCGGAATTTGAGTGCAAACTATCCAGAGGGTTAGCCCCTTGAGCAAGGCTGCCCTTATCAAATACAAAATTACGTATGTGCAGTACTCGCAGATGAAATGAGCCTTAAAACATTTGAGTATAACTACCCGTATGGCCGATATCTGTAGATAACCTGCGTCATGTCATTACGAATCTGGCTGCTGAAGGTAAAGGTTGGCTATGATGTAAGTGTTAGAATTGAAATTACGCCAATACAACACAAACGTATCACACTGGAAACAAGAGTACATGCATTACTTAGCCCTAAATAGTTGTGTTTCAGTCAGTGAGCGCCGCACATCTTCACGAAAACTTTACTCCGTGTTTGCGAGATACTCCGCATGGTTCTGAAATGCACATGTGTTGTTGGTGGGAAAATTCATCAGCGGGAAACATTGGCATTCCAGACAGATAGTGTGGTATGCATGCACAGGTGAAATATATAGGAATGCCACCGTGATAACGTCCTTTAAACTCCATTTTTCACGCCAGTACAGACCATCGGCAGAAAGCCGTGCTCAAGCTGTAGACTCGACACCCATCTCTACAACTTCACAACATTGTCGCACAGATCAGACGATATCGCCAAAGCCTTGCAGAACCGTCGCTGCCTATTTCGTAACTTATTTATCCTGTAATATAAGACAATTTAGTGCCTTGCAGACTGTGTGTTTGTATAAGATGTGTGTGTGTGGGTGTTTGTACATTGCAGTGTATTTCTTCCTTTCGTGTATAAATTAAAGAGCGATCCGACTACAACACTCTTGTCTCGTGTGTTTTTATTTAGACGTAAACCTCGGAATCTATACATATATATTTCACGATAAACAATAGTAACGTACTAGCTTGCGTCGTAAAGCGATCCACATACAAGGCAGTTTCGTACGAATTCGTCTTAGCAATGTCCGTGGCACACGACAAGATTCTCGACTAGTTTGAGTAGAGACAAATAGAAGAGTTTTGCTTGCATCGGCGAGGTGGTCGAATTTTCGACGACGCCTCGAAGGGCACTACGTGAAAGAGAGAAGGCGCAAAACGGTAGTGTCGCTTCGCGGCAACTCGGATCTGAGATTTAACAGCGCCGTCTTCTCATCCGTCGTCGTCGTCATCGTCGGGCACGAAGATATCGTTCTCTTCCAAAAACGCCGCACCTTCCTTGCTGATGGTTGCGCCGACGTACAGGCCGGGTAGGACAGTCAGGAGCACCCACAGGAGACCCGTGTTGGACGTTTCAGGTTCGGGCATTATGGCGCCCGAGTTGTAGCACACCCGGTGACGAATTTGTCGCACTGTGGGCTCCGATTTTGCCCGCAGTGACGGCAGCGCGGTCCTGCACTGCAGGCGCAGCGTCGAATAGAGCAGGAATTTTCTGGCGACCGCCGCGGCCATGGCAAAATTTTTGTGCGGGGCGTAGCGCGCATAAAATTGTAGACAAATGAGAACAAAAAAAAATATTTTCCCCGATTTTGGCATGTTACGTGGCGCCACCTTGCCCATGAATTCATTATTTTGTGGTCGCGGAACGGAAAAATCAATTAATTGAACGTGGCTTTTGAGACCGTTTTGTAAAGCCGTGTGAAGTGTTTCTTTTTGTAGGACGTTTTAAAAAGCAGCTTTTTTCTGTGTGAAAACACAGATTGAAAAAAAAGAGAGGCCATTTTCCGCATGGACTAATGAAGGGACATCTCAAGGTAGGAGTTTCGGATGTGGTCCTGAACAAGAATGAGGATACATGAGGATACATACAAGCGATAGTATCCCTTGAGCAATCAGTCTAAACTCACTAGCCGGAGCAGTAGTACACTGTTAACACGAGAACTCATCGCCCATGCAACGCTTCCTCGGTAACCTTCTGACGCTTCTGACTAAACAAGCGTCGCGTTATGTGACTGTTTCCTGCGCGCGTCGACTCGCGGACCCACGCAAACTCGTTATTTACGAAAGCGCCGTTACACAAGGCATCTCCGTCTTGCGGGGCATCTCTCCCTCTTTTATTACGTAAATGAAATTACGTATGAGGGACGCACTCCTCTTCGTCTTCTAGCTTAGTGGGGAAGCGCCGCGGGGCATCTAGTTGCGATCATATGATGGTGCGGCACTGTTGCCGTGACAACCGAAACCGCTTTTTTCTCTCTCTCTCTCGCGGCCCTCGCGATCTCGCGAGAATCTGCGCGTTCGCGACCCAAGCACAGAGCGCAGACGGGTCGAATATGGCATCGAATTGTAAATACTTCGACGAGGACTCCGTCTACCGCATCACTCGCAAGGGACGTATCGAGTTCGGCCTGGTGCTCGAGAACGCCGAGTACGTCACCAGCGAGGACGAGGACGAAGTCGCGGCCAACGTGCCCCAATGGGACCGCATGAAAAGGGGCCACGTACGGGTCGCATGGCACCCCAAGGGTCGCGAGGAAGTAGTCTCCGAAAAGAAGGTAAGTAGGCGGCTCTCGCTCCTTTCCCCTCGGGAATCGAACCCCGTACCTGGCTGGGGATAACCTCCGGAAGGATTCGTATAAAAGAAAAGCGAAACTTGGGGAGAAAACCCGAGACTTGCGCGAGGGTTGCGGTCTAAACCGGGACGTAGTGCAGTACGGGTCTCCTTATCCCGGTCTACCTGTCAAAACGAGAAAGCCCGAAGGTTTTCGTTTCGCTTCGTCGTACGATATTGCCGATCGTGTGCTTTTCGATGCAATCCCACTCTATCCTCCTCCTCTTCTTCATTTTTTTTTTTTTCTTCAACGCAACCCTCCGAGTACTACATTTCCCCGGAGGTTCTAGGGCGTTCCTTTTATTGTTTATTTAACGACGCAGGTGAAACTGCACGATCGCTCTCTTATGCCTGGCGATGTCGTGAGGAAAGTGGTGAAGGGTAAAGACACCCAGTTGGGTTACTGCCGAAACACGGAGGTGCTAGCGACCATCCAAGTCTTGGGAACCAACTGCGTGAATCAACAACGTGAACAGCGTCGATCTAGTTCCACTAGAGGTAAGAAATGTTTTTGCACGTCTCCGCGTGGAATATTTCCCGTCCCTCCTTCGCCCCCCCTTTCTCTTCTTCTACTTTTCCTCTTATTTTTATTTTATTTTTTTTATTTTTTTTCATTCATGACCCCACGATATCGCGCACAGACATCGCCGAGTTTCATTTGGGGTTAGAATTTACTCCTTTTGTGGTGTATTTTGTGTTACTACCCTTAAAGGCGCATTTATGTGGCAGCGTCCGCGTAAAGAACGCACACGTATCGCGCAAGAGCCTTGTTTTTTTTGTTGATTTTTATTTCGTGTTTAGAGAAATGCAATGAATGGCATGCTACCGTTTTCTGCCGATTCGATATGGGCGCGGTTGGTTACAGGTTCGATTGTGTTTCTTTTTTTTTTTCCTCCGCTACGGCGCAAACGCCGGTGTTGCGTCTGTGGACGGGAAATGCCACCGAGCCGTAAAGCGGGCCTGCTGAGATTACTTAACCGATTTCGAACGCATTTTGCCGGTTGTGTAACGCGCGGATGCGTTTTTTGTTGCGTGCGCGTTATGAAATTCACGAATTCGAGAAACGCGTTTTCGACGATTTTATTACCAAAAACATCGTCACATTGTTCGTATGACTCACATATCATTAGCATGCAACATCCTGCAACATTAAACACATATGAAAACTCAGTCTCATAGAATAAATAAGTTACATTTGTATTTTTGTTTTGTTGTTCTGCAGATGTGTGATCTAAGTAACAATTTATGGGGTTGCCCGTACTGTTCAGAAACATTTTTATTATATTCTACATTTGCGGCGCACCTGTGTTACCAATGTATACAATTAGGCATTGTAATGTCATCCTGTGTTTATATTATGTAGTGTAACATTTAGTATTCTTATGTGTTTGTAATTAGCATTGTAATTTGACCATGCATTTACATTATGCAGTTGAACATTTAGCATACTCGTCTATTTTTCAGTCATAGTAATGTGTTTTCATCTTTGCTTTTGTCGCAATGGCGTGGTGGTAGCTGTACGAAGTTTGTATATGTATGTGTTACGTACATCGATATATAAAATTTGTACAGCCACTGCTGAGTAGTTGTAGCCTGGTCCTTGTCAAGCCATACTCATGGCTTGTAACTGAACAGACATTCTAGCTTATCTGTCCAGTGAGCAAAATTTGATTGTTGATTCTGAAGCTTAGCTGTCAGAGTTAGATTGTGACTATTCCCTAAAGTGCTAGGTGATAGCGAGCAACACTAATTAAAAGCGATGAATTGAAGCCTGTCGTGTTGCCCTTTGTAAGCATCTGTGTCATCTCTATTTATTTGTGACTAGGCTGACATATCTATGTTGCGGAAAAAAAACAACATTCTTATGGAGTTGCATAGTTTAACACAATGCGTTGACAAGCTAGTTAATGCTTGTGCCATAGTCACTTTTAGCTCAAGAAAATGACAACAAAAAGTGTCTACGTGCTATTTCCTGTCATCTTTCTTGTGTCGTTTTCTTGCGCTAAAAGTTGCAATGCATGGCATAGTTTACACAATAATATTATAAAACAGTTCGTTTCCACTTTGTTAGATGTCTTGCTTTGTAAACATGTACCAACATCAGCAATGTCCGATATATATTTGTGGCAATGCTACACAGTAGTCCGAACTGTTTTTGTCTTCAGAAAACATGTGCAGCAGTCCCTTAAATGCGTGTTGTGAAAGCAAAGCCAGCAGTTTAGTAGTTCTTTTTTTACTCTGGATGAACTGAAAAAGGCTCACATAATGTGCAGGTGACTGTTCACCTTTGTAGTTCATTGTAATTATTTTTTCTTAGGAGTAAACATGCGAAAAGTGAAGGTGCTAAGTACATTGTTTTATGGCTTACAAACTCTGCAGGGGCGTAATTCTAGTACAGTTGTATCCAGAAATATCTAATCTAAAGAAGATTTTAAAAAAGTTCGATATGTAGGTACTTCAGTGTATAAAATATTTCAAGGAGTCTTCAAAGCTGTTTGATATGCACTATATAATTCATTATATATGCATTCGATATGTGCGGGTTCAACTGTAAATCAATCTTCCCATGGGAACCCTCAGCATGACGATTGCGTGAACATCACAGGCCATTGCTTTGAAAGGTCACTGACCTCTTGGCATAATGGTATGTGTGCTTTCAGCTTAAAGGATAAAGAATGTTCTAGAGACAACGCAGTGTTGTTCACAACACTGCAGTATCGGCGGTGTTAAGTCGCCCTTACAAACCATTGTCAAGCACGCAGAGATGATGACGCAATCTCGTAGAGTTGTCTGAACAATGCGCATAAGCTGCTGAGAGGTGTCGGGGCTGTTGTTTTTCAAAGTGATGCCAAGCTGTGGCCAAACGAATCCTTTGCTTTGTGTGCTGCTATAGAATAAATATTTGTCAATATATATATTCACATATATATTGGCTGCTTGTCGTATAGGCTAAACTGATCTGCTGTCTACTTCAGCAGAGATTATTAATTTTTTAATAAATGCTACAGGAGGGGCAAAAAAAGAAAAAGCTCACTTCTTGGTGCCGCATCCTTCACTAATTGTCTCTTTAATGAAGTAATGTTGTGAATTATCATTTAATCGTTTTGGATGTGATTGGTTGGACCGATGCCAGTCAAGAGTTGTGGCATGTCTTGTAAATCTAGTACAGCCTCAGTCTGTGAAACTTGTAGCAAAGAGCAGTGGTGTTTGACTTGACTATTTCCGTCTTTTCTTTTCAAGAAACCTTTTTTGAGCACTTCCAAGCATAACTTCCTTCTTAATCACATTTTTCCTTCCTATTCCTTTTTTTTCCTTTCTTTTTGCAAGACATGGTTGCATTTCTAATGCCATCTGGTTTTCAGGCCATGCAGGAATGCCACTTTGCAGCTAGGAGCAATATCTCTAATCTAATGGTTATCTCAAAGTATCGGGGATGCTTTGTGACAATTATTACAGTGTAATTAGTGGCTTATTGATTGTGAAGACTCCTCACATCATATTTCACGCTGGTCTGAGTGGTCAGCTTAACTGCAAAATTGGCTCTATAGCTAAAAACGTTAACTGCTCTAAATTAGCAGTTCTGTTTGTGTCATGGTGTAGCACTAACAAAGTTGGGACAACTGACTGTTTAAGTGGACTTTCACAATATGGAAGAGAAAGAATGGCGTAAAAAGAGCAGCTTAGAACTCGTGTTTGTTGATGATGATGTTTGTGTGGTTGTTGCAGTATTGCTTTGTTTATCCCCTTGAGGCACAGTGTCCACACATGCGTATGCAACTCATTTTTTGCCATTTATTTGGACTATTGGCCAAGAAAGAAGCACTGTGAATTGTGCATGGGATGAATTGATGCATCTGCATATTCTGTGTGTCTTGACTTGACCTTAATGTGCTGCATATGATTTTGTTGAAAGGCACTACGGTGTTCAACGTCATTTCAGGACCATCGTCGAAAGTATTATTTTTCCTTTGCTTGAAATGAATACCACCAAATACAAATTGCATGTGCATTTTGGAATATGCGGTTTGATTCTTTTTAGGGAACGTTACTGACTGCGCAATAATTAAATATATAATTATGCACTAATTATGAATAATTACTGAAACTCGCACAAAACAACATAATACATAATCTTCTTTCTTGGAATGTGATATCGAGTGTTTTATAATTATGTTGTGCTAACTTTTACACATTTACAGACAATGCATCATAATTTGCATTGTCTATTGCATGCTTGTTCTTTTTTAAAAAATATTTTTTTGCATGGCAGGAGCACATACTCTTAGAATTTCGTGTGATAAATTGCACAAAGCCTTTGTAGTTTTTAATCTATTTTGTGAAACTCTTCTTATGTGCAGAGGTTTAGCCAAGATGTTGCCATATATCTTGACTCCTGGGTCGGCATGGTGCAAAGCTTCAAGACGGAGCTGACAATCCGATTTCCCGACGGGTCAACGTGAGTGTGCCCTTTCGTTGCACAAATAACGTGACTTGTACGTGAAAAACCCGGCACCCGACAAGGCGTACAGAAATGTGGTCCTGGAAGGTGCGCCGGTCAGATGCGTATTTGTATGCGCTATTTTCCAGTAATTGATGGTTTCTCAGTTGTGGGCTTGTTGGCAATCGGCCGTTTCTGGCATGGAAATCTGATCCTTTATCGAGGTGACTTGTCATTTCACAGTGCCACGTTTCATTGTTGCCTGGATGTGAACGCATGACCGTTGTTGCCTGTAACCAACTGAAGTGCGGTGTTTCTAAGCACGTGGATGAAGGTACACTCAAACCTCATTATGACGAACTTGTATCTTGCACGAAAATAAGTTCGTTATATCCGAAAATTTGTTATAAAGGTATATTCCTAGCACTACATCTATTGCAAGACTATTCTTCATTTACTTCGTTATAACCGATATTTCGTTATATCCGCGTTTGTAATAGCGAGGTTTGAGTACAATCCCTGGCATGGAGAAAGGAAACAGTTAGGAGGGAGCATTGCGCTATGCAATATAATGAAAAGTCGTACGTGAGGCATGCACATGCCAAGCTTCGCCTGCCTCTATTTTCCTGATAAGGCGAGGGTTCCTGAATTTTCCTTTTGTGTGCTTCGAATTCCTTGTAATGTGGGAAAAAAGAAAATCACAACTTTAGCTGCTTGCTTGTATGGGAGTGCGGCAGGTATGCATTTTCATATGCTTTCGTGAACCTTTCAGATGCATACTTCAAGAAGACGATGCACTCGACTTGGAAGACGTTCTAGATCGGAGACTGCCGGTGAGCTTGTCTCTTGAAAGCCTGTACTCTTGACAAAGGAAGGGTTTGAAATTGCGCTTTGCTTGATGAACTCCCTTAGTTGAAATGTGAATAATGTTATTTTTTTCATCACTGCATGTTGATATAAAGGGCAAGAACAAAAAGCTCCATGCCTGCTTGGCTAGGTTCCTATGTCTGCTACAAAAAAAAAGCAGGGCCAATGTACAACATTCAAACAAGTTTATAAATGCACCCTTCTATAATGAAGTGAAATCTTTCAGAAGGTATCGAGGACACTAATGCATCATAAACTGAGAAAATGGACAACGCGTATTTTAAATTTACACCATGTTGTGTTTGTTTAATGCAGGGACTTGTTTATCACAGTTGTCAATCTCTTAAATGTTGTTGGATCATTGCTGT
This sequence comes from Rhipicephalus appendiculatus, assembly GCA_030522465.1. Classification (NCBI taxonomy): domain Eukaryota; kingdom Metazoa; phylum Arthropoda; class Arachnida; order Ixodida; family Ixodidae; genus Rhipicephalus; species Rhipicephalus appendiculatus. The sequence continues at coordinate 31,063 of JALIZH010032781.1, read as the reverse complement.
ATGTTCCTGCTGTGTAGCATGCTACAGTGGCCACTAGCATACTTAATACTTGAATCTGCTGCATAAGAATATAATGCATAATATACATGAGGCAAATGTGTATCCAAATTCCCTGTGCTTCCAATTTTTTTTGTAAGGGGAAAAGAAAAAGCTAGCTTGCCTCTATTTATATTGCTTTACTGTTCAGTTCCTTGTTCTGTTCAGTGCCTATGCAATATATCAGAGCTTATTTGTGTGATGTATTTGTTCATTGAATTCTTATTAGAATGATTTTTGTTTAATGAGTCATTTCTGCGACAACTCACATGACAGATCTATATCAACGTTCTTCAAACAATGCCCCCCCCCCCCCCTTTCCCTTATGCAATACCAACAGTAATACCCACGGATGGCCTCTTCAAGCATTCTTGCTGCCATTTGCATCTCTGGTGTTCCTTTATGTTTTAAATAGAAATATTTATAGGGAGATGCCTGAAACCCTCGAGCTTATGATTTTCATCAGTATTCACTGTAGCATGCTACATGTGATGTGCTCTTGACCCCGGTCATCCGCAGTCGTCCGAGTTCAAGGAGGAAGGCTTCTACAAGGGCCAGAGGCTGTGCGGCCCCATGCGGTGCTTCGAAGCAGCCCGCTGGCTCAACTGCACGAAGGAGACCAATGCCCTGCTGAGCCGTCCACACAAGCACGTCCAGGTCACCGTGGACGACGTGAGTGCTGCGTTAAATCTTAAACCTTTGCGACACACATTATGATTGACCTCCCACAAATGCGTGGATGTAACTTCATTGCAAAGTTCTGGAGACTCAATTTAAAGCGAGTGGAAATGTTTGAATAAATTACAGTGTATTTTATAGCAACTAATCGTAATTGCAACGTAACTATTTATCTAAATACTGTGCAGTTAGTCATGCCATACTCCGGTTGCTCACTCAGATTACATCCAGTAGTTATCCGCTAGTGGCAATCATTGCCAAAAATATCTCGAAATTGCGGTCAAAATGCCCCACGTCAAGCGTCTCATTAAACACGGATGCTGCCTTTACCAAAGTGATCATGTGCAGCAAAATATTTCGCCCAGAGGAAAGGCATAAGAGCTTTTGGGTAACAAGAATGTTCAATTTACCATTAGCTCAGTGTCGATTGTTTCTTCATTGCCACTAGTGCTCAGAAATTGCAAAAGTAAGTCGCTTAGAGATGTACATGCTATGTCGCAAAGGGGTAAAAAGAAGGCGACCGTTTCACCACAAGGGTGAAGCAGCGAATGTGATAGCAACAAATTGCACTGTTGCACAAAGTAAGGTTAGGCAGCTAACTTCTTTACCATTCCGACTCGGTGTTACTCGACAATATGCTGGCGCAAGGAAAACACGGCCACTACGAGTAAAGTGCCCTTCATGCTGTCTATTTCTTCGTCACAAACTGAGCCATGAGAACAGCATGTGCAAAGGCATGAGCTGTCTGCTAATCCCTGTCAAGATAAAGCGCACGCGACCATGCCCGGCTGAACAAAGGGTGGAGCCCCTGTCAGAGCCATGCGTGGAGCCACCCCTTTCCCGCCAGTGGGCTTTGTGCACGACGAAAGATGGCCAGCACGTTTTTTCTTCGCTTCATAAGCATTACGCTTTAAAACCACTGTGCTCCCAATGGTGTCTTGGCTGTACTCTCTTTGCTTAATTATTTTTATGTATTAGAGATTAACCCCGCAGGGGCGTCTGCGCGAGCAGGCGTTTGGTGAGCGGCGTCACCACGGACCCGAGCTAACGGGGGGTTTCGACCTCCTCCCACGCCTAGCCGTGCGTGGCTGAGCCGTGTCCGGGGGAAAAGGGGATCCTGGGGGTTGAGCCGACGCCGGGTGATTGGACCTTTAAGGCCCCCCCGGCAGAGGCAACACACCCCTTTGGCCCCGGCTTCACGTAGACGGCACCCCTGGGCTGACCCACCCAGGGGAAATCGGCAGTCGCCTTTTCCTATCTCTCTATCTCTCTACATCTTCGTCTTTCACTCTCACTTTACATCTTTCCTGTTTTCTCCTTTCTTCAATTTACTTCCTTTTTTTCGTGGCGGCGAGGGTTAACCTTGTGTAGTTATCCAACCTCGGATAGTTATATCAGGTTATAGTAGCGGCATACTACTGGCGTTGTGCAGACATTTTTACATGTTCTGCCACGTCCCCTTGTTGGGCTCCGTGGTGGGTGGTAGCCGTCGCTGCCGAACAAACAATCTTTCTTCCATGGGACCCTCCAACCCTTCATCCACCGATCGTACCCACAAAAGGGTACGCACCGATGCAAGTGAATTTTTCCGGCCCAAAAACAACGAAACATTCCCAAAATACCACGTCCTTCATTGCGAACAACCATCAGAAAAAGCAAGAACTATTTCACCTTTTCTTGTCGCCAAATGCCTGAAAGACACTATAGGAACCGGTTATAAGGCCACAAAGATGGCAAGCGGGGACCTGCTCCTCGAACTTAAAGACAAAGAGCAGTACGATAAGCTTTCGCACCTAGTATCTTTTGGAAACATACCCGTCTCTGTGAGCGCACACCGAAGTATGAATACTGTTAAAGGTGTTGTATCTGATGACGATCTGATTAGCCTCAGCGAGGATGAACTGCTGGAAGGTTGGACAGACTCCAACGTTACCCATGTACAGCGCATCAAGATCAGGCGTGACAACAACGAAATACCGACTAAACATCTGATACTTACCTTTGCCTCCAACACATTACCCGAAACAATAGAAACTGGCTACGTGAAACTCGCAGTAAGACCATTCATTCCAAACCCGCAGCGTTGTTTCAAATGCCAGAGGTTCGGTCACGCGTCCCAGAGCTGCCGAGGGCAGCTTACTTGTCCTAAATGCGCAACGACAGGCCACTCTACCGAAGACTGCACTCAGGAAGAGACACACTGTGCAAACTGCGATGGAAATCACCCCGCGTACTCCAGAGCCTGCCCGGCCTGGAAGAAAGAAAAGGAAATAATAACACTGAAAGTAAAAGAAAACATAAAGTTCCGCGAAGCACGACAGCGTGTTTCAATGCTATTTCCCCAAACATCTTTTGCCGAAGTGGTGCGACAGGGGACAGCACCACAACGGCCTTCCCGCGGTTGCCCGGAACACGCGTAGCGTGCCCAGGCAACTGCCACTTGTCCCCGTGGTGGGTGCAGCCAAGGCTGCCCTGCCCACAGCAGAAACGGCCACACCAGCCGCCGCTGCAAGCCCTGGCAGCAGCCAGAGCAGCCCAGCAGCCAAAGAGGTCCCCTCGACCTCTGGCGCGGTGGGGCCAAAGGCTTCGTCCGCCGTGACGAAGCCTACCCAAAGCACACACCGCTCGACAGAGCGACTGTCTGTCGTCTCGACAGAGGCGATGGACACCTCATGTCCACCGGCGCAGGCTGCGCCGAAGGAGCGGCGGGGACTTCCCGACCGCTCCAAAAAAGACAAAACCGTAATCACAGGGCCTGGTAAAGGCGCTGGAAAATAGACCACAATCCCTCCATGTCACCTAATTTTAAATAACTGCACGTTCCACACATATATATATTTGCTTACTTTTACTTCTTTCATCTCATCATGGCTTTTATTGTACAGTGGAACTGCAGAGGTTTTATCCATAACCTAGGTGACATTAAGGACATCATCAATTCACTCTCCCCAGTGGCCTTTTGCCTACAAGAGACCAACTTGGGTCCAAAAAACACTAACTTCTTAAAAGGTTTTACTGTAGTCCGAAAGGACCGCGAACTTGCTAACCGACTATCGGGAGGAGTCGCCATTGTCATAAAAGGCGGCACCCCAACCCGAGCTATCACGCTTAACACCTCTCTGGAGGCTATTGCTATCACCGTTTTAGCGCATAAAACCATCTCCATCTGTTCATTGTATATACCGCCACACCAACCTTTAACTGTCCATGACCTCGAGAGCCTAACAGTACAACTGCCTCAGCCATTCGTTTTAGTCGGTGATTTTAACGCTCACTCTACTCTCTGGGGCAGCGAAAAAACTGACCAGAGAGGACAAGTTATTGAAGATTTTATCCTGACGAACAGCATATGTCTTTTAAACTCCAAGGCACCAACATATTTCTCACCGAGCTCCCGTAAATTCAGTTGCCTTGATTTGGCGTTTTGCTCACCTTCTGTTTTTAACGATTTTAACTGGAACGTTCTTGACACCTCCTTTGGAAGCGATCATCTACCGGCTCTCATCAAAACATCTCCTACATCACCCATCATCAATACTAAGCCACGTCGTTGGCTAATACAGCGTGCCGATTGGAGTATGTTTACTCAGAACGTAAAGCTAGAAGACGTGTTTTCGCCGGAACTGAGCATTGATGAGATGAATGAGCAACTAACCGCAATGTTGATAGCAGCAGCTGATAAATCGATACCACAGTCTTCTAGTCACGTACGGAAAAAACTCAAGCCGTGGTGGACTCCGGAGTGCACAGAAGCAAAGAAGCTACAAAATAAAGCGTAGGGTATCCTGAGAAGGTACCCCACTCATGAAAATTTAGTCAACTTCAAGCAGGCGAAGGCCAAGGCACGGTATGTGCGGAGGCAGGCCGAGAGAGTGTCATGGCAAAAATATGTCTCATCCATAAATAGTACAGTCTCATCTAAAAAAATATGGGAGCAGCTTAGGAAGTTCAGGGGTGACTATTCATCCTACACAATACCATTACTCACAAATGCGGGCATTCAGACATCAATACAAGAACAGGCAGACATACTGGGGGACCACTTTTATAATGTTTCATGCTCAGGAAACTATTCCGATGCATTTCTAAAACACAAACAGGCTGCCGAAAAACAGAAACTACCCACCAATGGTTATCTACAAGAAGCATACAACAGTCCACTAATGTTACATGAATTAAAAAGAGTGCTCTCGAATGGGAAAAAAACGGCGGTGGGTGCAGACCGTATTCATTATTCAATGTTGGCACACCTTTCAGAAGAATCAACACAGGCACTTCTTGACTTTTTCAATACAATATGGGAATCCGGCACGATGGCAAAACAATGGAAAAATGCAATTATAGTTCCCTTCCTCAAGTCCGGTAAACCCCCGACATGTCCCAGCAGCTATAGACCCATTGCTTTGACAAGTTGCTTGGCGAAATCTTATGAAAGCATCATAAACATTAGGCTCTCATTCATACTAGACTCCAGAAACCTCCTAGACTCTCATCAATGTGGATATAAGAAGGGCTGTTCAACGACCGACCATCTCGTACGGCTTGAACATGAAATACGAGAAGCCTTTCTCTACAAGCAGCATTGCCTCGCAGTCTTCTTTGATCTAGAGAAGGCTTACGACACCACGTGGAGATATGGAATTTTGAGAGACCTCGCTGACTTAGGAGTCCGGGGTAAAATGCTAAAATGTCTGGCCGATTTCATGAGCAATCGCACGTTTCAGGTTCGTCTGGGTACAGTACTATCGCAGTCTTTTGTACAGGAAAACGGAGTGCCACAAAGCTGCGTCCTCAGCACAACCTTATTTATAGTCAAAATGAATTCCGTTAAAAATGTAATACCACCCACAGTCATGCACTCCCTATATGTAGATGATCTTCAAATAGCTTGTCGTGCCTCGAACTTATCAGCCTGCGAGAGGCAACTGCAATTGACAATAAATAAACTGGCGCAATGGGCTAGCAAAAACGGTTTCCGCTTCTCAACACAAAAAACTGTGGCTGTTCTGTTTACACAAAAAAGGGGATTATTTCCTGAACCAACCCTGAAACTAAACGACTCTACAGTACCAGTAAAACAGGAACACAAATTTTTAGGACTGACATTCGACCATAAACTAAACTTTTTGTCCCACATGAATACACTAAAAAGAAAGGCGAATAAGGCACTGAACCTTTTGAAAGTGCTATCGCATAAGCAGTGGGGTTCTGATCGACTATGTCTCTTGCGTATTTACCGTTGTGTTGTTCGCAGCATCTAGATTATGGTTGTGTAGTTTACAGCGCGGCACGCGAATCCTACATCAAGCGTCTGGACCCTATACACAACCTTGGTCTGCGCTTGTGCAGTGGCGCCTACAGGACATCGCCGGTGCAGAGTCTCTATGTCGAGTGTAATGAACCCTCCCTGTGCCAGCGAAGAGTGCAATTAACTTTGTCCTACGTTTTAAGGATAAGGTCGTCACCAACGCACATATGTCATGATATTACGACAACATGCAACACACGCATACACTATTCGAACAAACCACACTCAATTAAACCACTGATTCTACGGTTTGAAGATCATTGCTGTACATACGGTATTCCTGATGAGGCACTCAATGTCTCTGAAAAACCACAGAGACTACCTCCATGGCTTGACCTGGCGCAGCTTTGTGACTTCACACTAACCTACCTAAAGAAAAGAAACACGCCACAAGTACACATAAAACAAGAGTTTCGTGCTCTTCAGGAAAAGTATAAAGAGTACACTGAATTTTACACAGATGGCTCCAAAACAAAGAAACACGTTGGAATAGGAATCGTCACAGGGGAAAGCACAATCAGCGTCAATCTCCCCACTTGTATTTCCATTTTTACAGCGGAAGTTTATGCTTATTGGAAGCAGTAGAAAGAGTCATCACGGGCCAACACACCAAAGCTATTATATTCACAGACTCTCTCAGTGCACTGAAAGCCCTTCATTGGGAATCAGAATGTGAACCTTTACTTGGCGAAATTTTAAACAAAGTGTTTTTAAATAGTGAGACTAACACTATCTGTTTTTGCTGGGTACCTAGTCACACGGGGATCCCAGGCAATGAGAAGGCCGATGAATGCGCTTCTCTGGCGGCGCAGAAGCCAGTTACAAGAATAAAAATTCCTTTAAAAGATAGCCAGCGAGCAATTCGGGTGGCTCTGCAGTCTAAGTGGCAACAGCAATGGGACAGCTGTGTCAATAACAAGCTCCATGTTGTCAAACCCTTCATTAACGAATGGAAAACATGCAGTCACCAAGAACGCTACATTGAGGTTATATTATGTCGACTCCGAACAGGGCACACACATCTCACACACAACTACCTTCTTAGGAAGGAACAACAACCAACATGCGAGAAATGCCAGGAACCACTAACAGTCGTACATATCCTAATTACATGTCCTTATCTTGAAACACAAAGATGCAGATATTTTGCCAAGCTGTACAAACACCACATACCCTTACACCCCAGCATAATCCTAGGAGACGACCCACTTGTTCCATTGCGTAACGTTTTCAATTTCCTACGGTCGACTGGCTTTTTAGATAAATTGTGAAAGCATGTAACTCCAACTAATTCCACCTAACAACTTGTGCCTGGCGCATCATAGCCTAAGTTGCTTTTGCGCCAATAAACCCAACTAACCAACCAACCAACCAACCGTATTAGAGATTAAATAAGTGCTTTAATTTTTTCGCTGTATGTTTCCTACAGGTACTGACAGTGTAATAAAATAAAATAATGGAAAGCTTGGCCAGTGACATTGATTTTTGGGGGTACTCTGTGCAGGTGAAGGTGGTGTATTTATTTGTGCAAGGTGTGTGCAAGGCTTACCAGGACACATCCAATGGGAACAACCAGAACGATGAGCTCATCAAGTATGTCATCGAAGGAGAGGCACTGGACAGGTGAAGTCATCTACAGAACCTGTGTGTCTATATCTTAGTTTTATAGATCTAGTCTAATCATCCGTCTAATCTTCACCAAATAACGTAATCTTACCTGGCTGATGTCTATATGGTCTTCATAGTTGTCATCTCTCTCTCCATTTAACCTACAATAGAATCTAACCAGTGTAAGGAAGACGGAGCAGTGCTTGGGCACGGGCCTGCACTAAGCTAGTGCAAAGACGAGAAAGACAAAGTCAGATTAGCTGGCCTAGGATCTGACCACTCTTAAATTATCCATCTCTGCAATCACTGTTTGTACCATCTCGTGTCCAACTTATTTATCTCTTATACTATGCATTCGTGGTCTAATCTGTGCATCTAATCCCTTGTGTTTACCTTTATCTATTCTCCCATCTGATCTTTTGCTTACCTTTCATATTTTGCTGTCAAAGCTTTGTTCCTTCAACAGAATGTATAGATAACGACCCGCAAGGTGTAGCTATGTTCAAAGGATGACCAGTTGCATTTAAATATGGCCTACATTGCACAAGAAACGATACTTGCACTGACATGTCAAATTACCTCATCTGTGGGAAAATTGTTATGGATTCCAATATGAAGCTGCGGGCGTGCTTGGAAACGAATCTTTGTAATCAATTTATTAGTCAGCCAAGCTCTGCGAACCGGTCGTTATGCAGACGGCCAATCAGGGGTGAACACAAGGACAGAAACTAGCATAGGCGTATTAAAGGTGTACACACACTGATAAGGAAAAGATTAAAATGTAAGACTTAATGGAGAGGTCAGCCGAACGAAAGTGCATTGCGTCACTGGGAAAGTGAACAACGCTCTGAGAGATTGTCGGCTTATTGAAGGGCATTGCTTAGTTGAGATCATATTGCTACGAGACGCCAGAGATGAACACTGTACAGAAGACAACAACAGTGCCTTTTCTCCTCTCCTCGTAACAGTATTAAAGATTATTTTGGGGTATCCCTGCCGTTTGTGTGTGAACCTTCTGGTGAATGTTCTGTGTTGCTTTGCCGTTGCTTGCAGGGTGAAGATGATCAACATATTCGAGCGGTGCGCACTGCAGATTGGGGACCGTAATTACTACACCCTCAAAGGCCACCGACAACATTGTCACTCTAGACGAGTGGAAGCGGCTTTGCGCCTCCAAGTACTCCCCACCTGTGCACAACCCCGAATGCGTGAGTGTTTCTTCTTTTTCAAAAGGAAGCATGTTATGAATTAAATTTCGGTGGCAGCGTTGGTGTATGCGAAAAACCAGACACCGGCAACTGCGCAGAAATACAGCTCGCGAAGGTGCACCAGTCGCATGCGTATTTGTGTGCTCTGTTTTTCAATAATTGAGGCTGTTTCGATTGTGGGCTCGTCAACAATCAGCTGTTTTTGATATTGCAACCTGATCTTTAGTCGAGGTCACTTGTTGTTTATCGTGGCCACGTTTCATTGTTATGTGGACGTGAGTGTTTGGTTGTCATCGTTGCCTTAGCAACTGAAGTGTTGCCCTGCTTAGTACATGGATGATTTCAGGCATGGAGGAAGGAAACAGGAGGGAGCATTGCGCAGTGTGATAGAAAGAAAGAAAAGTGGCGTGCTCGCCAAGCTTAGCTTGACATCTTTGTTTCGTTGACTACCCTGAGCACCTCCAAGACGTATTGAAGGGCCGTTAAAGAGAAAGCGATTTTTCTCACGTTAGTAATTACTCGTTTACAATACCAAAATCACCATGCTTGCCGCAAGAAGACGCTTCGTAAGCAACAAAACATGCAAAAAGGAATGCGGATGGCAACGCCACCTGGAAATTTTGGCACCAATCACCATAACATCATGGATTTTGATGGCATTTACTAGAGCCTATGTAGTTGCTAATTGGTAAATATGGAGTACATTCCTCCCTTCTAGAGCCAGAGACTTAGAATAGCAAGGTTCGGAAAATTTCATTGGGCCAGTGTGGCTAAGTACGAATAAAACATTTTGAAATCCATGATGTCATGCGCTGAAATTCCACTGTGAAATCCGAGCGTCAAACTTCGACCTTGATTTTCTCTACTATTAATAAGCCTACGATGTTGAAATGCAAAACATTAGGGCTTTCATAGTATAAATTCAGCAGGCTAAACTGATTTGTTGTTTTACTTTAGTGTCCCTTTTATGCATCACAAGTTGCCAATAATTCTGTGTAACAATATGCCAAGATGGGGCTCTTATCACACAGGTTCAGTTTTCTCGAATGCAGACCCATCGTGATTGGGCGTCTAATTTCTTTTCTTACAGCCACAGGCTCCCGAGAACGAGGGCGTGCGGCAGCAACCGGCTGCCGTGGTGGCCAGTCACGGCGACACCCGCGACTGTGAGAACAACCGTGACTTCCAGGCGTGTCAGGACGGCACTGACTCGGACTACGAGGACGTCGAGGAGGACGAAGCGAGTGGCTCTGACTCTGTCTCGGTGACGAGCGGCTCGACGGCGTCCTCGATGGACCACCACCACAGGCGGACTCCAGGTGGGCATTGAATCGAATTAAAGTAATACAGTCAAACCCGACCATATTGAACACCATACTTTAATGTTAAAGGGGCCCTGCAACGCTTTTTTTGTCAGCATTCTGCAGCGCTGGAGTGCGCATAGTGCTGAATACTGAGATGAAGAATGATTGAAATCAATGCACGGTAACGGAAGTTACTGGCCTTTAAACTTCAAAACCCCAGTAGATGTTGAGAAGAAGCACGTCTGGGATAGATGTTTTGCAACAGTGGCTCTGTGAAGGCAATGTGCTCAGCAGTTATCTGATGTCGAAGGTATATACAGTAATTGACTGTAAGGTATTTCGTTCTAGTCTTGATGGAAGAATGTCCTGACCAACAAAATTTTATATTTCAATCATATGATGCGACCACTGCAGTGGCCTAGTCGTTACAGTGCTTGCCTGCTGATCCAGAATATGCGGATTTGATTCTGGCCGCAGTGGTTGCAATTGAGGCAAAATGCTGGAGACATTTGCACATTTCAATGTCGTTGCATGTCAAAAAAACCCCCTAGGTGGTTGAAATTATTTGGAGTAGGCATTGTGGTGTGTCTCATAGCCTGTGTCGCTTTGCGACGTTAAATCCCAGAAACAAACAATCATATTGGGCTTTTTTTTTTTATGTAAATGGAACCTGATGGTTAATGATTTTTCGAGATTGTGATTGTCCGCTTTCTTGAGCACGTGCAAAAAAGCCATTTGTTATTGAGAATTGGCTTGAAATAGGATGTTTATTTGTTGCATACTGCAAATTGCGGGATATTGACTCCACATAATAACACTGCAGTTCTGTTAATTCACAAAATGGTACTTTGACATTAATTTCAGCTGCTAATAACCAATCTATTAGCACGAAATTATCAACACAAGTAGAGTACAACTGATTCCTCTTTTGAGTCCTTGTACAATGTAGAGATATTAGTAGTAACGTTCAGTGACACCTGGTCGAGCTTAGCCAGGCTAACTTTCGGCAGGTTAGCCTGGCAACAGGCCTGGCATGCTGCCCCAGCTGGAATATTTAGAGATAAAATGAAAGTTAGCATAGTTAAATGAGAAAGTCTGCGTTGTAACTAGTGCCTACCTTTGCTTCTCTCAGCATTCCGGCGAGGCAAGCACGGCCCGTCGCTGGCGACCAAGCTGCTGAAGAAGCGCAAGCTTCGCCGGACGCGCAAGCGTCAGCCCATTGAGCAGCCCTCCATGAAGCCTGGGGACGTGCTGGTCACTGAGACCCTGGCCACTTACACCACTGCCCAGGTTGTCTGGCAGGTAAGGGGGTAGCATGGAGCACTATTCTTGTACTGTTTCATTTGGTTCACTTATTTTGTGTCTGATCCCTACTTAATCCTTCCGTATGCCATTCCAATAACTTCATGTTTTTTCTTATAGGAATCTATATAGAGTCCATAGGTTTCCCATAAGAATTTTACTACGGAAACATGGATTCTTGAAAAGCTGCAACATAGTCCTAGTACGAAACATATGGCAATTATGGAAGCTGCCAGCACTCAATAAACGCCTTTAAAATTGGTCGAGGTGCTGGGAGGGCCCACAAAATGAAAGCTTCTTTTGTTTTTGCAACGAAAAAAAAGAAAGAAAGAAAAAGTTGGTTACACAAGCGAATTGAACCTAAGCCATTAAGTCACAAGCTCAATTGAAATATAGCACAGTAGTGTGCTTCTTAGAAAGTACGGAACATTCTTTTGCACAAAAACAGATTCTGTGCTTGATAGCATACAAGAGTACTGGTTTTCAACATAAATATGCAGCAAAATAAAATATTACTGGTGAAAAAGTTACTTCACTCGATTATTCGGTATTCGATTCGCATTCAAGAATCTTGATATTCAAACATTCTTTTGTTTGTTTATTTAATATTGCAGGACGGCAGTGTAGAAAGTGGAATTCCCTCTGCAGACCTCTACCCCATCCACCACTTGGATGGCCATGAATTCTTTCCTGGGGACTTTGTTGTGGAAAACACAGGTATCTTGGAACAATGTCTCAAGTGGTTCAGGCTTATTTGTGGTAAAAACAATGTTGTTCTTGTAGGGGTTTCTGTAGGTGTTTTTGTTGACATCTAAAGGCTCCCTCGCAGGGACATCTCTGGTGCAAGGCCAGCGATTAGAGAGTAATGGAAAGCATTTCTGCAAAATGCTCACTTATTGTGTTGAAACTTTTTGTCAGTTGAGATACCAAATTGGCATTTCGAAGCAGTTGTCATGCTTCTCAATTTCGGTGCACCACATTAGCTTGAATGTAATGGGTAACATTCAGTAACCCTTGCCACAAAGGTGTAAAATAGAACACCAAATTGCAACCAGATGCTAATAATCTTAATCAATTTGTCATTCATCCTTTCTGAATTCCCAATCACTGTGAATGTGGGGACCTTGAAAGTTGCACAGGAAAGCTTCGATTCGATAAGCCCGGTTTTTTTGGATTTCTCCTACTGAAAATCACTTGATCAATCTTCTGTAGTCGCTCCAGTCGCAACTTCCAGTCCGTTGTCGGTCATTTTGTTTTCAGACACCCCTCCAGCACACGAATACGCAGTGGTCAAGAAGGTGGACCACTCCGGAAGGACGGCGGTGGTGACCAAGTTCAAGACCTACATGGCCGGCGCAGACCCCCAGTGAGTTGACCATCCCAATCCCTCGTGTTGCAGTGATCAATTACAGTCGAGGTCCAATTTTTGGACTCGCCATTGAGACCATGAAAGAGATCATGAAAAAAATTTGGACAGTCCTGAAAAAAAAAAAAAAGCAAGAGAAGAAAAAAAAAACGAATGCCTTCCTTCCTACACATAATACAGGACAACGACATTCTGTGTTGTTTTGTGTAGTCTGTAGTGTGTGTTTGCTAATATTGTGGATTCATTGAGTCTGTATCAATTGGCCCAGCTAACAGCATGCCTTCCTACTGCCCTAAAGTGCTCAAATCACCACAGCCACTTCTGAAAGAGCTCTGAAGGCCTGCCAGTACATTTAATAAGTGTCTGGGTGTTTGTGCTGTGGCAGGTGATAGCGAGTGCATGTGGGTATGTATAATCACGAAAATGTATTGTCTTGTGACAGCGGCTCCTTTCCATTCTTGCATGTGGTTAGCGGCATATGGTTGGTTACGTGTGGTTGACTGCATAATTTGTTCCATATGGTTTGCTGCGTATGGTTAGGTTGCGTATGGGTGGGCTGCGTATGGCTGGTAGCGTATGGTTGGCTAAGTATGGTTTGTTGCTTATGGTTAGTTGCGTATGGTTGGCTATGTAATGGCTCTCTTGCAATAAACTGACTTATGGAGGCTGGTGTGTTTGTTGAATATTAGGCTTGTGCGAATATTCGAACGCCTCGAATATTCGAACGAATATTGCTGTATTCGAATTCGCTTCGATTCGAATTTAGAAATTGCAGGAAAATTTCGAAGTATTCGAAATGAACGAATAGGTGTAATTAGTCCGCATGTCACCCCCTGTAAGGGTGGTTTCACCGCATCGGAGGGGTGCTAAGCCGTGAAAGCACCTATTCAGGTGTATATTAGACCGCATGTAACCCACTGTAAAGGTGGTTTCACTGCAGCGAATGGGTGCTAAGCCATGAAAACACCTACCCAGGGGAAATTCGCACTGCCGCGAAGCCCCACTTCAAGGTTAAATGAACATATTACCCTCACATCGATTCATCGTTTTTTAAGTTTAAAAGCTTGTTATACCGTCTTATATGCTCTAAGTATAGTAAATTTTAAAATCTAACATATTTTACAGGTTAACACTTGCATTCTTCCGAAAGTCAAATCCTGCTACTATTCAAAGTTGTTTCCACTTCCTTTGAACCAAAAAGAATGGCATTTGCACAGGCCTTGTTTCAATTAAAAAAAAAAATACTGTGCAGGTTAGTTGGGTCATTACAAATATGCCCATTTTTATTTATCATATGTGATATATGCTATTCGAATTCGATTCAAAATTATTCGACGAAAATCACTATTCGCTTCGAATTCCGCTTCGAACCTAAAATTCACTATTCGCACAAGCCTATTGAATATATAAAAAAAATTGCCTCCCGAAATGTGCCCAGTAGTAGCTGTCAACTAACTCAACAAAAAAAGGAAGAGTTATCATAAGTGCACTTTAACTTGCTGCACAGGAAATGATTCGCCTGTGTCTCCTTTTTCTCCTTCACGCTCTCAGCCCCGAAGAACTTGGCGTTGAGGAGGTGAGCGTCTATGACATCAAGGACCACCCAGATTTCAAGTACAGGCCGGCTTCATGTGTCATCAGGGTGGCCAACTTTGAGGTGAGTGCCACTCTTGCTGTTGCTTCACATACGTTATTACGTGCGCTTATTGTCTAGTAATTAATAATTGTAAAGGTCTTATGTCCCAAAACCATGATATGACTATGAGGGACGCCGTAGTGGAGGGCTTTGGAAATTTCGACCACCTGGGGTTCTTTAATGCGCACCTAAATCTAAGCACACAGGGCCTCTAGCATTTTCGCCTCCACCAAAATACAGCCTCTGCAGCTGGGAGATTCGATCCCGTGACCTTCGGAACAGCTTTCTAGCACCATAACTACTAGATCACCACGGCGGGTCGCCTTTTTCATCTTTTGAACTCGCTTCATTCTTTCTGGCTTGCATGCTTACTTACGCACATGTGTAATCATTGCGAATGGTTAGTTTACAAAGCGGCAAAGTTTACTGTTATAATGAAGTCACGTCTGACGTTTCGTGATGTCCGATACCTGTTCATAAACATGGGGTTATCACTCTGTGGCAGTGGTAAGGCATTTTAAAACAAAATTTTCAAAAGTGAAACTAATGAGAGAGAAAAAAGCCTTTTCAAAAGGAAGAGTAAGATATAAAAGCTATCGTATAAAATAGTAATCGAAACGAAACGTTAACGAGAAGATTGATGATTTTTAAACGAAAACTAGGCAAATTAGCCATTATGGACCAAACGCACTCGTTAATGTGTGCAAGTGTTGCCATTTCATGGCACGAGTAATGCTTCGCACGCATCTAAGGTTCTTAGTGAAAGTTATATTTACTTCAATTTTACTTCATTATATTGATGTTTAAACCATATTTAGTTCAGTGTGATAAATACCGCAAAGTGACAAAGTCCATCCAAAGCCAGAAAGGCTGAAGTTTAGAAAAATCTACTTATAACTAGCCGGCATTTTTTTCACCCGCTGAACGCTGCCATAACGTCCTGGTACACGCTATACTCTGTTACAACCTAAGACAAAATGTCAGCTCTGCCCACAGCCATCACTCTCCCTCTCCCACAGAGAATTTGCAAGAATTCACATAAGTGCTCCATCCAATTGTGTGTGCTCATTTTCGGGACATCAAGCACTCCTCGAATGTTTCAGCCGACTTTCTCCATACAGACCCACGTTTGTATCACTGGTTTTAGGTCTGAAAGTTGAACGTCCCGGTACTGCTTCGCTTTGGCGGAGCAGTGATGTCAGTATTTTGATAAAAATAATGTTTTAGGCAGTAAAAACAAACTTTGAACTCTTAATGTGCATATTGTTTACATTAGCCAAGCTAAAGTACTTGTGCTTCAAGTGGAATCCAGCTGCGTGACTGTCATTCACAGGTGAAGGTCAGGGGCGCCGTGGTTCTGGTGGCAGAGCTTCCATTTTTTGCTTAGGTTGTAACTGAGTGTCGTGCCAGAGTTGCCTCCAGTGACTTTCGCAGGAAAAAACTCTCATGAGCACCACGTCAATCTCTGGCGCGTTGATGCAGTCGGAAGGGCGATGCCCTGCGCAGGACAAGGAGTCCGAATCGACGGCGGGCCAGGTGGTGGACGTCCACCCGGCGGGCAAGGTGGAGGTGCAGTGGGTGAGTGGCAAGACGTCGCTGTGCTACCCACAGGAGCTGTACCGCATCGGCGAGTACGACTCGGACGACCTCTGGGACGACGGGGACGAGGAGGGCGACGATGACGAGTCCTGCTCGGGCGACGAAAGCTGGGAGACCCAGTCGGAGAAGTCGCTCGTCGGAGACCCGTAAGCCTGCCCCCGCTGTTGAGTCTTTATTCTGTCACATTCTCCAGGACCTAAACATATCACTGAAATGTCTTTACGGTGAAGCTGTCTTAGGCTGACATGTGTCATAGTAGTAGTAGTAGTAGTACTAGTAAGTGTCCACTGATATGCCATTGGCTGAGCCTACAGGTCACGTGATCTTGCTTTGACCTATCAGGTGTAAGTGCATGCATTTCAAATCTAGTGGCGGATTCACGACTTGCTGCTAGCCATATAGTCTACTTAGGACAGGTAGTAACCGCGGAGCCGAACCATGAGAGTGAAATAACTAGAAGAATAAGGATGGGATGGGGCTCATTCGGCAAGTATTATCAAATCACGAATGGTATTCTACCACTATCCCTCAAGAGGAAGGTATATAACAGCTGCATCTTACCAGTACTTACCTACGGAGCAGAAACCTGGAGACTTACAAAGAGGGTTCAACTTAAACTGAGGACGACGCAGCGAGCGATGGAAAGGAAAATGATAGGTGTAACCGTTAAGAGACAGGAAGAGAGCAGAGTGGGTCAGGGAACAAACGGGGGTTAAGGATATCATAGTTGAAATCAAGAAGAAGAAATGGATATGGGCCAGGGCACGTAGCACGTCGGCAGGATAACCGCTGGTCATTAAGGGTAACAGACTGGATTCCAAGAGATGGCAAACGCGTGAGGGGGAGACAGAAAATTAGGTGGGTAGATGAGATTAAGAAGTTTGCAGGTATAATGTGGCAGCAGAAAGCACAGGACCGGGTTGACTGGCGAAACATGGGAGAGGCCTTTGCCCTGTAGTGGGCGTAGACAGGCTGATGATGATGATGATGATGATATAGTCGCCAACTGTTTATTCGGACTCGGCAGGAAACGCGGAAAAGTCTTAATAATCGAGAGTCTGAAAAGAATTCACCAAAGAAGGACCTGACAGATGATCTTATCAATGTCCTACTCGGTGAAAACTCCTGAGCAACATCGGATTGAAGTCGGCCACCTTCCACCTGGCAAATAAGCACAGCACTCTTCGCCATCGTCAATGTCTTGTAGTTGCCACATTTATTTGTTAGTACCGACGGCGCAGATGGAGCGAGTCGTGTCAGAGCCATTTAGCAGAACAGGCCTCGCATGTCAAGCAACAAACAAGAGCGAGATGCGAAGAATGAGGTGCAGATCAGGCCTAGCCACAGAAACAACTGACAATGCAAACTCTCAAATGCCAAAAGGGAGCGACGTTGGGCTAGTTCGGGCTGCAGCGCTCGTGGAGTAGTCAGTGTAATTGGGTAGTTCCGTCTTTCTCCATGTCGTACGCGCGGTTATTCTCATATGCCACACCGAGCTGACTCTGAGCATGGCTTGGCTTGCAGTATGGCCGTGGTAGCCATTCAATAGATGCTTGGCTGGCTAAAGCCGAAAGGCGGCCATTATGTCTAGCCAACAAACATAGCCTTCGAGATTGGCAATTGCAATTTCTGCATGGATTTTTACAGTGGCACGATCTCCAGCTATAGCCAGTGCTGTCAACCTAAAAAAAATATATTGTAAGCATTGCAGACAGCTTGTCATGGCATTCGACGTTGCACTCGATCAGCCAGCCGGAGTCCGAAAGATCGAATGGCGCACTGTGATGCATCCGAATTTTCGGTCGTGAGTTTACATTACTTCAACGGGACGAGTAGTGGTGCCGCGAAGGTGTCCAAATAAATGAGCATGTCCAAATTTTCAGCTTCCGAATAAACAGTCGGCGACTGTAGGCTCGCGCACTTTCCTAACCATGCGTGATCACACTACTAAATCGTGTAAGATTTGCCTGATACGGGATGGGTAGACTTGGTATAGACCGCACCGCCGAGGAGCAAGCTGCTTACGGGGAACATCGATGTCTACTCGACCACGAATGGGAATAATGTAGCAGTTCCTAAGACACCGCATTGCTAGCTTTTGAAGCGTTATTGCGTGACTCGAGGTGGGTAGACTTCGTCTAGTTCGCACTGCTGAGGATCAAGCTGCTTACGCTTGGTATAAGTAAGGCCGCTTCGCCGTCCAACCATTTTCACGGAGTGGATGGGCCGATGTTCTCTTCTCGTTTTTTTTTTTCTTTTTTGACAATGTTAGTGGTTAGGCTACAACTACACTAAATCATTTGCACCATAACTTTAAGCAAATCACCTACTGTCAATGAAGCGACTGGCAATTAAACATGAATGTGACAGTCGAGAAGATGTTTACCAACCAAATAAAACTTTTAAGAAAGATGTTTCAGCTTCCTTACAGAAACCTTTTCTGCAACAGAAAAGTAGTTTTTTTTTTTTTTTTTTTTTTTTTTTAAGTTTAGCGGGGTCAGTGAGCGTAATTTTTTGTCATGCTTCATCCTGACTAGATGGAGTCTGGACTTCATAAACGTCTTTTTCTCTGCTCTTCTTAGTAATAGGGGCTAAGCTTGGCCTTCCTTGATCCTCTGCTGCTATGCCACATACCTCATATTTTGTCTTGTTATTACAACATTGTGAATAACGAAACTTTTTAATTTGAACCAACTATGAATAACACTGTCTTCAAATACCAATTTGAATATGTGGATAATATTAATATGTTGCAATTACTTTTTCTATTAATAATTTCTATTCGTTTGGTAGAGTCCAAAACTGCATTGTATGCTGTTCGTTACTTGCTTGAATATTCTGAATTTGTCCAGACATACAGTAGCATTCAGACACGCATATTTTTAATACGTTAGAATTGTGCACTCCTAGTTTTGTTTGTTCAGAATTGTCATCTTGCGAATGTACTTCTCCCCAGGATGTCCCCAGAAGACACCAATGCACCGTCAGAGCTCATCGAACCACCGCCTATCGACGCTGACGCCACTAAGAACGACATCTCCGCTGTGGTGGATGCGGCCACAGCCGCGGCGGAGGCACCTCTTGACCCTTCAGATCCGCAGAGCCTCCGCGCCAAGATGCAAGGGCAGATTGAACTCCTGCGGCTCAGCATGGCTCGGCTAGAAGAAACGTTCACGCAGAATCCCGCGCAGCAGTCGTGTTCGGTCATCCGTAGGCTTCTCGAGTTGTACAGGCATTGCAAGTGAGTATATGAGACCTTGGAACCAAACTAATCCAACAGACACTTTCTGTCAGTGGTATCCGAACCCACAACCTTCGAACTGCATGTTCGAGGCTCTAGTACTACTATTCGAGCTACGGCTTAAGGCACTTCCTTGTCCCTTTCATTAGGTATTTCTCTATGTGTAATTAATCCTGGGAGTTTTGGCCAGCGCCACTCGTACGCAAGATGGCGAACGACATGAATTAAATGAATAAAATGAAATGAATTACAGTCAAACCCCTTTGAGAGACACCGATGTAACAGACACTTGGGTACAAGCAAAAAAACAGATGTGCCCGCATAAAGCAAGCACGCGTAACATCATTATCTTTGTCTGACCCAGGCACTTTGACCAGCTGCTAGGAACCAACTACTTCCAGCAACGGCACCTGCACGTGCTCGTGGAGCGCATCCGGCAGCGGGGCCGCATCAACAGCCCCCCAGCATGTGTCTGAGCAGATCACGCGCCTCTTCTCGGCTTCCCTGGACGCTGCCCTGCACGACGAGCTCGGCACGCCCGACATCCCCGAGGAGAACATCATCAACGAGCAGTTGCAGGTGCGTGCAGCCAAAACTTTGCCTGTTTGCTGGTTTTAACAGTGGAGCCATTTAAAGGGACCGACAACTGCCCAGAACATGAACTGAGATGACTCCACTGAAGGAAAGAGTTTGCTTCGCACTGTTTCTTTTTCAAAAATAGTTAAAAAGCTCAAAATAAAGGTGGTTAAGCACAGTTACAGGAACTCCTGCAAAAGCAGGATGACAGCTGTCACACATCGCGAGAAGGGCTGGCGGCATCGCTATCAACTCAGCGTTGCTGGAGAAAGGTACATGTGTGTTTAGAGCCTTTCAGATCGAAAAATACTGCTTGTAAAATAACTACGTGCTTTTGGGATTAACTACTGCAGCTACAAACACTACGAAGGGTGTGAGCTTTCTGTCATGCGTAAAAAGATGGGTCGAGAAAAATCAGTTGTCGGTACCTTTAAGCTTTTTGCTCCACCGTTTCACGTCACCAGAAAACTAAGCTGCACCTAACGCGTGCAATGCAAGTAACTCTGCCGGCGCGCACTCTCTTCGTTTTCTTCTTCATCTTGGGGTTGAGGTTGACTATAAAAACAGTTTTGCTCTGGGTGACTTACATTCAAGAAATGAGGATAGTTATAGTAGATTTTTGTGTATCGCCTAGTAATTTGGCAGATGATAGGGCCTGTGGCCAGCACATCCTATTGAGATTGACACGATGAATGCACATGTAGATGTTTTTTTAGTGTGTGTAGCTCCTGAAGAAAACAAAAGAGAAGCACAGAACACATAAACAGAAGAGAAAGGAGAGAAAGAAACAGACCGGGAAAGAAAGACAAAAATAGAGAGAGGACCTTGCAAATTAAAACCATTGCTAATTAAGACAGCTTTAATTTAGACTGTTCTAATTAATACCATGCTAATCAAGACTTCTAATTCCAGATCATCCTAATTAGCACCATGCTAATTAAGGTCATGTTAAGACCTTGCTAATAATCTAGGTCGGCCTCAAGCTCCGCTCTTAGTTTAGCCTTGCACCGTTATTGCACGAGAGCAAGTAGTCTCTTAGTCCACTTTAATTTCTTACACATTTATATCTTAATTACTACAAATAACGTACGCTGTACATTCCTTGGAATTCATTGTCTGTTGGTTGTCAGTAATGTTATATCTAACAAAGAAAGCGAGCCCTTAAAATTCATCTTCTTCTGTAAAGGTCACGAACCACAATGTTCCCAGTGGAGTGAAAACATAATGAAACCTACATTATACAGGTCATTTTGCTAAAGAAGCATTCACCGCAGAGGCACTTGACTGTATTTTTGTTTGTCTCCGTGCATTGCACGATGCCACAGGCGTCCGAGGGGGGCACAGTCACCGCCGCCGACGCAGCCGGCCAAGGAAGAGACTGGCGCCCAGCACCCTACGAACCCGCAGCCACGGAAGCCCACAAGCGTCAGCTGCCGACTGGAAGGCAGTGGGGGCGGCTCGCTCGAGCCGCGTAACATCTGCCAGCAGTTGTGCGCCATACTCAAGGCGAGATTGCTGCGAGCACACGAGGACGTCCAGGTAAAGATTTGCGCAGTTTGGCCGCTAAACTAAGAGCCTGATTTAGATCTCCTGGTGGTCCATTTGGTTGATCATTATAGCGTATGGCACCAGGTGAAAGGATGATGCGAAACATAAAGCACTTGTGGATGTCTTCTTCTTTCGTGTGGTCCATTCACCCGACGTGTACTGCCATATACTTCAGTCGAACCCGTATACATACAATCCTAAGGGGAACACCATCTTATATATGAAATAATTCAATATGTACAATATTTTATTTGTAGAACATTGATTAAAGGGGATCTTACAACTGTTCGATATACATAATTAATTATAGCTGGGCTCGATATATGCGGGTTTGACTGTATAAACGCTGATCGTCTCTCCTCCCGTGTTATCAGTAGGCCTGGGTCAATATTCACTACTTTCAGATATGTGGTCAAATACGGTCAAAACGCAGACGTATCAATTGTGTAGGATTTCATTGGATAGAGTCGCATCTCAAAACTGAAGGTCTCGTCTGACACCATTAGCTTCATGATATCTTAGAAACTAGTTTGAATTATGTATTTGTGACACTGTATTGGTTGGTAAAGCGTTTGTTTGTTTACTTCGTTATAACCAATAATTCGTTACATATGATGCATTGTCAGTACATTGTTGGAATTATACGCTGCAGTTTGTTGGTTGCTGCTGTGCACATGTCATGTAGTCCTCCCAATTCTCACTTCTTATGCAGTGCCTCCAAAAACAACGTGTCACCTTATGTCATCTTAACAATGACTGTTAGAACCTTGCGACGTTTGTTAGGGTCGTTGGCCTGGCATGGCATACTGGCTTATTTGCAGTCATGGGCACGTTACCAGTAAAAAGTAACAGTGTTAGTTACAGTTACCAAGTTTCCCAAAGTAACTTGTTACAGTTACCGTGAAAAAGTAACGTCGTTACCTTTTCCGTTACCATATAAAATAAGTAATGGATTACATACCAAATGATAGAATTAATTTAATAAAAACGTACGAAGAGGTACGGAAAGTGCGTAATGAGTGAAGACGACGTTCATTGACCATTGACGTCCATTCCCTATGTTCTTTCAAGGTCTACCAGACCCTGTTCGGAGAGTTTTGCGTCTGGTGAGCATACAAACCGTTGGGACACGATTCCGCGAAATCCAAAGACCACACACCTGCGAACGATCAGTGCGGAATCATCTACAAGTACGATGCGGGGGATTGCGAAGCGACATCATAATTACATCTTCGAAACGGGCAGCGAAGGATCAGGAAAGGACCAGGAAAGGAAAGGTTGCTAAAGTCAACTGTGCAACGCGTTCTAAGATGCAGCTTGTTGAACACTGCTAGACAGGGCATAGGTTTGACCTAAACAAAAGGGGGGGGTGGACTTCTGGAAACGTTTGCAAGGACATGTGTAATTAATAGACTGGTCGACGTCCGCTCATTTTTCCTCTTTTTTTTGTTGCCAGTGTACATGCCACCTGCATAGGAGGCGAAACATATGTCATTTTGTTAATAATTGTTGTGTTAAGTCGTAGACATATGAGAATCAGTTACGGAGAAGTTTTAAAAAATTGCTTCGCTAGTTCACGGCCTTCTGACTTTCAGCCCTCTCGCGCTGCTGTTTTCGAGCCACCTGCTAAACACGATTAGGTCGGAGCCTCGGGCGAAAGAATGCTCCATCGGAACACCAAGAACAGAGCTAGAAGCTCAAGTGACAAAAAAAGATATATGTGCCCCCCCCCCACCCAAAAGAAAAGTGAACTTGCGAAGCTGTTCAGTTGCAACGTGATTGATTTACGACATGTAGTTTACAAGTAAACTCCAAATACGGTCTTCTGCACGGAAGATATTCCTTTTAGCGACATTTTCTTCTAAACTTCGAGGGGAGTCCCTATTGTGGAAAGTTGAAAGGTGAAGAGGATATGGTAAAGAAGAAAGTTTGAATGAGTGAAAAGCGTTTAACACCATCCTTCAATGAGTTTTGATGTTTGATAATTTTGCATAAAAACAAAAGTAACTGTAACGGTATTTTCCGTTACAATTACTCTGCAAAAAAGTAAGTGTTACAGATACAAGTTCCTCTAACTTAAAAGTGACTACGTATTTACACGATTGTAAGTCGACTCGAATGTAGGTCGACCCCCTAATATCGCAAGGCAAAATAAGAAAAAAGAGCTCGAGCACGTTTCATAAAAAAAATTATTTACGATGTCTCCGATGGAAACAAGGTCGAATTCTGGTCTGCCAAGGTGGCTTCACTGCAGTGCTTGAAAGCTGTGCAGGAAAAGCTAGCTTCGCGGCAATACGCGGGGATTATTTTCAAAAAGACTTAACAACCGAAACTAGTTTTCGATTCTAGGTCGACCCCCCCAACTTCGGATTTCAAATTAAGACAAAATGGTTCGACCTACAATCGTGTAAATACGGTAGTTACTGTTACAAGTTACTGAAAAAAAGGATCTAGTTAACGGTAACATGTTACTAGTAACTAGTTACTACCCAAGACTGGTTGTTTGTACACATTTCTCGTGCTCCCCACCTCTCACTCCCTTGTTTCTTGTTAATTTTCCTGATTATTTCGTGTCTTCGTTCTGCCCAGGTTCGCTTTGGCATGACGCCCGCGCAAGTTGAGATTGCAGCGAGCGACGCAGCCTCAGAGCCGGACGTGGATGTCGCGAAGGTGGACGAGGCTCTGGAAGCCGTGGCCACTGTCGAAGCCGTAGTGAAAGAATCCGAGGAAAGCCTCTCAAGGGTCGTCAGCGAAGCTGCTGACGAGCAGGACAGCAAAGGACAAGGTATTGGCCTTATTTATCTTTTGCATTTATTCTCAAATCTGATTAACTGTATCGTATTTCTTCATGTACAACCTGCACAAAATTTTTTTCAATTTACAACTAAAATCAAAACAAAGGGCGCAAATTCTGGTTTGCAAAGATGGCCTTTCGGCGGTACTCTATGGCTATGCAAGGAAGCTAGCTTTGCAGCAATACGCAGGGATCATTTTTAGAAAAATTGTGTACTACTGTTGTCAAGGGTGTGTGTTATATGCAAGAAAATACAGTATTTTGCTGGCAACTTTGTCAAGACTGGTTACCCTTCTTTAATGTAACGCCTGCTGTGCTATGGGAACTGGGGTTTCAGAAGCAATTTGTATGCCGACATAAGAAAAAAAATTTTTGTTTTCTGGGTTACAATGCACTGCAAATGGATTAAACTATCTTAGAGTGTCCATGGTGGCCTTGAAAACCTATACATCTAATTTACTTAATTTTGATTTTTTTTAATTTACACTTGTTATTTTAGTCGTGACTGCGACGATTTGAATATCAGTAAATATTTTCCTCCTGGGTTGACGTCCTTTAATGTTTTCATCGACCATCTCGGCTCTTGAGGGCAGTGAAAGGGCATGCACTGCGAACGATTTCACCATCCCTAGGGAGCCCGAAAAAAATTGGGCATTCACTGTGCTAGGTTTGGGTGGAGCCAGGAATTGGGGAAGAAACGAGTGATTTTGCGAACAGGGTTATTTTTAAGTGGAATCTTGCCAACTCTGTTAACTTCATCGTTCGTTACTCTGCTGCCTGGTTCCAGGAGTGTTCTCAATGATGGAAACAGTGCCCGACTGTCACAAGTACAAGCTTTCAATACTGCAGCCAAATGACCCCAAGCTGTTCTTCAAAGTTGTCAAAAAAGAGGTGAGCATGCCTCCAAATTATGTTTCCATTGGTGTGTGTTTTAATTTGCATTGATAAGAAAATGTTAGTCATTGGTGAAACAAGACATGCCAGTATAAGGAACAGTAAAATGGGAACGCTGGGTCAGCTTAGATTGAGCAATTATTCTTTGCGACTATTTTGTAATTAGTTTTGTCTTTATCATAATGTTGTTCAAGATGTTTTCGTCTTTTTTTTTTTTTTTTTTCATTTCGCTTGAGCCTGGAAGTGTAAGCTATTGTTGTGGAAAACATCCCAACTGACTGAACCAATGACCTTAGACTGAATTAGTTAAAGGAGCCCTCCAAGACTATTCGAACCCCCCATTTTTTTATTCGTGGGTTGCGTAGACTGAAGTATGGACAGGTTAGGTTAGTGCAGCAAAAACAGCAGTGATAGCTGCTGTTTTTTCTGGATCGAAATTATTCGATCCAGAAAATTCAAAATGCAAGGAAAAAAAAGTGCCCACCCTCAACTTTTGCGGGGTCACGTGACCACATTTCACTTGCCCTGTGATGTTTGAGAGTGTGCCAATGCAATCAGTTGAAAGCTGCTACGTTTGGGGAAGCGTGCACACCATGGTTGCTTATCCTTTCCAACGTATTGTTGACGTCATTGCCGTAGTAACAAACATGGTGCCTGACGCCTGAACTTGAGCGGGCGCTACTGCTTCAAAGCGAGGCTTTGCCTACAGTTCCTTACCACGACATTCCATGTCACTCCCTCCTGTCATTCTGAGATGGGAATTTGTGGAACGACAAGGACGGCGACGCACGGTTGTCCCTATGCGGGTTGTTCAGTGAGCCACCTGATGAACTACAAGGATGCAGCGACATCAATTCAATTAAGGGGATTACTTGCACCACTTGAACAACAATCAAGAGCCTACCGCATGTGCGGAAAGAGGCAGCTCGCAAATGCACAGAAGCAAGAGGAGAGAAGACAGAAGCCTAATGTACTTCCAAATGAAAATCCGACCCACGCAAGCAACAATCCAGAGGTGAAATGGCGTGCTTTGTAGTTGTAGCATTTTTTTTTTTTTTTTGTGACGGTGTTTATTTGGGGTTCAGTGAAAAAGCACAGAAAAGAAAAACGAAACACATCAGCAATCTCGGTTTTACTGCTATGCCACGTTCACTTCTAACGTTCTATTTATCCAATCAGAGGCTTGCATGCTTGACTGTCATTTTCACCCACAATGCTCCTGGCGAGTGCCGCTACGCACTGATGCGGTCAGCAGCGATGTTGTAACTTTATGGCGTGATTAAGATATAAATAATTTGATATCGGTGCTAAAACCTATACTAAAATTATCCCCAGCCAACAGCATACACAAACCACAAATAAAAAATAGGTGCTTCAAGACTGTTGGAAGACACCTTCAAAGAAATGAGGACGAACAAGTATGCGCAATACCTCAAACCCTTTATAAAAGTTAAATGAAATGACCATAGAAATGAGACTAGAAAGACTACTGTGGCATGCTTTTTGGTTTAACTAGCAGTAGCGCTGAAGTTGAAACCCTGACTTTTCACAGATCAAGCTTCTCACATCCTCCCTACCTGATGGCATTCACGTAAAGGCCTTTGAGGATCGTATGGTGAGTTGTTTGCCTTTTTTTATTGCGATAGCAATTATATGGGCAGTCTCCGCTGGTTTTTGCTGTCGCCGTCACGTCTCGTCTATGTGTGTGGGTGTATATATATATATATATCTACACCATATTTACTTGCATAATTTGCGCACCACTATTATTTAGCCAGCTTTACTGAAAAAAAAAATACTCCCATATTTTGAATGTAAACATTTCGACAGAAATCTGTCTAGGCTAATCTGCACTGCTAATCTCATGGATGAAGGCCCAATTCCCTACATGGAGGAAGGAAACAGTTAGGAAGAGGCATTGCGCATGCGATAAAAGAGAGAAAGAATAGTACGCCAGGCATGCGCACACCAAGCTTCGGTTGTCACCATTTTCACGATAGGGCAAGAACTCCCGACTTTTCCTTTTGTACACGAGACATACGAGGCTCTCAACTTAAAACGCAGGACCTGTACTCGGTGCTGATCAAGGGTCCCCGGCGGACGCCCTCATGAGGACGGCCTGTTCCTCTTCGACTTCCAGCTGCCGGCTGAGTACCCACAGTCGCCACCACAGTGCCACTACGTGTCGTACTGCAGCGACCGGCTCAACCCGAATCTCACGAGGGCGGCAAAGTCTGCGTCAGCCTCTTGGGCACGTGGAGCGGCAAGGCAAGTGCTTTGCCCATCACCCCCCACCACCACCACCACCACCACGTCAACTTCGCATTTCTTGTCACGACCTAGGCGCGTGATCTACGAAAAGAGCGCTAAAGAGAAGCGTTACGTTCCATTACTCCATGCAGATGTGAATTATGATAGATGTCCACTAAATGTCAAATTTACACGACTTTGTTTCGGGCTGCCCAGCATACCATTTGCAAAAGCATGAAGCTGAGGCAATAAAAAATCAGCATCGAGAGGTCTTCAGGAAAAAAAATTTGAATTTTAAGAAACGTGTTCGTCTGTAAACTTACATGTCTCTTGACACATCGCAGTAGCTGCCAACATTCACTAGTCGCATATAGTGGTTATGACTAGTGGTTATGTAAAAAAAAAATGTATTTGAAGGCAGTGCCTACGAAAATCTCAACTCCAAGTCGTCCTGGAGTTGAGATTTTCCCTCCTCTCTTTTGCCCCATGACTGCTTTGTCCTGTCCAGATTGTGTAGTCCTAAACAGGCAGTTCAGAGCTGTTACGTCGTGAGAGTGTAACCGTAACTCAGAATCGATTGAACTAATCTTGGCCTCTGTGTTCTCGGTCGTGTTCCCTTGCAGGGCTCAGAAATGTGGTCGGCAGACACTTCAAGCCTTCCTACAGGTGCTCGTTTCCATACAGGGTGAGTGTGCGGGGGTAGATCGGTGCTCTCAATGAACATTGCGACTTTGTTAGCGACTACAGTACCTTTTGCAGGTTGAACAAACATGGGATTGCCTAAGGTTCCATGCTGCATTTTCATAGTCTGGAAACATCGTTAGCTGGAAAAGCAGTGCCTTATTTCATCGCATGATTTGAGCATGTACAGTAGAATGTCGTCAAATAACTGAAGGGACGGGGAAATAACGTTCCATTTAGCAGGAGTTCCATTTACTGGGATATGTAAAGGTTTCAGAATTGAAATACAAAACTAATTGTATTAGAGCCACTTGTTTCGTCTACGGGACAATTCCATTTAAGCTATTTCCGTTCAAAGTCTACCATGCTTGTTTCTTGAAACCAGGTGCTAAGCGGAGGATTGCCGAAGACAAGGTTCTAATGTTGATTCGCTGGCTTGCTTTGCTTCTGTAACTACATCAGTTTTTTTTTTAATGATGACTATATTAATGAATGCTGAGAAGACTAGCAGTTATTCGCCTTTTGCTATGAGGTTCAGTCATTGAAGATTTCAGTTTTTCTCAGAGAATCTCCCAGCTTTGGAGACTGTAGAATCTGAAACATGTGCTTTTTGTGCGTTTTATTTTCTCTCAAACAGCGATGGAGTATACATTAATTTTAGAAAAAGTCTGTCGCTCAACTATGTCTAGTTTTTTTCTTTACAATTCTAACGCCATAGTAATGGCACAACAACGAATTGTCGACATGTTAAATGGAACCTGTGTGACCTCCGTTTAACAGGAGTTCCATTTAACGAGAGCTGAACAAAGATGAGGAATTAAAAAAATTGGGGGGACCCTTAAGCTTCGCCTTTGAGTTGAACGCGATAGTGATATCCCGTCCCTACTGCGTACTTCAATCACTTAGTGCATACTATGTAATGGGTAGTATGGTTTAAACCAGGAGAAATTATGCGCGGCAAATGTGGGAAATGTTTTCGAACTTGCTATGCACCCACTATGTTGTGTTAAGGGAATACGCGCAGTAAGGTGTGTGCCGTTTGTAATGGGTCGCTGGCTTCAAACTATGGAATCGTTATGATAGTCACATATTCTGACGCCCGATGGCAATGTACGCTTGTATGACGCAATATTCCTGGGATATTAGATGTTATATTGCGGACGCTTGCGTTTGCGAAGCATGAAAGTTATTTTCACTGCATTTCCAAGCAGAGGAAGTTATTTTCACAGTATATCCAAGCAGAGGCATGGCTGTGTGGTAGAACACCTGCTTGCCACGCAGACGACCCGGGTTCGATCCTCACTCGGACCCGAAAATTTTTATTTTTTATTTTATTTGCATCTTTCTCGATTTTTCGGTCACGGACAAGATGATGATTTTTCGGTCACGGACAAGATGATGATTTTTCGCTCACAACCAACGACGCCTACGCCGGAATTTCTGCGAAACGAGCTCTTTAACGCTATCGCGTTAAAAAACCAATTGTATTAGGGGTAGTTGGTCCATTTAAGCAACAATTCCGTTTTGAGAGATATCCGTTTACTGAGAGTCTATTATAAATTAGCAGTTGTTCCATTTAAGCAGCAATTGTTTAATTTCCGTTTTCTGAGAGTTGTCTGTAAATTAAACTGCATTTCTGCAGTTGTTCCATTTAAGCAGCAATTGTTTAATTTCTGTTTACTGAGAGTTGACCGTAAATTATACAATGCATTTTCCTCTTTTTTTTAAGTCGTATGACGGATGTAGTATACCAAACTGGTCCACATGTTTGCAGGTCTCATCCTAGTCTCGGAGCCATACTACAACGAGGCCGGCTATGAGCAGCAGAGGGGCTGCCAGCAGGCGTCCGAGAACAGCCGCATGTACAACGAGATGGTTGTGCTCAAGCTGGTGCAGTCCATGGGACGCATGATCCAGAACCCTCCCGAGGTCTTCAAGGAGGAGATCGAGCAGCATTTCAGGGCCAATGCAGATAGGTGCGCGTCACTGCCTGCTGCTAGTTGACAAATATCTTTTCTCTTTCTCTCTCTCTCTTTTTTTTTCTGCTAAGTACGTGCTGTGCTGCTTTGTTTCTAGGTTTGTCAATCGGCTGGAGGGCTGGCTCAGGCTGTCCGACGCCTGGCACACGAGCTGCCCAGAATCCCCGGCCACTCCTGAAACGCTGAAGGCCTTTGCCGAACAAGGTTGGTAATGCACAATAGTCATTGCTGTGTAGGAAGACTCACTTGGAAGGCTATGTTAGACGTATTAAAAAGCAGATCCACTGCATTGCTTTCAAGGTAACAACGGCCAATGCTTACTCAGAAAGAGTGTAGTCTTTTCAGCAACGACCAGCCTATTCCTTCTCGGGGCGCATTAGCGTGGACTATAGTGGTAAAGTGGTTGAGGCGCATGGCTGCTGATTCAAAATTCACAGGTTTGATCCTGGCTGCGGCAGTTGCATTTCGATGGAGGCAAGATGCTGGAGGCTCGTGTACTTAGCTATGTCTATGCAAATTAAAGAACACCACTGTGGGGTCTGCACAGTCGCCTGGGACGCTAAAGCCGAGGTAACGATGCACCAGATGCATGCCGGGACAGCAGCCCCAGAAGGAATGCAGCTGGGTGCTGAGCGAAGCACCGATAAATTAGCGATGCTGCTTTATGTACAAGTTCAATGCGTCCCCTGGGGACAAGAAAGTAGGTTTTGTAATTGAAACCAAAACCACTATATAGCAATCATATGGTTGAAATTCTGGAGCTCTTCACTGTGGTGTGCCTCATAATCATATCGTGGTTTTGGCACGTAAAAACTCTCAAATTATTATTGTACTGGTGTTTGCTATTGCTATGTTCAGTTAATGATGACGATTATGACGGTAGTGACTGTAATATATGGTGTTTATTTGGCACAAGGGCCAGTTGTGGCCATATTGCCAGGTTTCATTTCAAGTATATAACAGCGTTACTACTTTTATGCACCCATTGTCTTTTGTTCTTGAACCTTTATTGTACTGTTTTAGTTCCAGATTGTACCATTGCATGTATTAAGCTC